>OX104134.1:76207888-76348905 GCA_944470555.2 Heterobilharzia americana
ATTTAATCTTCTTATGGTATTGGTGAAAATGGTAAAACCAGTCAATTTACTATGAAATGTCTAATTTTCTTTCCAAATATTCATTTGCAATTACTGGTTATCCTAATGTCATGACCATCAAGACAAAACTACGCATTCTGTTGATATTGGCTCTTTAATGACCAACATGCACTTAACTATAATCACTACTATTTTGTTTGTCTATGCACTCTGCAGTTTACCGTTATTCCATGTGTTTTGTATGGAAGGGTTATGATTACTGCACGTCGATAATTTGTATTTCATATTTGAAAATGAACATCTTCGGCAAGTTTGTGGAGTTGTAGCGGGAGACTCTTTGAACCACTTTTATCTGACACTTACATGTCACATATGGAGGGATCGATTACCTGTCTTATCAGTAAGATCCCTATTTATTGGAGAAATGTTGATGATACTACAGTAATGTGGAAAGAAGAAAGAGGCAACAAGTCTATTCAAGAGATCCAATGCCGCGAAAGATAATATCAGCTTAACTTATAGCAGCTGTTTGCCATATTCACGAAGATAAGATCATCGTCCCTTAAAAAGCTGTCCTGGGTAGGGGAGTAACTAAATTACTGTAGGGTTTAGTAAAACACATTCACCGAAATCCAAAGTAATCGTACAGAGGGTACAATAGATGAAGATAATCGAATGTCATCTGAGGAATCGGGAGTAACTAGAGATTCAGTAAAGTTTTAAAAGCACATGTAGAAATTAAATCATATCGAAATACGCAGTATTGTCTGAAAAAGAAACACAGTGTAGTCTCCATTTTATCACTTACTTGATAATTGTTTCATGGTTTACCTAGAATCGAATCATTCATTTACCTACCAGTTTAATAAATTTCTGGAGATCAGTTATTTTGACGCCTTAAGTCAAGTCCAAATGCAAACTTAACTATCTCGATGTTCAAATATCACGGAAAAGTGACGGCTCATTTCAAATTTTACAGCTAGTTGGTAAAGGTTTACAATTTTGTCCATATCAGCAAAAAAAGAATATGATTACCTGTTTTTCGACACGAATTTATGATATATGTATGGAAGATGCACTTAACAGATGACTGGGATTCTTTAGAGAACTCCAGTTCAGAACAGATACCCAACCTCATTTATTGATAAATGTAGTGAAAATAAGCTTGATGTTCCATGCAACTTAACACTATTTTTCCACAAGCTTGCTTATTGAAAGAAGTTCTTCACACAAGTTTTCATTCATCAAAACGTAAACGGAAGGTTCTGCTGTTGTCAACATCCATGTGTGCATAAATATATATTTGCTAACTCCTGTGGAGCCAGGTAAATAGGCCGTACTAGTAGGAAACTGTCAAGATGTTCTCACGAACACTTGTAGATATGGCTCTTGAAAACAATCCAAACAGATGAGCAGTTCTACTTTTAAATCTATTGTTCTGTCAGGTTACGAAATATTTGTACATAACTCATTTGATGTATCGGGTGACACCGAGTCCTTAAAAAGGATTTCGGTGACATTTTTTGTTCAGTAGACGCTTTGGCTAATCAAAAAGAGAACCCTGAATTCTGTGTACATAGTCCTGCTGTTCAGCTTGTTTTGCTACCATGGCTAAGTTTCGTAGCTCTTTGACTTTAATTCACCAATTCCCTTTTATAAACTTGAATAGTGGAAGAACAACGATTGGAGCAGAATAATAATACTGTACTACAGTACCATTTTGTTTATCAGCTTTTTATCAGTTGCTTACAGTCTGAAAACGTTTAAATATCATATTACGAAAGAATGTGAACATGTGTTTTTGCAGCTACATGAAGGCCGTTAACAGGGAAAGATATGGTTCAACAAACAAAGCAAACACCTCGACAAGACATGCTAAGCAGTTTCAGTGGTATGCTTTGCAGTGACAAGTTCAAGAAAAGGTTCTGAATATTGATAGGGAAGATTTCGCTCAGTAATTTTCCTTCCAATCTACTTCCATTCCTTTTGTTACAGCCAGTCTGTATTGATTGAAATACTTTTTATTTTCTATATAGTGTTTCTATTCCCCCTTTCTTTCTTGGTAGAAGGACAAGTACTTCTGAGTTCTATTCATTATTATATGATTATTCCGTGAGATTGATTTGGTATCTTTCATGCATACTTTTTTTAAATTTTTGTTCCACGGTTTAATGCATTTTGTCACTAACTGACCTTAACTTTTGACCCTTGTTGCCACTATTCAAGAGATTTTCTAACTAGTATACAACTAACTGTACAGCTATGATGAGAAGTTTTGAAAAGAGTTCTGATTGCAGATCAATTTTTTAAAATTTCAAATCAAATGGGTATCGTTCATACGACTGTGAAACGGTCATATTACACTATCATACACAGGGAAATGGAATAGTACAATTCTGTTACGACTTCTCATTTCTGTCACTAATTAAACACAGTATACATTCGGACTCACTATTGTCTACCAAGCAAAAGACAGGCCTCAGCCTTAGCTTGAAAACTAATAAATCATTATGCTACACATCGTTATGTTTACCAGTTGATATCTGTGTTCATATCCCCGTTATATGTATTATATGTATGTCATTCAGATGATGAGTTCTACAAAATTTGAACAAGCCAGTATATCCAACTACGTTCACTTTGAAGCCTAACGAGGAAAACTGTTGTTCTCATCCCAATTAAATTTATTCAGAGAAGGAATCGTGTAGCGTGCCCACATTTTCTGAATCTGAATACCTCATCTGGTCTTCAGTATCCATCGAAGTTTGTCTGTCATGTTTGAACCGTGTCATCCAATCAAATCAAAATGAAATTGGGCTCTACTGTATTCCAGCATACTGCCTGATAATAGTTGTCAGGATGAATTTCATCGGTGTTTCATGCTTTTATTTCGTCTTCAAGGAACAACTGTTGGGTTGAAAAATATGTTCACTATTTCGTTTATTATACTGAAGAAAACGTAAAAGTGCCATGTGAAAAGAAGTATTCCTACTACCGGAATGACGAGAGACATTGTTTAACAACAAGTAAGCGGATGTGTAGTAACCTTGTAAACTTTTTAAACGTGCAAATCGTTATGTAGTATGTACTACCAGGAGATCAAAAATATTTCTAGGATTTTTAATAATATGATTGACTTTCAAGGAGAAGTAAATATACATCTTACTTTAGGTGGTAGAAATAATTTGTCAAGCTTAAGAGAAGTTCACTAGTCACAAAAATACTTAAATGGATACGAAATGAATTTGTTCTTTTTCTCATCTTGCCTGTGTTTTATACTTCAGGGAATGTCAAATAACAAAATTGAGGCTAAGATATGCTTTCACTGTTATCAACATGTGTCTGAACTGAGGCTTCACAAATGATATTAACTTTAAGTTAAAATAGAAACATGGCTTTTTGAAAGACTAGTAACTTGAAATACGATATTCTACTGTTAAATTCCATTGTGATACCTAAAAAGATTAGACAAGACGTTTTTTTAATAAGTGGCAAAAACGACTACCAAAAATACCAGTGAATTATTTTCACTTCTTCAAGGTGCACAATGGTGCAGCGTAGTACACTACGTCCTGCGGATTTAATATTTTATTCTTCAGCATTAAGATAACTTATATAAGACGGCAATTCGTCTTTTAATAGTAAAACCGTAGTAACATATCTCATCACTAACATATGTTTCCCGCTGCTAACTAATGAGCTTGGGATTTAGTTAGCACGTTTACTAACTACCTTTCCTGTCAAACATTCCAAGAAAAGGAGGCCGTTTCTTTGTGAACCAGAATTCAAAAGAAACAAGGATTGGATTGAGCAGTGCATAACATCATAAGTCGGTTTCTGAAACAAGTAAAAGTAATGCACAAGTGGACATCATTAGATGCTTTACGGAGGGACAAGTTCCAACAGAGATAAATGTGCTGACATACTGGTAGGATCAAGATATTAAGCTTGGAGCTCTTCAGAGATGGGAAGATTTTTATCTTAATACAAGCCTATATATTTGTGTATAAAGGCAGATTCCTTGAGCTAAATGGATAGTAACTAATCACTAATTGATAGTGAGAGTGAATCCAACGCCAGCTACTTAGATTTTGAAAAGTGATTCAGTTCAGTAATGTAGTAGAGTTTCTCAGTTAATCCGTTTCGATATTAGACAGTAACCTTCAGCTTTCTTAAACTGCATAGTCATATCAAACAGTGATGACTCAGTTGGTATGGGTGTCTACGGTAAAGCAATACATCAAAATAAATACCTTGGCTTAAACTCATTTCACACATTTAACTTTAGCCTAATGTCACCAAAGGCTGTTAAAAAAATCGCAGAAAATACTAGCTAAACTGCACTTTCAGAAAGCACATGGGAAACTTGTTTGAGATGTCCTAAAGCAAAAGAACTACCTGGAGGAGCTAACATCAGGAAATGGAAGAAGTTTATTAAAAACAGCCCAAAAAATTAATTCATTGGGACTAGATAGATACTTTGAGCAGGTAAAGTGGAATAAATAACATGTAGTCTAACCAGATACAACATCAAGGTATTCTTCAGAGGGACGAACACTATATCACATCCATTTACATTAAATCGCCATCTTACTTATCTGGAAAAGTAGAAATTTATTACCGGTAGACTGTAGTGAATGTGACGCTACATACAGTGGATAGGATTCACCTCAGGCATGAACAAGTTTAAATGAACAGGCTTGAATTTGCAAACAGTGGGTGAAAAGTCCCTATTTTCTTACACAAACTTCAATAAGCTCATTAATATAGATGTAAAACTTGGACACTGTAGTAGAATGTAATTCAATATTAGATTTGTTGTTTTGATTTATAACATAAAGTGACATAGTATTATTCACTCGATGACGTTTCGAGCATAAACTATTGCTCTTAATCATAGCAATGTATTCACACTATATTCCGATAATCTAACTGACCCCAACCGGTTAGTTTGACCTATGTACTTGACTTCACAGTCATTGCATAGAATGCGGGAAATTAGATTAGTTTGTTTAATTGGTTCTGCAGGATCCTTAAGCTAGCCGACAAAGCTTCTCTCTGAGTGAGTTTGAAGGTTTAAATGCCATCCTAATTCCAACTTTGTTGAGGATCCTGCGTAAAGTTTCTGATGTACCTTCCCAATAGGGTAACACAATGGACTCCGTGAACTCCTTTCTACTTGTGTTGCCGTTATTATTCGTACTCGTGTGACTGTTATCTTTTCATTTCTTGTGTCCGTACAAGTTTCTTAATGAACTGTAGAGGAAAGTTATTAACTATTAGCGCTACTTTTACGTGTTTCAATCCCTTTTTTAGGTCCTTGCACTGACAGTTTTGTAGCTCTATCACTTAGACATTTGACTAAGCCTGCCTTAATTGATATTGGATGGGATGATTTGAAGTCTAGATACCTGTTGGAATGTATCGTTTTCTGTAGATGGTAGTATCCCAACCACCGTCTATCCTTCGTTTTATCCTGCAATCCAACATAATTAATTCTCCTCGTTCATTTTTTTTACCTCGTAAGTTAATTGCATTGGGCCTACTACTGAGTTTATTTGTGTGAGGAAATTGTCGATATGTTCCGATTTCAATACAGTGAATGTGTTATCCATATATCACCACCATATTTTTGGTGCAGGACTAAACGTTTGTAAAGCCGTGTTTTCCCAACTACACATAAATATATGTGCTAAGATTGGGGATATTGGCGATCCCGTTGCTACTCCTTCTGTTTGTCTGTATATTTTGTCCTGAAACCTGAAGACTGTGGAGATCAGGCATAACTGTTTGCCTAATATAATCTCATCAACCGATACCTTAGTTCTGTGAGTAAGTTCTGAGTCAATATTTAGTTGACTTCTGACTGCCTCCAGTGCCATATTGAATGACATTTTAGTATACAGACTTGTTAAATCGAAGCTAACCATTTTTTCATCCTCTTCTACGTATAGGTCATTAAGCCTGCTTTAACTGGTGAGAGTTTGGTAGTCTGGAATTTGAACGGTTCGTAATAGGGCACAATATTGAAGCTAAGTACTATGCTAGTCCATATGTTGGGGTATTTCTGAAGTTAACTATGGGTCAAATGGGATAACCTGGTTTATGAACCTTAATAGTGCCATAAATCCTGCTAGGATTATTAGTTTTAAGGATTAAATTAAACCGTTTAGAATCACCTAGAGATGGATTTAGTCGGCGTATCAGATCGGCTGAAGATTTCTTAGTTTTATTCATGATTTAGTCTAAAGGCTTCTTGATTTCTTCATATAGTCCTGTTTGGATATGTTCGTCAATTTTGTTGAAGTAATCCAATTTGTCTATATCTACTGTTGCCCTGCCTTTTTCAGACTTAACAATGACTATATTGTTGTCATCCCATAGACCATTCAGAGCTGAATTTTCAAGTTTTGTTAAGTTCCATTGTCTCTTCTTGTCTTTTCAGGGTTAACTCAAACTGTTCTCTAACCTGTTCAGCAGTTGCTGAAACCACTGAGCTTAACGCTGCTTTTATGCTAGGTATGACATCTTCTGGTTCCAGATGACTTATTGTTTCGATGAAGTCTAGTCTTTTATCTCAGCTGAGCTTAAGTTTCCCGAGCAGAGATTGAATACCCACTTTGTTCTATCGCTGTTTGATGATGTTTCATTTGTCATTTGATAATCTTCCAAAGTATATTTTTCTTGTATTAATTTGTTGAACTTTTTGATTTGACTGTTTCTGGATTTCTTGAAAACAGCTGATCTTACTTTATCTGATGTTTGTATAAGAAATTTATTGTTTCTGCTGTTTACTATCTTCATAAGTTTACATTTCAGTTGTTCAATTTTATTCTGGATAGTACTTAACTGCCTGATAATCCTGTGAATTTCTTCATTGATACACAGTTTTTTCATATGTAATACTCCTCTTTTGATTTTGTCAGTAGATACCGAAATAAGTAGAGTAAAATATCTGGGAATAATTTGATTTTTCATACAACGAACATTAAAAATACCATGATTTGTGAAACTTGCTTCAGTTTATGAAAATCGTGTGAATTTATTAAATAAGCCCTATTAACCATTATATTTAACTGCTCACTAAGTAATATTGATCTCTGTTCCCTATGATAGTATATTTAGATGATTAAAAAGGTCATCCTCTGTACCAAAATTGAAAATATTTACTCGGATTCTCAGTATCAGATTCATATTTTTGAAAAAGATAATCCTAGCGAAATCGAAACGTTGGGGATAGGACAAAGTACCTGTTTATTTTGCTTGTTCTGGTACACTACACCGGTACTACAAAAGTGAAACATTCATTGTGCAGGGAACATATTATTTTTCAGTACAGGTTTCGCTAAACAGTCCATTATTTCTTGATGTCAAGGATGGATGTTGAGTAACAGTGGAGTCCAGGATGCGTATCCATCGTATTTGTGACTCACCAGCTTGGATCTTAGTGGGACGCAGGTATATCCAGCTGTTGAGTCCTAGATAGAAGTAAACGAGCATTCTGGATTCCATTGCTACTCATTATCCTTCAATGATACCAAAAGGAAATCACCAGGCACACTAAAGTATCAACATAAAAGTTCATTTGCTAACAGAAGTCAATCAGTTTTCTCAAAACCAATTAGTGGCGGATAATAACTAGTTTCAATACAAATTCAAACCTCTGTTGGTATGAATACTTTGAAATTACATGTTTTATTTTCCATCCATTATTTATTCCCGTCTGAAAATCACACCATGCTGATATTTTCCATAAATCTAACGGTACTGGGTTGTCTATGACTGTCTAGAAGAAATTTTCGGAATATTAACAAGTTACTTATACCAAATTTATAAGTTTAGAGAAACTAATGAAAGCAGAAAGTGGTAAAATGTTCAAAATGAAGATTTTTTGAGTATTATAAATATTTAGGGGGTTTTCGAATTTAAGATGAAGCACCACGCTTGAAAATAGGTAAGCTGGACCATATGATCACACTGCTTAACCGTCAGATCAGGAATAAGTAGGGACTGCAGGTGAGAAATACTTAACAGTTTTATCTAAAAGCTGAAATGTTCACATAGACTAACTATTAGAATACAAGTTTACTTCAGGCCTCATTACCGTGCTAATCTGAAAAGTTATAAGCTCCTTTAAAAGCACACACCCTGGCATTCATCCTTGTTATTTGATAGCTGTTCGATTCATGAAACCGCATTGACTATTTAAAGTGGAAATTTGCAAAATACCTCCTCTCCTAGTCTTAACAAATTCAGACATCACCAAAAGCCGGACATTTTTCCCTTTCTTACAGCTACTGTGGCACAAACTACATTTCTATTTATTCTGATCATATGAATATGCATTCGAAATTAAACAGCAAAAGACACCATGAGAGAAGACAAAGAAAATGATTGCAGCGAGGAAGAGATTATCTTTTCGACAAAGTCATTTGCTAAACTGTACATTCGTGAAAATATATTAAAAATTTCGTAGCTATTTCGAGTTTAGGTCCAAAATACGTTGAACAGTGAAAGAAAGTTAATCAATGCAAATAAAGATTGGGAGTAGGAAAGTTAACAAGGGATTAAGGAAATAAGTAAAATTATGTTATGCAGGATTTTTCTAAAACGGTCACAGTTTTATCCTGGTCAAGGCAAAAATACAGTTTCCAGGTTCTTGTTTTAGAGACAGTACTGGTTTGAACTCCTACATCACTAGTGCTTCAGCTATACTCAAATGCCTTTATTTTATTCTCTTTGAGTGGACTGATATTACGTTGTAAAGAAGTTCCTAGCAGGCGATGAATGATTTGAGGTTAGATAGAATTCTGAAGATGCATTTTCGTCCTTATTTTCTACCCAGGCCAGATAGTGTTCTGGAATGCCTTTTCCAAGTGAGCAAATGGTACCATCAATCTACTAGATGCTTGAGAAAACATGAATTTCCTGAAATATTTTGCAAAAACCTAGATGGATGCACATCTCTTCTTACTGGCGTACTCTGAAGCGACAAGGACTTAGCTGTGTCCATTCTGGATCACCAAAATTTGAACAGGATTTGTTACAAAGATCACACATTCTTTTTCAAATGTCTACCAGTAGAAGAGTTTAACTTATGAACTATGTTAAGCGAACTAACGATGGTATCCTGAAGCTAAATAAAAACGAAATCTACGGTATTTCCTTCCTATCTTGAAAAATATGTTACACTATTCAAACGTTTAGCAATCCTCACTTCAAATGCAGATCTTATTACTTTTCATGATACTCCTAGACAAAGGTACTAGAATAGTTTCGCTAAACAAATCAAACTATATCGTTAAACTTTCAAGCGTTCTATTCGACGAAAAAAGTTCCTAAAATACATAACACAGAAAGATCTTACTGAATAGAAAAAGGATCAGCTGTCGAAGATAATAAAGAAAGTGAGAAGTGAATCATTCATCAGTAAGGAAGTCTATGAACACCGCTCACCGGTTTCAGAGACCCCGCGTTTATATCATTTATCCGAAATACACAAAAAAGGACTTCCACTCCGTCCAGTACTGGTTATGATAAACCCCACTTATCATTCAGTCGCTGAATGGCTTGCGGAGATACTTGAAAAAGTCAAGAAAAGGTTAATGAACCATGATTTCCGTGACACGTTTGATTTGACTGCTTCAGTTAGGAATATTAGTTTGACAGGTAAAAGAATGATTTTACTGGACACTGTGTTCCTCCTCATGTATGTTTCACTAAAAGAAATCACTTGCTTCTTATCTGGTTTAATTTATTTCCATAAAATAGATGTTAGTGGCTCCAAAATCCCAATTAAAGAACTTCTTTGATGCACTTTCAGTGAATAATTCAGATTCAATAACGACATCTCCAAGTAGATATTTGGTTTGGCAATGCATTACTCACTAAGGCTTCTCTTAGCTGACTGCTGTTTTCAAGTCTAGACAACTTCACTTTACCAAGAATAATCAACGAACTTCATATTTGTAAGAGATACGTTGATGACACCTTCATTATTTGTGGAGAAAATATAAAACTTGTAAATTTGTTTCATGGCTTTAGTAATCTCCACTCCTATATCAACTTCACTGTCGAAATGAAATCAGAATCAGTGTTGCATCTCCTTGATTTTTAACTTCGAAGAAAAGACGTTCACTTCTTAGACCTATTCACAGAAAGCCTATGTGGAACGAACAGTTCACTAATTTTCAAAGTTTGGTCCCTCCACTTAGGAAGCAAAAACTCATACATTCACCCTTATGGGTCATAAAAATGTCTTCAAAGGACACAGTTGATGAACAATTATAGAAACTTCGTGAAGTTCTTTTAGAAAATAGTTTACCATTTTAAATTATATATAAAAATTTACAGCCGAAGAATGCAGCTAGATGAACATATGTAGCGTCGTAAAGGATATTTTTGTTGTCTTGTTTCTAAAAATGACGTTACTGAGGAAATCCTTAATCAAACAAAAACCTTAAGAAGAACATAGTTCTTTGGTAATCTTTAAATCATTTTCTTCTGCAAGAGAAGATTCAGTCAGTACGTGAAATACAATCTGAGGCATTCAAATTCACCACGGAACCAGGTGAATAAGACTGAAATAAAATGAAAAAAGCTTATTTCAGGTGTAATCTTTAGGAAATAACACTAGAATAACCTACCAGTTAAATTGTTTTCCTGATAACTAACGCCTATATTAATTTCACTGAGTAAACATAACATATTATTCACTTTAAGACGTATTGTTTTCTAAGATAGAATACCTGGTTTGCACATAACAAAATCTTGAAATATAGTAATGAATTGGATTCACGTAGACTTGGGCTTTATTCCAAAAACGTAACAACTACAGATAAAACCAAGAATCACTGAAATCCTCAACGGATTATTTATGAGCCACTTCAGTAAAGAAACAAATGTTCATCTAAGGCCAAAGAGCATGTTTCATGTTCTATAAGTAAATATTTTTGTGCGAAAAGTACGATACTATTATTATTATTATTATTATTATTATTATTATTATTATTATTATTATTATTATTAGTCCCTTGGGTTCCTAATGGAACATAGGGCTTCAGTAGCACATCTCCATTCCACTCTCTTCTCTGAAATCTTTTGAACCTGGCTCCACGACAGCCCACAACCTCTCATTTCCTCCTCACATGATCTCCTCCATGTCACCCTTGCCTTGGATGTCCAACTCGTCACTTTCCACCTAGGTTCCACTCGAGGGCCTGACGCGTGATGTCCCCAGTCGGCCTTCTCAGTGTTTGCCCAATCCAATCCATCTCCACTTTCTTCTGCACATTTGTTGGGTGATAGGTTCTTGGTTGGTTCGTTCCCAGAGCTCCTTGTTGCTTATTCCTATTATTCTGGCCATCTGATCTTCAGTAGCGAGAGTAAGCAGTTGTTGATGCATGTCTGTAGTTTGTTGGAAATCCCTTTCGGAAGGCGCCAAGTCTCTGAACCATCACATAGAAGCACTGACTTGACTGACGTTGGTGTTGAAAATCCAAATCTTGTTCCACATGTTGAGTGCAGTGCAGCAGATCTCCACACCGGTTTCAGGCTAATGAACACCTGTCTTGCCTTTCCGATTCTGACTTTGACATCCTCGTCTGTGCCTGTGCCGCCACCTGTGGTTGAAACAGTGCTGCCTAGATAGGTGAAGGAGGCTACTTCCTTTAAGTTTCTCTCGTTGATGGTGACTGGTGCTTGTTGTTGTTGTTGTTGGAGTTGTTGGTGCGGTATCTTCATCGCCTCTGTCTTCTCTACGTTCACTTGAAATCCCGTCTTCGCTGCCTCCTCCGTCAACTTGTTAGTTTTCACCTGTAGATCTTCAAGTTTGTGTGACATCAGACACAAGTCATCGGCGAAATCTAGATTTTCTAGGTTCTTTTCCTCAGTCCAGCGTATCGCCCTCTTCTCACAGCTCCTCACTGTTTGTTGCATGATCCAGTCGACTACAATCAGCAATATCATGGAGGATAGTAGGCAACCCTGTTTCACTCCTCCCTGTCTTCACTTCAAAAGCATCACTGAGTTTTCCATTGTGAATTACTTGGCATGTGGCGTCTTCATATAGTTGTTGAACGAGGTTGATAAAGGTTTGTGGTATTCCAAAGTGTTGGAGCAGTGGTAAAATTAATTCTCGGTCGATACTGTCGTAGGCCTTTCCAAAGTCGATGAAGTTGACTGCCATTCTATACTCTGTTCTATGATGATGCGTAGCGTGGTGTTGCAGTTTGATCCTCATATGATTTGTATCCAGCCTGTTCGGGTCGTAGTTTTGAATCCAGCACATCCCTTAGTCTCTCCAGGATGATACGGCATAATATTTTGCTTGGTGTGGGTGTGGACAGGAGCGTGATTCCGCACCAGTTCTTGCAAATACTGAGGTCACCCTTCTTCGGGAGTTTGACAAGATATCCCTTATTCCAATCACCAGGTACCTTTCCTTCCTTCCAGAGCTTCTGCAATAGTGGTGTGAGCATGTCCGCTGTTGTCTCTGAGTCTGCTCCCAGTGCCTCTGGTGGGATTCCATTTGGTCCTGCTGCTTTCCTGCATTTCAGCAACTTTATGGCCTTCAGGACTTCACTTCTGCTTTTGTTGGAGGGCTTGTGTACACTAGACTGCAGGTGGTATTTCTGGATAAAGTGCAGGTGGTGGTAGTGGTGGTGGTGGTGGTCGATTCAAGAGCTATTCGAAGTGGTCAGCCCATTGTTTCCTTTGTTTCTCTTCTCTGGTAATTATATTTCCTTCATCATCTTTTATTGGTTTCATCTGTGTTGACCTCTTCCCTACCAGATAGTAACCTGGTTATTTGATACAATGTTGTCAGGTCTCTCTTACCTGCAGCCTGTTCTACTTCACTTGCCAGTGTTTCGTAGAAGTGTCTATTGTCTTTCTGCGCACTCTCCCTCACTTCTTTGTCCAGTGAAGTGTCTTATACGTTGTTCTCAGTTCCTCTTCTCGTCGTTCACCCTTGCACTGGTTTATCTTCTGCTTCACCATCCTCCTCTCCCTGCTCTATCAGCTTCCATGTGGAGATCGCTCGAGATCCATCCCTTATCTTCTTTCTTCTTCCTTCCTAATACTGCTGTGCAGGTTTCTTTCCACATAGCTTTCAAAGACTTCCAGTGCTCATTCACACAGGTTTCTTCAGGGATGTATCTCGATATCTCCTATTTTGTCTTGATGGCTGACGTGAAAATTTTCTTCTTAGTTTCGTCCTTCAGTTTCTGGGTGTTGTACTTGAACTGGGGTCTATCATCACCACCTTCTTTGAAGCCTTTCAACTTGATTTGGAAGGTCCCTTGCACTAGATGGTGGTCTAAACCCACATCCGCTCCTCTTCCTGACCTTGTGCCAAGTAGGCTGCGTCTCCACTTTCTTGGGATTGAGATGAAATCGATCTGATTTTTAATGTGTCCATCTGGTGTCTGGTGAAATCCATGTCGCTTTGTGGATATCCTTTTGCTTGAACACACTGCCTGACTCCAATAACCAAATCGTTGAATGCGCTGAAGTCTGCAAACAGTTCTCCATTCTCATTCATCATTTCACTGAGTGCTCAACGACACATGATTGGTTATCTTCCTGTGTTGTCCGCTCCGAGTTTCGCATTCATGTCACCTCAACCATTAGAAATTTGATGTCATCATCGCCAACTGGTGTGGTGTCTTGTCCATTACTGATTGCAGTTGTCTGTAGAATTCCTCCTTCTTCTCTTCATCTGTATTGTTTGTTGGTGTGTAGCGTAGCATTGTGTGGTTGTGACTTTACTTCATTTCCAGTTGAATCTTGCTTTCATAAATGTGGAGGAGACTGGTTCCCACTGTACGAGAGCCTTTGATGCTGTTGGCGACATCATGATAGCCACTCCATAACTCAGTGTGCTCATGGTTGTCATCTGTGTGACAATGTCGGAGTAGAGTAGATTATTGACTCTGCAGTTGACAGTTTTGGAGAGTCCACTTCCATTCCACCTGCTTTCGCAGATTCCTAGCACTTCAATGTTATCTATACCTTGTCATCTCTTTTGCAATCTGTGGAGCCTTGCTAGGTTCCAACATAGTGCAGACATTCCATGTCCGCATGTCTACTTTTGCTTTCATCGAGAGAAGAGAAGACAGATTGGCCAATTGGCTTCCCGAAGTGAGGCTTTCACCAACTGGCATCATTTCGTCTCTCCTATTCCCATGAGAAGTAAGTTTGTTTTTATTTTTCATATTTTGTCTGTGCTTTGAAGTTTGTTTAGCGACTGGATTTGTTTTACGGGGTAGGGTTGCTAGCCCTATGTCCAAGCTTCCCTCTTTACCCGGGCTTAGAACCGGCTAGTAACTGGTGAACTAGTTAACCATGCGAGGTTCCATTTTGAGTATAGTGACTATTAATCAGTAATTTATGTTAGCTGATTTAATTCTATTCACTTTAGCAGTTAGGGATAAATGTACGTGAATTTCACTTACAGACAGTAAGCTATATTCTGTGATGCAGACAGTTTTGTGCTTCCCTACATATCTGCACAACCGCTGTATCATTTAATTACAGATGTATTGCTTCACAAGACCAATTATTCATCCAAGTAATTAATCATCTGTGCTAGTTGAAGTATGATACAAGTTGTGTGTTTTCTTCATGGTCAGCAATCATCTGCGAATATGCTCAATTATGCAAATACATAATCTGCCAACTCATAGTAACTTGCATTACAAGATTACCAAAAAAAACATTCATTATTGTTGTTTGAGGATTGCGGGAAGTAAAGAGAGATACTTAAATCTTGTATGTTCTACATTTAGAAGTGAATAGATGGTCCTGCATACCAGTTGTAAGTAGAAACTCAAAATACACATACTAAAAAATCGTTATTAGTTACACCCTAATATTATTAACATATTGGAAAAGATCAAATTCAGTATACATTATATTGAAGAGAATCAAACTGTTGTTATAAACATTACTGAGCAGAAACTGTGGACTAAGAAAATTAATCAGACAATGAAGTCTTGTGTGATGGTATTAGATGATCGTATCCTGAACTGATAGTGGTCAAAAAATGTAAGTAATTTGATTTTTACCAAGTGGCTGAGTGGAGGCATCGTCATCACAAGACCTGACAATCTTGGGTTTGATGCGACCTGAGATTGTGAGTATACTGATGAAGAGTGCCAACCTGTGGGTACCACCACACTGCCACCAGGTTTCCAATGATTCTCTGGTTGATGTCACTTTGTGGTGAAAATATCCTGAAGACTTAATATTTGTAAGTATACAAAAAAGGACTGTCCATAGATCAGGATTCATTACAAGCATACTTAATTATCTAATTTCGTTAGTAAACGTTGAATTAGACTCTTACTCACTCCTAAAATTATCCCTTTTTATATATGCCTGAAGACGAGAATAATTTGTCTTCGATAACGTTTTATGCTGTACAGCTGAGAGATTAAAAAAATAGGTGGAGTAAAAGCCGTTGTAAGGCATATTTAGCAGTTTTCACAGGCTATCTGGAGAAATGCAGAGACCAACCATACATTTTTTGTACCAGTTAAATACCCTTGGGTGCATGACCAAGAAAAATCGCAACAAGTTAACCTAGTAGGGATTGTTTATCTGATGGAGAGTGTTAATATATCGAGATGCGTGAACTAGCTGTCTGAAGAAGCAGAAATGAACAACTCACTGTAACTTGGTAACGTACAGAATGTTGTGGATGGCTGATCATGCACTTTTAATTTTTAAAGACGGCTAGAGCTATAAAAGTTAGCATCCATGTTGAGTATCTTTGAAATTTACGTCATAGATTTTTTTCTGGGGGGTGAGATGGAGTGGCTATTTGCTGCTACAGTGAAATACAATAAAATTATTTTGGTGCTGAAATAGTCAGTGTTATGACGAAACTAAGATTAAATCATATTGATGCAGATTTTAAAGGTGGAATAATAAATGGTCTAAAGTCACCTAAGTAGAGAAATCGATACTAACAAGACAATCATGAGGTAAGAAGAAAAAATCTACAGAGAATATTTCATTCATGAACTTCATTTAAAGAAAACGAACCCATTAAGAGATCCAAAAACAAATTGATAAAGAAAATGTAATATAAAAATTTCGTGTGCTGACTGTAAGGTTAAATAGTTTGGTCGAATATCAAGATCACCTAGAATTGGACTGAATGAAATTTGACTATTTACAAAAGTTCAGTCCCCATTGGGACACAAGAACATAAAATGTTCATTGAACACTGCTCATATTTGGGGTGAAAAACAATACTGATTGCGATAAGGCTTGCTTTTTAAGGCTCAATAGGAATAGATGAAAAGAAAGATTCATGACTGAATCCATATTTATATATCATTCCTGATACATGCAACAAAACTGAGCTTAATTATCAACAACAAGTAACATAAAAAATGATTAACATACGAAGCGCAAACCATATTTGTTCCAATTCTGTATATGTATGGAGAAGTGTTTCCACCGATTGGTTTGATCACGGGCAGTAGTTTTGCTTTATTTACTACCGAAATTAAAAACTTATCGTGTGTGTAAATACTCATTACAAATACATATAGGGTAAACGGAAAGGGGTTGTTCATCAGAAACTGATTTCAGTTAAAGAACCAATAGTTCTTCAAATGATATCAGCCAGTGGTAAAGATTACTCTGAAATCAATAAATCCCCACAAACCTCAAACTGTTTATGATTATTATTTGTTCCCTAGATTCCTAGTGGAACATAGGGCTTTAGTAGCACGTCGCCATTGCACTGTGTTCTCTGCACTCTTTTCAACTTGGCTCCACCAATCCCCACAAGCTTTCATTTCTTCCTCACACCATATCCTCCATGTCAACCTCGCCTCGGACCCACAACTCGTCGTCTCCTATTCCAGTTCCACTCGACGGCCTGGTCTGGTCTGGTGCGTGATGTCCCCAAACGGTCCACTCAGTGTATATCCAGTCCAATCCATCTTCACTTTCTTCTGCATACATGTTGGGCGATAGGTCCTTGGTTGGTTCATTGCCAGCCAGCCTGCCAGCCAGTCAGCCAGCTAGCCAGTCGACCACAATCAGGAAGATGATCGATGATAGTAGGCGGCAGTCTGGTCTCATTCCTGTCTTCAATTTCCACTGGGAATCACTTGGCATGTGGCGTCGTCATATATCTGTTGAATGAGGTTGATTAAAACTTTTGGCACTAAAACCTCAGTGTTGAAGCAGCAGCCTGTCAAATTACTTCTCGATCGATGCTACCAAGGGCATTCTCAAAATCGATAATGTTCAGGTTGAGTTGAGTATCCCGGCATTCTACGCTCTGTTCTATCATGATGCGTGGCGTACAGTTGCAATTTGATGCTCACAAGATTTATTCTTCCTGAAGCTAGCCAGCCTGTTGCGGTCCAGAGCATTTCTAGACTCTCCGGGATGATTCAGCCTAATATTTTGCTTGGGTGTGTGTGGACAGCAGCATGATTCGGCACCAGTTCTTACGAAAACTCAGGTCACCCTTCTTTGGGAGTTTGACAAGGTAACCCTTCTTCCAGTCAATCGGCAGGTACCTTTCCTACCTTCCAAACCTGGCAGTCAGTTGCGAAAGTTATACATTTCTGGTTTGCGAGCGTGCATGTTTGTTTACTTTGTATCGAATTATCATTATGTAGTCATTAGTTTCATCCATGTAGGATGACCTTCTATTTGGCGGCTGAGAAAAGGTTTAGAATTTGGAAGACCGTAAAGATACGAAGGAAGCAACAAAAGCCATCTGAATAAGACTCTAAGGTAAATGATAGAACAGAATCCATACTTCAGGTCAACACCTGATAAATTAAAACCGTTTGGCATATATGCGACGAAATTATTCAGTTTTCCAAAAGTTCATACGACTAGAATCTTAATGCCTCTCCCTTAAAATATATCTACCTCGTCATGTCATTCAAAAGAACAGTGATCATAAACGCTACCACTCATCCAGTACCAACTAGAAGTCCCAGTTAACTCGTAAGAAATAGCCAACGTCAACAAAGCTATCTGATATAATTGCAGATACCAACATGCAGGAAAATTGGGTAAAAACACAAGCTAGTGGTCATACGTGATGTTAAGAATTTTGTCATTCCAACGCACTGTGAAAAAGACAAACACAAGCTTGGTTGAGACAAATACGAAAGCTACCCGAGAATTTTAGTCTTAACGAACTAATTACCAATATTTCAAGTTGTTATTCATCGAAGACTGACATCAGTTGGAGGAACAAAGGAAACCTGGGAGCACTGGACAGCTGTTTCGTCCTAGTATGGGACTCCTCAGCAGTGCGCACCCACGACCCCACCAGCAGGGCTCGAACCCGCAACCTTCAGGTTCCGCGACCAGCGCGTTACCATTGAGCCACTGGGTCAGAATACAATGATCCATATTTCCAAATTCTGTTAGCTCACGATATAGCGCAACCGCCATATCGTGAGCTAACAGAATTTGGAAATATGGATCATTGTATTCTGACCCAGTGACTCAATGGTAACGCACTGGCCGTGGAACCTGAAGGTCGCGGGTTCGATCCCTGGTGGGATCATGGGTGCGCACTGCTGAGAAGTCCCATGCTAAAACGAAACAGCTGTCTAGTGCTCCCGGGTTTCTTTTGTTCCTCCAACTGATATCAGTCTACGATGAATAACAACTTGAAATATTTCCAATTCTCCACAACTCCCTCAAAATTTAATATATGTTTGTAAAATTTATATGGCATAAAAATAACAGAAACGTTATCTCATGAATCAAAAGTTACTTGGCAAGTGAACACCTTTCTGTTCTAGATCACATCATCAATCCTTATTTCTTTTTCCCATGCAAAATTGGTATGTGTGAGGTAAGTTATGTTTCTCTATCATCATTTTCAAAAGAATAAAACCAACAAACACTTATCTATTTCATGTGAATAATATCTTCACAGACTGGAAGGTGTTTTATTATTTAAGAGTTTTAAAAGTTCCCATAATGCAAACTGGAAGTGATTTATAAGTGAACAATGTTTTTTCAATTAGATCCTCTTCAGGCTTTTATTTGGATCAAAAAGACAGATCAATCTGAACTAAACTAGATGTACCTCACCTAACTTTGAGCCCTAAATTGCCCGCTGATGTTATTAAAATCATTGTTTGGCTAGAATTCAGTGAAGATCTAATAACTGAAATACTTTTGTAAATAATTTCTGTCTTTTTTATTAATGGTGGAAAGTGGATAGCTGCAGAATCTAGGATGCTCGTTTCGTTCTATTTGGAACTCGTCAGCCTCCCAGTGATCGATATTGCTCCCATTACGTTTTCCGAATAACAAACCACAAACCCATCATGACATCTGTGCAAGAACAAACCGTTTCATTGAATTACTTTATACACTTATTTAACAATCACAATATGATACAATTATTTTCTTTATGGGGTTTTACAAAGAGAGAATAACAAATATTGTGGGATAAATTGAATTCATTTCATGTACTCTAAATTTTCCTCATACTCACTAAGTTTAAAATTGTTTAGAATAAGCTGTAAGTGTATACTGTAGATTATCCGATAGTAAAATCAACACATGATGCATGTTTCTCATCTAGATATCAATATGCGGACGGAGATGGATAACAACGTTCATGACCTAACTATCGAGTACAGGGAAAATGTAACGTTCGTTCTTATTTGGGATGACACATCAGACTATAAATAAATCAATAAACATAAAGAAAATGATACAACGTAATATTGGTTCAGGAATGCGATTACAGGTCAAGATAGTAGAAGACCTTTTATAAAACCCCTCCGAACCCAATATTAGCTCTGTCTGAGATAACTAAATGATTCGGTTCGTGTTGTTATGCCACAGTCAATGTCTTAGTCTGTATTATGTGTGTATGTATATAAAATCATGTATGTAGAGTAAAAAGCTGACGAGTCCTACTGAAATTTATGAATCCTGCTTTAATTACGTTTGTTCCTTGTTTTAAATTTGTATCGGGAAAGAAATGTTTTCAAAACAAAAGATAGTATGCAAAACGTATAAATTAATGATAGAATAACACGAAAGCGTATGCTAAAAACCACGACTACAATGTGATGAATAAACGCAAATGGCAAAGTGATAATATGAATAATTTAAACAGCTAAATGAGAGGACGAAGATTATTTAAAACATGGAGTGTATTAGTGTTATACATTTTGAACAGTCTGATTGCAAGTGGACTTGTCGAACTATTTTGCATGAAAATTTACAAAATGGGTCAATTAAGTCAATGGGAAACATGGGAATTGGAAGGGTAAAGAAAAAACAAAATCTAAATCACATCACTCATGGTATGAAAACTAAAGTCGATGCTACCAGGGTAAGTTCAACGTGAACACTAACCACTTTTATATACATGAAGGTGGTTTGAATTTACTAATGACATGAGCTTCAACAAACTTAAGCACTCAGCCCTGACAGCCTTTATTTAGTACTTTAGTAGCTGTTTTCATGTCTACACTATGACTAGTTTCTGGTATGCATATATATATGTCTATCATCCGCACTTAGCGGCTATATTGAGGTCATTTGTTTTTGAAGCCACTTAGGTACAAGTTCAACCATCCTTAACTGCATATCACGATTACTCCTCCCAATGTATGTGTTGATACCACACATACATGTAAACTGATGAACACAGTGGGATGTGGTGCAGTCATTTGTATGTTGTTTTGGTTTGTGCTGTAACATGCACTTTGTCTTCTTTACCATGATGACCTTGGCTGCATAGTATGTTTTACAGATGGCTTATTTAAGCCTTTTTCTCACAATAAAGCTGTGTGAATCAACTGTGTACGGTAATGAGATGTAAACATTTTTCTTAGGAGCGGAACACTGCATAATTTTCAATGCTAAGTAACTTTTGCACCTGTGGCCACGTTTCGACGGGTAGCCATTCTGTACCACCGTTGTCGTCAGTAACTTGGTTTCTTCGTCGGTCCAAATGCAGTTTATCTTGTTGAATAAGCACCCAACTAAATCTCGTTTATATTGGAATGGGCAACAGCTACAGAAACTAAGATATTACCCTGTCCACGTAGGTTTCCGAAGAATGGGGCTTCTGATCAAGGCATCTTCGTGTCGATTAAGCACTTCGTTTAAGAACGGTAGCTGTTTGTTCCTCTCTTGTTCCCAAGTAAGCCTAATGTGATTTTGAGTCGTGTTCATCTTCTCCAGCAGGCACGGAGCATCGTCAGACTTTTCACACATGATGGCTACAGCATCGATGTATCTCTATTTAAATTTATCAAATGGACCACTTGTTTTAAATGTGAATGATGTTTGAGAATGATAATATTATAGCCTGTAATCTCCGATTGCTGGTTGGACAATTGAAACATGGGCTTCTGAGCGGATACCTTGACATTAGCTGTAATTTCAATTTGATTTTAATGATGAAAAGTGGCTAGCAGAGTAATTCCGGATGCAATTTTCGTAATATTTGGGACTTTCTGACTTAAACGGGGAGAGGCCGTCCTAACTCATTGACCTGGTGGATAACGTGATTTTTGACGCAACTGGTTTGAACTTCAAGTCCTGGTTAGAAAGAATTCACTAAGAGGCAAATATATCCAGCTGCGGAGTCGTGAATAAAACAAATTGGTTATCCTAGATTCCAAATCCTCATTTGGTACATAGTGAAATCAATAAACCGGTATCTATTTAGGATCTAAGTAATGTCTTTGAACACTGGATAATTTTTTATTCATAACGGAAATGAGATGGAATTTAAAACTGTAATGTGAATGAGGCACGTCTCTAGATCAAACTGTTTAAACTTTGAGTATGATGTAGTAAATATCATAGGCTGAAGTGCATCAAAACCTAATCTGATGCTCTCTTAAAAAAATACACTGAAAGGCAGTAATTTTCTGTCAAAATCAGTCTTCTAGATAACATACTACTGTGAAAACAAAATGATTCATTCAATTTGCTTGAAATATATATCGATGATTACAACGAATATACTTGAAGTCTGATGTTTAATATTCTTTTACGTCAATGTTTCTACGTCTAGACTGATCTGTCAGTTTTTGTTGTGCTTATATCTTTTTTCTAAATTTTCCCATATTTACAGTAGTATGCAAAGTATCAATTTGACGAAATCTACTGGAATGCATGCATTACCCAAGTACTGCTTTTTTCCCGTTAGCTGCTTTTATAAATTTGATATGGTGGAGGATATTTGTAGCTAAAATGAATGGTTTTGATTGTCTTGTATTCTCCTATCTGAACGGTTTATTTGTGAATCTTTCTTTGCCTTTCCAAGTAGAGTTACCAACATTAACTTCAAATCTAGTTACCTCTGAAGATTACCCAGTGTTTGATTTATTAGCCTACGTGAAAAGATAGTGTGTGATTTGCAGCGTCTTTATATTGTTGTGTTACTTACTGCAATAAGTTTCCAATTTGCCGTTTCTTTCCCTGACGTCTGACATTGTTTGGACCTACCATTTCAGTTTGATTTATTGAGTTTGTTTATACACCTGCTGATTGTTGACTAACCTGAATGCCAAGCTTATAGGAATTCTCTTCATATTCTTAGTGTTTCGTTTGTCTAAGTTGCTGACATTTTCAAAACAGACTTCAAGTTCATAGTTATTCTCAGGCATCAATACAAGCGAAGAAGTAGTATTCCAACTGTATCTATGTAAATGAAGGTGAATGGAACGACATTCCTTCTATCGGTATATAAATGTTTTCAATTGGCTGCAACGTTATCTTCAGCTCATCCATTTCTTCCTACGCATACTCATCCGAACATATATATTATATATTTTTCAACTAAGATTTTGAGATAGGTATCTTTTGTTCTAAGTTGATGTGAAGCCCTGCAAATGGATGTGGTTTCCAGTTCATATGTTCCCTTTAAATGTATTCCTCCTAATACAAACATCCTTCTTCAAGTTGAAAAGTCATATACTATTTCCTTCACCAAACGTGAATTTCAAAGGCTGTGTCAGTATCGTTGAGAAAATTCAGAGGCCCACTGTTCAAGGTCCTTGTCACAAAAATGAAGGCATAATCTGCATATCAAAAGTAGTAGTTAACTTAATGTGTCCTTAAATCCATGAGTAGACTATTTTCAAGATTCTTTAAAGCGATATTGGATAACATATGGCACAAAATGGAGCTCATTGTAACCCCATTAACTTATCTTTAGAATTCATTATTGAACAGAAAGTGGAAATTTATCGTTCATTTTATCAGCAGTTCCCAGATGTTTTCAGATGGGATTCTCACATCTATTCCTCGTCCACTTGATCAGTCATATATGCAGTCAGCTGTTTCTGCAAACATGAAGCATATTAAATAGTGTTTGAAAGTCATTTAAATAGCATGGTGCAAGCATGGTTAACGAAGTATGTCAAAAAACTGATCTACTAAACGAAGGTCATTAACAGGCAAGGCGATGGAGAATAGTTGTAGATCGGAAAGATGGGTTTGGTGTTGTCTGAGCTGGTTTATTCATGAAGCTTCCGTCATGAGATTTGCGCCTTAAGTAACTGAGTAGCTTGTGCTGATGACGTTGGAAGTGATTAGCTGTTTCCACTCACGCTTATCTTTGTCCCTGTATGTATTTCGACTGGTTGTCGTGGTATTGTGAACTGTGACCTCGTTTTTGTGTTTCTTATTGGTTGGCAGATTCTTACATTTTTTTAGTCGAATTCATGTTCATAATAGTCTGCATGTATTGTCATGAGCGAAGATATATCGTGAGGCTTCACTGCTAGTTGATATTCACGTAAATGAATGCAAATTAGGTTATTTTAGCTTTTTGTAAGAATGCGTGTTAAATTTCGGATAACAACAGATTTAGGAATTTTGTCAATACTTTGGTTAGGCTGTTCGTTGAAATTATAGTAGAACACTATGATATCCGTGGACTATTTCAACTATTGTCAACTACTAGGGGACTAATATCGATTCGTGTTGAAAGAAAAATAGTGCCGTTTGATTAGCACAACAAAGATGGTGATAGACCACTGAATTAAATGTGGGACGACAAACATATTACTTACCAAAGATCACTGCCGGTGAAACCTATGCTTCGTGATGCGGAATTTCTGTTGTTACTGATATTGCTCAAAAATAGCAATCTTATATTAGTACTCAACACATGTAATAGGAATGACGCAATGACTACACCAGAGATATTGAGAATTTTACTACCAATAAAAGCAAAATATATGGGCTGACAGGACTATAAAAGTCAGCTGTTGAAGGCAGTTTGATTACATCGGTATGGTTTTCAGCAATAATTTTTGCAACAAACGTCATAAAGTAAGTAATATTGTATCGCTGTATGCTGTACATCAAGTAAAAAATCTAATGTGGATTTACATTCTACCACAGTGCTAAAGATTTTCACTTGTGTCAATCCTTGTCCTTCATATACTTCTTCCCTTAGTAATGTTATACATTTAACCTACAGTCATAAATTCAAGCCAGATAGCAGGTGCTACTTAATTATTCATTGCTACCACTAGTTTGAGGTTCACATTCGGCAAAAAAATCCTGGTTGTATTATGATTCATTAGTTTCACAGTTTTCCGTCGGTAAATTGAAAATGAAATTACTAAGTGTACTTATACTTAGCATTTTGGTGTATGATAACGACGGTTTCACTACAATACCACTTTATTTCGGTGGAAAGTTTATGCATGAAGGAGTGAAGCAACTTATTATGAACGGATTAAATTCTTTAGGTTAGCTTATTGATCGATGTAAGACAACCAATAATCATCAATAAACTAATCAGATTGGCTTTTCCCCCTGAAGTTGCTCATAAGACTGAAATTATAAGTTTATAAACATTTATAAAGTTATATGTAAACAACATTACTATGGCAATTATCGTATTAAATCTAGTCAACAAAAATATCAGTAATGATGGTTTAGCGGTCTTCAATGTCTTGTTGGACAATTAAACGAATTTTGTTTGAAAAATATACTGTAGAATGCTGGAGACAAATATTTATCGACTTCATAAGTAACGAATATCGCCAAGAACATAATTCACAATATAAAATTAACTAAATATTAGAGACTGGTAGAATGACATTTTCTTCGAAAGATATTAAAAATACTGCGATGCGATTAAAATTAATTTCCAATCTCTAAGTATAGTGAAAGATACTCACCTGGTTAACTAGTTCACCAGTTACTAGCCGGTTCTAAGCCCGGGTAAAGAGGGAAGCTTGGACATAGGGCTAGCAACCCTACCCCGTAAAACAAATCCAGTCGCTAAACAAACTTCAAAGCACAGACAAAATATGAAAAAAAAAACAAACTTACTTCTCATGGGAATAGGAGAGACGAAATGATGCCAGTTGGTGAAAGCCTCACTTCGAGAAGCCAATTGGCCGATCTGTCTTCTCTTCTCTCGATGAAAGCAAAAGTAGACATGCGGACATGGAATGTCTGCATTATGTTGGAACCTAGCAAGGCTCCACAGATTGCAAAAGAGATGACAAGGTATAGATAACATTGAAGTGCTAGGAATCTGCGAAAGCAGGTGGAATGGAAGTGGACTCTCCAAAACTGTCAACTGCAGAGTCAATAATCTACTCTACTCCGACATTGTCACACAGATGACAACCATGAGCACACTGAGTTATGGAGTGGCTATCATGATGTCGCCAACAGCATCAAAGGCTCTCGTACAGTGGGAACCAGTCTCCTCCACATTTATGAAAGCAAGATTCAACTGGAAATGAAGTAAAGTCACAATCACACAATGCTACGCTACACACCAACAAACAATACAGATGAAGAGAAGAAGGAGGAATTCTACAGACAACTGCAATCAGTAATGGACAAGACACCACACCAGTTGGCGATGGTGACATCAAATTTCTAATGGTTGAGGTGACATGAATGCGAAACTCGGAGCGGACAACACAGGAAGATAACCAATCATGTGTCGTTGAGCACTCAGTGAAATGATGAATGAGAATGGAGAACTGTTTGCAGACTTCAGCGCATTCAACGATTTGGTTATTGGAGTCAGGCAGTGTGTTCAAGCAAAAGGATATCCACAAAGCGACATGGATTTCACCAGACACCAGATGGACACATTAAAAATCAGATCGATTTCATCTCAATCCCAAGAAAGTGGAGACGCAGCCTACTTGGCACAAGGTCAGGAAGAGGAGCGGATGTGGGTTTAGACCACCATCTAGTGCAAGGGACCTTCCAAATCAAGTTGAAAGGCTTCAAAGAAGGTGGTGATGATAGACCCCAGTTCAAGTACAACACCCAGAAACTGAAGGACGAAACTAAGAAGAAAATTTTCACGTCAGCCATCAAGACAAAATAGGAGATATCGAGATACATCCCTGAAGAAACCTGTGTGAATGAGCACTGGAAGTCTTTGAAAGCTATGTGGAAAGAAACCTGCACAGCAGTATTAGGAAGGAAGAAGAAAGAAGATAAGGGATGGATCTCGAGCGATCTCCACATGGAAGCTGATAGAGCAGGGAGAGGAGGATGGTGAAGCAGAAGATAAACCAGTGCAAGGGTGAACGACGAGAAGAGGAACTGAGAACAACGTATAAGACACTTCACTGGACAAAGAAGTGAGGGAGAGTGCGCAGAAAGACAATAGACACTTCTACGAAACACTGGCAAGTGAAGTAGAACAGGCTGCAGGTAAGAGAGACCTGACAACATTGTATCAAATAACCAGGTTACTATCTGGTAGGGAAGAGGTCAACACAGATGAAACCAATAAAAGATGATGAAGGAAATATAATTACCAGAGAAGAGAAACAAAGGAAACAATGGGCTGACCACTTCGAATAGCTCTTGAATCGACCACCACCACCACCACTACCACCACCTGCACTTTATCCAGAAATACCACCTGCAGTCTAGTGTACACAAGCCCTCCAACAAAAGCAGAAGTGAAGTCCTGAAGGCCATAAAGTTGCTGAAATGCAGGAAAGCAGCAGGACCAAATGGAATCCCACCAGAGGCACTGGGAGCAGACTCAGAGACAACAGCGGACATGCTCACACCACTATTGCAGAAGCTCTGGAAGGAAGGAAAGGTACCTGGTGATTGGAATAAGGGATATCTTGTCAAACTCCCGAAGAAGGGTGACCTCAGTATTTGCAAGAACTGGTGCGGAATCACGCTCCTGTCCACACCCACACCAAGCAAAATATTATGCCGTATCATCCTGGAGAGACTAAGGGATGTGCTGGATTCAAAACTACGACCCGAACAGGCTGGATACAAATCATATGAGGATCAAACTGCAACACCACGCTACGCATCATCATAGAACAGAGTATAGAATGGCAGTCAACTTCATCGACTTTGGAAAGGCCTACGACAGTATCGACCGAGAATTAATTTTACCACTGCTCCAACACTTTGGAATACCACAAACCTTTATCAACCTCGTTCAACAACTATATGAAGACGCCACATGCCAAGTAATTCACAATGGAAAACTCAGTGATGCTTTTGAAGTGAAGACAGGGAGGAGTGAAACAGGGTTGCCTACTATCCTCCATGATATTGCTGATTGTAGTCGACTGGATCATGCAACAAACAGTGAGGAGCTGTGAGAAGAGGGCGATACGCTGGACTGAGGAAAAGAACCTAGAAAATCTAGATTTCGCCGATGACTTGTGTCTGATGTCACACAAACTTGAAGATCTACAGGTGAAAACTAACAAGTTGACGGAGGAGGCAGCGAAGACGGGATTTCAAGTGAACGTAGAGAAGACAGAGGCGATGAAGATACCGCACCAACAACTCCAACAACAACAACAACAAGCACCAGTCACCATCAACGAGAGAAACTTAAAGGAAGTAGCCTCCTTCACCTATCTAGGCAGCACTGTTTCAACCACAGGTGGCGGCACAGGCACAGACGAGGATGTCAAAGTCAGAATCGGAAAGGCAAGACAGGTGTTCATTAGCCTGAAACCAGTGTGGAGATCTGCTGCACTGCACTCAACATGTGGAACAAGATTTGGATTTTCAACACCAACGTCAGTCAAGTCAGTGCTTCTATGTGATGGTTCAGAGACTTGGCGCCTTCCGAAAGGGATTTCCAACAAACTACAGACATGCATCAACAACTGCTTACTCTCGCTACTGAAGATCAGATGGCCAGAATAATAGGAATAAGCAACAAGGAGCTCTGGGAACGAACCAACCAAGAACCTATCACCCAACAAATGTGCAGAAGAAAGTGGAGATGGATTGGATTGGGCAAACACTGAGAAGGCCGACTGGGGACATCACGCGTCAGGCCCTCGAGTGGAACCTAGGTGGAAAGTGACGAGTTGGACATCCAAGGCAAGGGTGACATGGAGGAGATCATGTGAGGAGGAAATGAGAGGTTGTGGGCTGTCGTGGAGCCAGGTTCAAAAGATTTCAGAGAAGAGAGTGGAATGGAGATGTGCTACTGAAGCCCTATGTTCCATTAGGAACCCAAGGGACTAATAATATAATAATAATAATAATAAGTATAGTTCGAGATAGTGATTCTAAATTCTTTTTTTTTGCTGAGCTGAAATATATGTGTCAGTAAAAATATAATGTAATTCTCTACATATTGTGATGAATTACTTAATTACTCTAGGTGGACTAGTGAATTAGGTAAATAGTCGAATGAATTCACAAATAGTGATTTGACTTAGAAATGCCTACTTGTATTACACGTTTTGATCAAGAAATGTGTGAAGGTGTGCTGTTTTATTGAGGGTAATACTTCAATGTACAGGAAACTTTTCATTAATGAAGAAAGTTGAACAGATATCTAAATATGATGAATGATATGTTCACTGGATATCAAATAAATCATTCATGAATCACAATTAATTTTAAAGATTTATGTAAATGTTCACCGAAACCTTAGTTAATGATGCTTGTTTAAAAGAATGATATTTGTATACTTCCTACTTAAAGAAAAGAAGATAATTCATGAATAAGGAATAGGCATTTAAAAAATTACTGAAAAATGGGTAATGTTCAAGCTTAAAAGTCATTCTGCAAATAGCTGTATTTATTTATAGTGTGACAACCTAGTCTTATCGATGGTTAGAAGTAATACAGTTGTTGTCTTCTTTCTAAGCGTATGCATACATTTTCGATGACTTCAAAAAAATTACTCATTTTTTATAAAGAAATAAACATCACCTTGTAAATTTTACTCAAATATGTTTTCACTGACTAGAAGTTATAATTTTCTTGTAATTTGCACAATAACTTATAAGGTGTGCACAGGTGTCGATTTGATGGCATTTAATTGACTGCGCATGTACTAAAACACTAATATTAACTGTTTTCAGTGAATTAACTGACAGCTAATAGTGAATATAATGCCAAGTATTCTAAATTCTTCACTGATGTTAATGAAGAAAATGAAGATTACTTTAAAAATTCTACTATCTACTGAAAATCACTGAAGCAACTAAGTCAGTGAAAATATATAAAATGGTATTTTTTATAATTTTTCTGCGGTTAGATGGACACAGAAAAGCATGGTATGGTGACAAAATTGCTTTTTCTTAGGTGTAATTTGTATCACCAAGCTTTTATTAGCGAGTTTAGTAGGGTCCTTACAAACGTTTGAAAAAGTAGTGAAATATATCTTAACAACTAGAATTCTCAAGAAACCTGGTGCAATATTTTCATGATTATGTAGGCATGAATTTTAATAACAGCTTTACTTCGAAATAAATCTAAGTATTTCGAATTAACTTATCAACATCTTTTAAGCCTACAAAAAAGTGAAATTTAAGCCACTTAGTTATAGCCAAAAGGATTATTCTTCAGAATCGATAGGATTAGATCAGAAAATGTAATATAGAAGCTCGTTTTAGAACATCTGTTCCAGTAGACGATTGGATCATCGGGGAACCACGTTACAATTTTTTATGAGTGAGTCTAGAATGTGATCGTTGCACAAAGATATCAACATCAGCTACATGAGATAAAAAATACATTTAGTTCAAAGGAAAAAAGACATCTTATGCCTTCATATAAACATATAAATACATAAAACGTTTTTTATTCTATCAAAGTTAGTTTTTTAGCTCGCAGCGGAATCCAGGACATCCTACTTAGGACTCATCAGCTGAATGTATCCGCACCCAAGTGACTGATGTTTCAACTGATACTGGAACCCAGTCCTCATCATTTTAAACGCCAAAACGTTATCCACTAGGCTACTGGATCACGATAGCAATCACTTGTGCAAAGGGGGTCAGTTATTGTTTCATTTATACTTGTAATCATATCAGTGTGATATGATTATGAGCAATTATTTATCCTCGAAACGTTATCGAATAAATAATACTGTAGTAATCTGTGTTACATCCTATAAATAAATCCAATATGAAGTAGATAAATATTCCGTCTAGTTACGGCAGATTTAGAAACAATTTTCTTTACAAGTATTTAGAATAAGATTTAGGCAATATTAAAAATATCTCGTCGGGAAATGGCACCACTAAAATGTTATCGTCAAGTTTGGAGAAGAATAGACTGAAGGCAGTCAACACTCATATATTTGAGGATAAGAGATTTTTTGTTCCTTTCTTCAGGGATGGTGAAATAGTTTAAGAAATGACTATCAGCTTGAAAGGAGCTTTTGAAATGTTTCCAGCAACCAACATCTGCGCAGTAGTATTCAAAAGCTTGTGAATTGTAAGTGAATCTTCCAGAGATTTTATTTGAGATATTTTAACTAACACTGCGATTGTGATCACTCTGGAGGTGATGAGCAGTCATAAAATAGGGTGAATCAACAGCACTTGAAAATCTGATATATCTCATTTAGTTTGTTTATTGCAGCAAAATAAGTTTAAAATACTCCTTTTATCAAGTATTCACAATGTCTAGGGTAGACTGCTGTGTAGTTCTTCAGGCATGATGTAGTAGTGTTGAATATTCAGGTAAGCTGGGTGGATACTGCTTGTGAATAACACTCATAATGAGTCTGGAAGAAGATACCCACCTGGTTTGTTTTATACGACTGCACCAAACTTTGAAAAGTTTTTGAGTTACTTGATGAGATCACTTTCAATGATGTCGATCATAATGTGAACACTGAAGTGGCTTATAATGTTGAGATGAAATACTGAACTTCCCTAATGCACCGAAATGCTTAGAGAAATGACGACATAAGAGTAATTTTCGGCATTTCGATGAAAGTCTCTGCTGCACAGTTTTTTTATATCTGAGTACAGAAACTTTTGTATAGTCCAAACCTTATCAAGATCATAGTCAAAAATTAATAATTAAATATACAGACAGTGAGAAGAAAAAATTAGGAGCAGTAATACTAAGTCTTGCTCCATAATGGAGTACTATTTGATCCACAGTTAGTCTTAAAAACTTGCACAGCAGTCTGTTTTCACCTTTTTTAGAATGCGTACGCTAGGTATGTCTTTTTCCTAATTGTCTTAGAGTCTAACGTGAGTTTGTAGTCTTGAAGTTATCTAAGATTGAAAACGAAGTCAGCAACACCACTTCATACTGAATAACTTATACGACTTTAGAAAAATAGCTTTCATTATCTTGTTAAAAACAGTATTTATGTATTGTAGAGAAATTAGTAAATGAAATAAAATAATAATCATGATTGCATTAGTGTAGTGAAGAACTCACGTGGGTTCTTAGCTGAATGTATATCTTTTGGCCTGGCAAGATCTTTTTATAGAGCAACGCTGAAACGATTTGAAGAGTATGGGGAATTATTCGGCAACAAACTATACTAATAAGAATGATGAACATTAGTTCAGTGATAATAAAAAAATTTCAAAGCATTTGGATGCATTTTAAATTGTAAAACTCTCTAGTGTTGATCGGGTCATCACATAGTACAAAAATTAGGTTTTGACAAAGTATATTAAATTCATTCAAGATAGAAAATTCAGTATTCATAAGTAACTACTCTAACATATTAGATACCGAGTGTGTGATAATGACAGTGTTTCATATGATAATGTGATTTAGGCATATAACCGTTTGTCTTTTTTCAAATGTACTTTAGGAAACTAATTTTTTATTACTGTACTTGATAACATGTCTGAGGAGTAGGGTTATTTTCAGAAGTTGTCTTGCATACATAAGTAATTAGAAAATTTGATAATTTGTGCTAAGACTTGTCTACTGCTTGATTTCCTTTGGTATAAGTCAATTTTTAGCTTGTACATTCAAGGTTAATCGTCATTTAACTGTCATAAGAAATGTAAATTGTACGTCGGTCTATGGAAGATATTATTATTAGTCCCTTGGGTTCCTAGTGGAACATAGGGCTTCAGTAGCACGCCTCCAGTGACCTCTGTTCTCTGAGATCTTTTGAACCTGGTCCCACGACAGCCCACAAGCTCTCATTTCCTGCTCGCACGACCTCCTCCATGTCACCCTTGGACGTCCAACTCGTCGCTTCCCATGGGGATTCCACTCGAGGGCCTGACGCGTGATGTCCTCCGTCGGCCTTCTCAGTGCATGGCCAATCCATCTCCACTTCTTCCTGCATATTTGTTGCGTGATAGGTTCTTGGTTGGTTCGTTCCCAGAGTTCCTTGTTGCTTATTTTTTCTGGCCATCTGATCTTCAGCAGCGAGCGTAAGCAGTTGTTGATGAATGTCTGTAGTTTATTGGAAATACCTTTCGTGACGCGCCAAGTCTCTGAGCCATACAAGAGCACTGACTTGACGTTGGTGTTGAAAATCCGTATCTTGTTCCGCATGCTGAGTGCAGAAGATCTCCACACTGGTTTCAGGCTAATGAATGCCTGTCTTGCTTTTCCGATTCTGACTTTGACGTCCTCGTCCGTCCCGCCTGTAGTTGAAACAGTGCTTCCTAGATAAGTGAAGGAGGTTACTTCCTTTAAGTTTCTCCCGTTGACAGTGATTGGAGTTTGTTGTTGTTGTTGTTGTTGGTGGTGGTGCGGTATCTTCATCACTTCTGTCTTCTCTATATTCACCTGAAGTCCCGTCTTCGCTGCCTCTTCTATCAACTTGTTAGTTTTTGCCTGCAGATCTTCAAGTTTATGTGACATTAGGCATAAGTCATCGGCGAAATCCAAGTCTTCTAGGTTCTTTTCCGTCGTCCAGTGTATCCCCCTCTTCTCGCTGCCTACTGTTTGCTGCATGATCCAGTCCACCACAATCAAGAATATCATGGGGGATAGTAGGCAACCTTGTTTCACTCCTGTCTTCACTTCAAAGGCATCACTGAGCTTCCCATTGTGGATTACTTGGCATGTAGCATCTTCATATAGTTGTTGAATGAGGCGGATAAAGGTTTGCGGTACTCCGTAGTATTGAAGCAGTTTCCAAATTACTTCTCGGTCGACGCTGTCAAAGGCCTTCTCAAAGTCGATGAAGTTGAGGTGGAGAGGTGATTGCCATTCTATGCTCTGTTCTATGATGATACGAAGCGTTGCAATTTGGTCTGCACATGATTTGTACTTCCTGAAGCCTGCCTGTTCCGGTCGTAGTTTTGAATCCAGTGCATCCCTTAGCCTCTCCAGGATGATGCGGCTTAATATTTTACTTGGGGTGGACAGGAGAGTGATTCCGCGCCAGTTCTTGCAAGCACTGAGGTCTCCCTTCTTCGGCAGTTTGACAAGGTAACCCTTCTTCCAATCGTCAGGTACCTTCTCTTCCTTCCACACCTTCTGCAATAGTGGTGTGAGCATGTCCGCTGTTGTCTCTGCATCTGTTTTCAGTGCTTCTGGCGGTATTCCATCTGGTCCTGCTGCTTTCCCGCATTTCAGTAGCTTTATGGCGTTCAGGACTTCCATTTTCGTTGGGGGATTAATGTTCACTTGTAGTTCAGCGGCTGCAGGTGGTATTTCTGGACGAAGTGCAGGTGGTGGTCGATTCAAGAGCTTCTTGAAGTGGTCGGCCCATCGTTTCCTCTGTTTCTCTTCTTTTGTAATTAAATTTCCTTCTTCATCTTTTATTGGTTTCATCTGTGTTGGTCTCTTCCCTGATAGCAACCTGGTTATTTGATACAATGTCGTCAGGTCTCTCTTACCTGCAGCCTGTTCTGCTTCACTTGCCAGTGTTTCGTAGAAGTGTCTTTTGTCTTTGCGTGCACTCTTCTTCACTTCTTTGTCCAGTGTTTTATACATTGTGCTCAGTTCCTCTTGTCGTTGAGCATCCTTGCACTGGTTTATCTTCTGCTTCACCATCCTCCTCTCCTCTATCAGCTTCCAGGTATCCGTCGAGATCCATTCCTTGTCTTCTTTCTTCTTCCTTCCTAATACTGTTGTGCAGGTTTCTTTCCACATAGCTTTCAAAGACTTCCAATGTTCTTCCACACAGGTTTCTTCAGGGATGTTGCTCGATGTCTCCCATTTTGTCTTGATGGCTGCCTTGAAGATCTCCTTTGTAGTTTCATCCTTCAGTTTCCGAGTGTTGTACTTGGGTTGAGGTCTATCACCAGCTTCCTTGAAGGCTTTTAACTTGATTTGGAAGGTTCCTTGCACTAGGTAGTGGTCTGAACCTACATCTGCTCCTCTTCTTGACCTTGTGTTAAGTAGACTGCGTCTCCATTTTCTTGAGATTGAGATAAAGTCGATTTGATTTTTAGTGTGTCCTATCTGGTGAAATCCATGTCGCTTTGTGGATATCTTTGTGCCTGAACACACTGCCTCCAATCACCAAATCGTTGAATGCGCAGAATTCTGCAAACAATTCTCCATTCTCATTCATTTCACCTAGTGCCTCTCGACCCATGGTTAGTTCTCTTCCCGTGTTGTCCCCTCCCAGTTTGGCATTCATGTCGCCCATCAGAATTTTGATATCGCCAACTGACGTCTTGTCCAGTGTTGATTGAAGTTGTCTGTAGAAATCCTCCTTTTTCTCTTGCTCTGCATTATTTGTAGGTGCATAACATTGTATGATTGTGACCTTTCTTCCTTTTGAGTTGAATCTTGCTGTCATGATCCTGGAGGAGATTGGTTCCCACTGCATGAGAGCCTTCGATGCTCTTGAGGACATCATGATAGCCACTCCCTCAGTGTGCTCGTGGTTGGCGTCTGGGTGACCGGAGTAGATTATTGATTCTCCAGTTGACAGTTTGGAGAGTCCACTCCCATTCCATCTGCTTTCGCAAATCCCAAGCACTTCGATGTTATACCTTCTCATCTCCCTTGCAATCTGGGCTGCCTTACTGGGTTCAAACATCGTGCGGACATTCCATGTCCCCACGTTTACTTTCGCTTTCATCGAGAGAAGACACATCGGCCAATTGGCTTCCCGAAGGCTTTCACCAACTGGCGTCATTTCGCCTCTCCGATTCCAGCGGGGAATAAGTTTGTTTTCATTTTTTATATTTTGTTTGTGCTTTGAAGTTTCTTTAGCGGTTAGATTTGTTTTACGGGGTAGGGTTGCTAGCCCTATGCCCAACCTTCCCTCTTTACCCGGGCTTAGGACCGGCTAGTAACTAGTAAACTAGTTAACCAGGCGAGGTTAATGGAAGATATGGCAAACTGGAAATATTGTGATTTGAAATTACCCGCCGTTTTACGGTTATGAGTGATAATATGGAAACATTCATTTTAACAAGTCGTTTTGTAAATTTTCCATTTGGTGTTTTGGAACACGAAGTATTATATCACTTAAATTACCATTATATACCTTTTGGTATATAATGTCATAAGTTTAATTTGTAGAATTCGGGTGCCATTTAAAAATGTGTCAGTGTATAAATCTCTGGGGTTAAAGACTGTGATTGATAAGATACATTGGAAAAACAGATTTCATTCAGATAATTGTTTTCTACAGTGTCAAGCTGAAGTAATAATCAACACTAAAATGATTGTTTCAATTACTAATATACGATAAACTATAAGGCTGTAGAAGAAAATTCCAGCCAGACAGGCCCTCATAAAAATGAAAAAAACTGCAGAAGAAGTGGCTCTCGCACTACAAAACTTTTCTGTGAAGTGAAGATTAAATATCCAGATTTTACTTATTCAAAACACATTATTAAGTTAACTATAAAACTACACTTACTTTTTCGGACATCGAATTCTGTAGTGCGAATATATATATATATATATATATATATATATATATGCACCAAAACATCGCATCAGGACTTCAGAATGATTTAACTCCATTAAGCTCACTTCTGAGCTCAGTTTTAATCCCTAATGTTATGAAGAGTTAGCTGGCAATGACATTATTTACAAAGATATTTGTAGCTATTTTGCACCCAGCAAAGCACGTGTTATCTTTTCCTGTTATCCCTTACTACTGAATACAAAACATAGGTCTAGGAAACAAAATGTCTAAAACTGTCTCCATTTTCATTATATTGCTTAAGATCATACCGAGTTCGTAACGTGTGCAGGAGGATATGCAATGGTCAAACCATCTAATTAAAGCTATCTGCTTTAACCTTGGGCTGCCAGTTTTCTACCATATATATTTTTGGATGTGCTCATTTCGATGGTGTTTAGATAATTTAAATATGTCCTTTTGGGCATCATTCACTGTTACCTACTTTTCAGAACATATCCAGCTTATTGATCTACCAGTTTATAATAATAATTTCGAAAGAAAGCTGTGAACAGCAGTAAGTTTTCAGGAAGAATCCCTAAACTACTTAGCACTAAGGTGAATCACCATCAGATTCCCCTATTTTCTAATATTTACCATAGTTTCGGTGTAATTTTTTATCTATATGATATGCACTGAGTCTCCTTAAATCGTATTGCAACATTTTGATGTGATCAAAGAGGTTAAAGAAACATATTTAGCAAAGGTGATGCTACTTTAATCAGTGCCAAGTTGTCTGATTCAGATTTGTTGTTTGAGGATAGAAGCCTGGGAACCTATATTAATCTTTTTCCAGTAAATTTCTGTGTTTGTCCAGTCCCTTTTTGAACGAGTCACTTGGTGATGCGGATACCACTTCTTCTGGGAGTCGGTTCCAGGCGCTGATTACTCGACTCGAGAAGCAGTACTCTGTGGAGATTATGTTCGTTTCTTGCTTTTAAAGTCTCCTACTATCTCCTCTGAGGTGATCCGACCTAATGAGAAGGAAAGGAAAAGATAGATCAAATCCAAAGTCATTTCTTAGAATCCTGTATAGCATGATTAGGTCTCCCCTCTGTCTGCGATAGGACAAAGTGAAGAGGGTCAGCTCCTTAAGTCGGTCTTCATAGATGAGGCCAGCCATCACAGGGATCATACGAGTGGCTGCCTTCTGAACTCTTTCTAGAAAGTCTGCATCACCTTTCAGACAAGGATTAGCCGCCTGTGTACAGTTTTCTAATTTAGAATTAACTAAGGATGTGTATAAGATGGTGAACATTTCACCAATTATTTTCGTAAACGTTCTACGTAATACCCAGAGAGTCCTAAAACTCCCAGCTGCTACCAATCGACAGTGAACCATGGTTTTCAGGTCATAACTAACCGTGACTCCTAGGTCATTGTGGGCCAGAACTGACGGTAAAGAAGTCCCATCAATATCGTAGGTGTTGCTGTGTGTGCATCCAAGTGCATGCCTACACATTTACATGCATTGATAGGCATCAACCGCTTCTCTGACCAGGTAAACAAGCTGTTCAGGTCTGCCTGAAGAGCACGTATATCTTAATTGTTCCGAATTTCCCGCCAGATTTTTACATCATCAGCGCAGAGAACTATAAGGGATTTCGTGACATTTGGCAGCCCAGGACTGTGCCTTGCAGCACTCCACTCTCTACCTACTTCCAAGTGGAGAGTTGAAAATTGATCCTAACTCTTTGTCTCCTACCAACAAGAAAGTCTCTTATCCATGCAAACAGACTGCCAGTGATTCTAAAACTTTCCAGTTTCCCGAGGAACCTGGAATGAGATACTTTGTATAACGCCTTACTAAAGTCAATGAAAATGACATCTACCAGGTATCCTATCATCTTTAGACTTAACTCAACTTTCTCTGACTGTAAGGTGGTTCGTCCAGCAAGAGAGATTTCTACGAAAACAATGCTGCTGACGAGACAATAGAGTGTTGCTCTCTAGGTGGACTACAATGGCTTTCTTGGTTATCCTTTCTAGGATTTTCATTACAGTACTAGTCAAACTTATGGGTTTGTAATTTGAGAGGAGCTGCCTAGAACCTGGCTTATGGATAGGTGTTACTATGGCATCCTCCCAGTCATATGGGAGTGTGCCTCCACTGAGAAACAGTCTGAATATAGTAGTCAATGGGGGGCTGCATAGAGTGCAAACTGTCTGAGCAGCCTTGGGTGTGGCTCATCCGGTCCTGTTGATCTTACTACATTGAGATTACTTACTATCCGAAATACGTCATTACTATCGATATCCACAGAGTTTATTCTGTGGATGTCAATGCTTCTACTGTTGAATAAGTGTCCACAGAGGATTCCTATGTGAAGACCTCAGCAAAATATCCAGCCACTGCTTTGGCTTTTTCCCTATCGTCCTCAATCAAACAGTCATTAGGGTGGGTATACCACGATATATCCTATTCCTATAGTTCATATAAGAAAATAACCTCTTTGGATGTGGCAATGCAGCCTGGGCAAGACGTGTTGCAAAGCATATTCGAGACTGGCTGATAGCAGCGATACATTTATTGCGAGTTTCTTTGTGATGCTTCACCACCTCGGGTGTACCGAGGTGGGTGGCAAGACTATAACACTTTTTTCGTACGTTGTTGAAAGATTCGGATTTCGTTGTTTATCCACGGAGGACAGTGTTTCTGTCCCCTTGGGACAGTTCGAGGAATGAACGGTTGGGTCACTCGTACACATAACTGTTTGAAGGAGCACCACGCACCTTCAACTGAGGCTTCTGGATTGACTGTCCAGTTCTCCGAAGAGACTACCGGGTCAATGGCTTTCATAGTCACTTTTCATATGTTGGGTCTAGCTGGGGCATCGGCCTGGTACAAGACTTTTGTTGTGAATCTGAATATGATTGCAGCGTGATCACTTTTACCAAGGGGTGCTAGGTGCCGGATGAAGCACACATCATCTGTATGTGAGAATACTAAGTCTAGAACTGATTGAGCAAGCTGATGATCATATCTGGTTGGTGTTCTAATGTGCTGTATGAGGGCTAAGGAAATTGATGTATCCACTAACCTGTGGTCAGCGAATTACGTGGTGCTTTTATTGTTAATCTATCCCAGTCAACTGATGGTGCGTTGAAGTCTCCTACAACTAGACATCGGCATTTATCTGTCCACAGGATCAGTTTATTCAGGAGGAAGTCTGCTGCCTCAGGGCTTCCATATATTATGATTACGTTAACACCCTGCCCCTTGCATTTTAGTCGGCAGCGCAGCATTTCACATATCCCACACTCATGTGCAACTGTTTCCGTAACTTTTACAGTTAAGGTATTCTTAAAGTAAAGGATGACACCACCAACTTTGTGTGCTAACCTGTCACTTCTAAAAGAGATGAATCCTCGTAAGTGTGTTTCACAGTCACTGATCAAAGAAGAGAGCCAAGTTTCTGAGACAGCAGTGATGTCAGGGCATTCGTTGCTTATCACATTACTAACCTCAGTCCACTTGTTTAAAAGACTACGTGCATTTGTGTACAAGATAGCGAAACAACTTAAATGAGTTTCTGTCCTATCCATATAGGCTTCGGCATCATTTGTTGCCAAAACCTCACTACACGAAAACACACTACTTTTAGATCTTGCTCTCCAGCTGCTGATCTGGATTTGAATTCTACTTCTGCTTCCCGTTTTTTTATTTGATCAGCAAGAGCCAGATCCCTTCGCGCGAACACCCTAGATCCCTGAGATCTTTGAGCACTCTTCAGAATCTGATCCCTCTCATCCGCTGACATGAACACGACTTGCCCACATGCACTTTTACAACACTTTTGGCTCACCATAAAGCAGAAACTAAAGAAAATTACCCGGTATAAGTTCCTGTCTTAGTTTAATCGAATAATATTCCGACTACAGCAAACATTCAAGAGCCTTTGATGTGCAAACACAAAAAGCTAAGGATCTAGCTGAAGGTGAAAAGTCACTCACCTTTTCAAACAGCGCACCTTAAAGGTCTGCTTGCAACTATGCATAGTTTAGCTTCATTAATGGCAATTTCTCTCTCGACAAGATAAGGCCATTGATTACTGACTCATATTAAGAGACGCATTCCTTTAAAATGAAGCACTAATAACCAAAAGCCAAGTCTCCTCACCATCCACTGAACTATGCTTGCAAACAATACAAAGTATGGAGAATCTGAGAAGAAGCTAGCAAGCATATAACAAGCATAGGCATTCAAAGAATGTACTTAATTATGAACTGGATTTAGTGTCAGCAGAAAGCAGGAAATAAATTGACTCACTAAAATGTAACAATAACAGAACCTCATCGTATAAGGTGTATTTCTACTTGTGTATTCAAGGAAATCCTCCTCAGTTGAAAAATGCAACACGCTAACATCAACTATCAACGCATAGCTGTTTCCAGTTGATTGACTGATTCCATGAACGTAGAGGTGTCTGATGATTGCGGAAAGACCTCAATACCGAAGGAGTAAAATGTTTCTCCCAACATTTTTATTCCCTCCAACCAGGATTTCTTCACTTCTCCAGTCAAATTCATGTCCACATTTATCCGAATGCATTCATGTTTGATGAGAGATGACAGGACGCTTCACTTGTAGTTGATGTTCATGTAGAAGAATACGGAGAGAGCAACCCGCCTCTTCGATATAGAGCGTCTTTGCATTTTTTGCAGTTACTTTGTAGATAATGTTTGGTTTGTCGACACTATTGCATAGTTTAGCCTGAATAATATTAAATGAGGAGCTACAGAGATTCCACAAGTCTTCAATAACTTAGTCGTGATCTTGGAGAATTTCTTTATGTAAGGTAGGACAACCCGTATAGTGTTGACGTTTGCATATCAATTTCTTGTAGGTGGGGTCCAAGATCACGCAACAAACTTGTGAATTGAGGACCTACAGACAAAAATGATGCACTTCAAAAAGTTGTTCAACTGTCATATTTTCTGAAGGCAACAAATATCTTGCATTCCGGAACCAGTAGTTGTATAAAAATGAACAATATTGTTTTCTGTACTTTCTTATCAAACGTTTCATGACATGAAATTTGCTTCCATTTGTAAAGTCTACATTTCTTATCTACGTCGTCTCTCACAAGCCTTTTTGTCCTATACTATACGAATGTACTAAATTGTGTCGATATTAACGACATGCTAACACCTACTAAACTGAGAGTAACGAAATAGCTTCAAGCTTCAAGTTAGGAGCATCTTCTTCAACTTTCTTCACCTTTTTTAACATGAGGGGGGCATGGTTAAAAATGACGTCGAAATGTAGTTTGCGTGACCACAGAAGTTCGTGGGAATGTTCAGGAAATATCTGTATCGATCAATAAAACTTCAATTTTGTGTCTACTTGTTCGTCGCTTTTCCAAATTTTATTTATGCAATGCTTCCCCTACTCACAGCCTCTTGAAATGCTTTCTTTCCATTTCAAGCAATAAACAGTGGTCTTGTATATTCGCAATCTGTTCCTGTTGAACCTTCACTTATTTGTATTTGCATTGTATTCCAGTTCGTGAGCTGATAAACTGCTCAATACTTTTCCCGCCGAAATGAGTGGTAAGGTTCATATATCTCCTTATGTCAACTGATGACAAGAATATCCCGAAATGTAATCTGGTGCTTCACGACGAGTTCTGCTTCTCTTTGGCGTAGTAACTATCATTGTTAGGATAACTGCTGATATATTGTTTTCAAAATGATTTGACCATACATTAAGCTAAGCGCACATTGTTATTCGATACCCATCGGGAAGGCTTCTGGTGATAACTAGCATATATTCTATTCACTTATTAGGTAGACATTTTTTTTAAGGGAATATTTGTTGTCAATTATCAGACTAGTAGTTTTTTCCCAGGGTAGAAATAAAAAACACATTAGGATGATGAATGGTGTAACCTGAATTGTTCTTTTCACTATGAATAAGCTTATGCTCACACAATAGTATAATTAGCTTGTTCGTTTACAGCTATTGGATTCGCATCCGGAGGATGTTCACAAAAAATGCATCAATTTGATGTTATAATGCATTTACCTTCAACGGTTGATAACATACGTTATCGGAACAAAACTTGAGTACTGTGATGATATGAATATGGCTAGTAAATTATGTTGGAAAAGTTATCCATTAAATAATGCTGCAACACATCTAATAAACAAACTAAAATGGATGGTAACATATAGTTAGACAAGTAGTAAGATGTGTTCATATAATATGTTGACAGTTTATATATGTTCCATCGAAATGCAGCCATAAAGAGATAAGGATGATTACTAAAATCAATCGTAGGAACAAAACAGACTAGAAGTATTCGTATATCGTCCATATGGTATTTCTGTTTTTCATCAAGTAAAAAGTATCCATAAGATTATCTGATAAGTCAAGACACTCGATAGACGAAAATCATATTGTTTGCTTTCTAGAAATATCCGTATTTAAAAGTACTATCATGCAATCAGAAGTCCTTTGGTGAGTGAGACCCATAAGTGAAATAAAACATTTATTTTTAAATAAAGTCGACCTTTCTCTAAAGATAAATATGCTAATTGTTCAGTGCATTTTTTTAAATTTCACATTGGATAATGCTTATTGCTCACTTCAGGCAAAACAGTCAACTTTAGCTTCCTAAGAACCTGGGGGAACTTTCAGTGCTGATCGGACTAACTAAACACTGAATTTCATGTACATTCACTTCATAGGTAGATTTTCTGTTTAACTGGAGGGTGAACAGAATCCAACGAATTCTAGATGATGTCAAGTGAAGGTAATTTTATTAATTTTATGTGGATATTTGTGTATATAGAGATTAATCAAACATCATATACTTACAGTAAATCTTATTTTGTTGCTCAAAAGCACTGATTGACATATTTTTTAAACTTTATTTTAATTTCTTTTTGAAATGTATGCTCATTTTAAAAAATCCGTGTTTGAATTTCTATCTTCCAGTACAATTATGTGGCTCTATTACAATTTAGTTTAGGCTTATCGCTTAACTACCCTGTTGTCAACATAAATGTTGTCACAAATCCAGAGAGCCTTCACTCTAACAAATCCATCGGTTTGGCAATAAACTTTCCTTCAGCACTCTTCAACAACTCACTTCTAAATGCATTCACTGAAAAGTATTGATAAAACCAAGATGCATTCATTCAATCTATGAATATAGCCGTCAAAAGATAACATGATTTCCCCCTTGTTTCAGAGTAACTGCAAATAGATGTAGACCATACGACTTCGTCAATCAGCTTAGATCATCAAGTTTTGAGTCTATCTGATCTCAATCAATACTGCGCATTTTTGGGGTTAAGTAAATTGCGTTAAAATAGCTATTCAGCAGTTGGGAACTGACTACAGTGATTTACTAGCGTGTAAAATACATTAAAATTACTCATTTCTAGACAGCTTAATTGCCTGATTATCACGTTTGATCGTTTTTCATATATCGATCGAAAACTTGAGTGTGTTAATAAGAAATAGATTAAGTGGTAGAGAACTGCAACACACCTGTTTTATAACGGCGTGCTCTTCCGATGAAACCACTGCGATGCCTGTATGAAGAATACGACATTCAGTGTTCATTAGTTATTATTTACGTAGTGCACTTGTTACACATTGTGGTAGGTGGTATGGTGGTAGGTGCAATGTATCAGTGTGATTTGTTCGACTTTTCTTACATTAAATTTTTGTAGGCACTTTCCTTTTTTCAAGCAAGAATGAAATTTGCAGAATAAAATAAAAGGATCTTCATTCATGTTTCCGCACGTGCAATTCAGTTAGAAAACAATGAACAGTAAATTTTAATTAGGCGTTCTCATTTTCATTTTGCCTTTCTTAGCATAATATGCATGAACATGTTTTATGCTCGTGCAAAAATTCCGAAAAGTGTTGGAACTCTTCACTTCAATTTTGGGATATCTGTTATCTAGGACAATTCAAGCTTATTGTTTTCTATTAAATGTATCTGTTGCCACCAACTTAAGAATAATATTCCCTTTCGAATAAAAATCAACCATTCAGTCTTAGCTATACTAGATTATGCAGGAGCATTTATCGAAGCCTTGAATTTTTTTATGTTTACGCTTTCTGACAGAATTTCGCAACTAACTTCCTGATGCGAATAAAGCTGGGCAGTATGCTACAAGAGCAATTTACAGTCAATCAAGTTAAACTTCTATTTTGAATGCTATCAGTAAAGAAAAAATGAAATTCCTTACATCCCGTGGAATCCTAATTCCCACACCTTTGTGCCCTTCCAAAAACCCATAAGTCCAATACTGTCAGTGTACAGATCACTAGTCAGCAAGCTTGCCAATTGTTTGGTGAAGTCATTAGTTCTCAGTAAGAAACAGATTTGTTTTTAGCGTCATTACTAGTATGGAAAGACACTTCTGAGCTGGCCGAATATCTTCATGGTATTAATCATAAAAACATCACCATGTCTTTTCTTGGCTTCTTCTTCTATGCACCAGTATTACTTAATTTACAGTTAGTGGTGTACATTTCCCTCAGAGAGATGGTGGGGACATGAGAAGTCCATTAGGACTCTCACATGTTCAGAGTCTGGTTGAATATTCGATTGCTACGGTTTCTTTCTACAAAGATTATGTGTGGCAAGCCTGAAGATGGTATTCTGATTCTCAATGGAATAAATGAAGCTAATAATAGTATATCCTTAGCATATAAGAAAGGAGAACATGACTTCCTAGCATTCTTAGACGTGCTCATAACTCGCAAAGTAAGACTATTCATGTATGCCAAATCTACCTCGATAGGACATTTCCTAAATTGCCATAGTTCATGTTCATGTTGGTACAGACACACATCAGTCAAATATCTTATAACTAGAGCAACTGGTGAGTACTTTCCACTCTTTCTAAGATATATTCCTAAAATAAAATAGCTAATCTAAGGAGGTTTCCGCAATTTAAATTAAACTGTAACATTACAGATTGCTTTGATAAATTACTAGTTTTGATAGCCATTTTTAAAATGGAATCTGGAAAGTGATACAAGGTAAACACATCATAGAATGATTCCTTATCTTCGTTGGGAATTCAGTCATACAATTAAAAAGTAAATCACAAGGCTCTTCACCAAAGATTTACTTGAAACAAGGCATATTGATCGCTTAGTGTACATCAATTACTGCTACTTTTGTACCCACATGCATTAAGTAGGAATTTACAGGATATTTTCCTTGCAAAATCCTAGTTATTGAAGGTGGTTTATATGATCAGTTAGTTTTGTGTCCAACATTTCACTTCGGGAAAAAGGTGATTTACTAGTCACATTTTTATGTTATCTGGTGGTAGTATACACAAGAAATAGATCACGCTTTACCTTTATATTTTTAGGTATTGGACTACATAAAACTAAGAACTCTCAATACTATGAACTATAGTATTTACTAATGTTGAACGAAATACTATTCACAGGTGAAGCAGTTGTATCAAAGCAATTCATTGATTTCTAAATAAGAGAATGGTTTGCTTGAGTAATGTATCGGGCAATTTTCATTTTACTGTCCATATATGGATGATACTTTCATTTTGTGCGAAAACATCATGAACAAGTCAAATATACTCAGCAGAAATCTCAGTACTGTTGATACACATTTTCTCAATATGTACATGTAGGTGTAGAACGTGAAGAAGTTATCGAAAGGAATATTCTTTGCTCACTCAAGTGGATTTTGAATTTCAAAATAAGTTACAGATCTTCCAAACGCAATGACTTGAACTATGATGCATGATAATTACTTACCTCCTCTCATGCATATAGTCTTACTTTTTTAAGTCAAATTGTATACTGATGGTCTATATTACCATTTAGGTGTCACACCTAAATGGAAAATCGCATTTTATTCTGTCACAATTCATGATCAAAATTAAGTGAACTGGTGAATAGTAAATGAACGGACTTTCCTACAGAATACTTGTGTAGTTAATGAACATCGAAGGATTATTACCTCACGTTTACGAAACGTGTTGTTATAACATGCCTATAACTGGTGACCAGTGTGATGAATCCAAGTATCTGTTTCCCTATTTATCACGAACCCTAAGTCCTTTTCGTTTAAAGCTACTTTCATAGAACTTGCTGATACTTTCCAGTGATGTGTTGATTTTTTATTAGTACTTTTAAGATGTGTCTGACATTCTTTAGCAGTCAACGTGTTATATCACACGGTATTTTATCGAAAGGTTTCAAAAGTATTGACTGGGTATCAGACAGGAACCTCGAGGTAAATATGCGGAATTTGTATGCAGTTGGACTTGTTTGAAGTTGAAGAGGTCGCAGTGTTGTATTCGAATTTCAAGCCTTCTTACTTTTAAACAACCAGTGAAGCGAAGTATTAAGTAAGGCTCTGAGTATATTTTACCTCCAATGTGGTAGTATTTAGGTGGATATAACGTGTTTCTGTTGTAAGGAAAACTGCAATGTGGCTGATGTAATGTTACGAGTTCCAACTGTCTGGATCTAGCAAATTGTTTACCGATCCCATAAAACAGGAATCAACTAGTACAAAGACACCTGACGAAAATATACTTCTCAGTCATGATGCTACCCTCAGAACTCGCAAGACTACTTCTAATTTCAAAGTGGCATACATTTTTGAGCTATTTTCGTGTCATTATTCAAAAAACAATCAATTTGAATCTTAGTAACAACGATAAACATGTATTTCGGCTGGATTTCTATTGAAACCAAGAAGAAGCTGTTAGAAATATGTTCTTGAAGCATTCCTGTGTTCACCTTCATAAGGACAATGGACCTCACCCTACTCTGTCAATTTGCATCCGTCGAGTGTTTTCCTAACTGGTAAAAGCAGCTCATATCTTGGAAAGCCGAGAAACAAGTTTCAATGTGTTCAATACTGATGTCACCAATGAATTGTGAATGCACATGTTCTTTTTAGCCGGAATAAAGCATTGACACAGTGTGCACATATAACTGATTTGCAGGTCAGTTGCATTAAATTATCAAAGACGTTCATATATTCATTTTATATTCGAAAATAATTGGCTGCATAAACTACAGCAATATTGTAATACAATGCCAAAAAATGCATATTATCCATTTAACCGACTTTCTAGGGGTAGCTCAAACACACTATTTCACATTCAACCGGATGTTTTTTAAGTATATTGAGAAGAACTTTAGCAATGAGCAACAAGTGAATAACTAACAGCTAGTGGACGATTCAGTGAATAGTTAGCTTATAAGGAAGTGGTGATATTCTGGTTAAACACTTACAAGCGAATGTGTCAAAACTATGGCAGTCAAACAAACCAGGTCCTATCTGCATTCAGTTTAGTAGAATTTGCAATTGCTTTTTCAGTTTTGTTTACACCACTGTTTAATTGAGTTTAACTATGATTTGAAACATAATGTGGTTGATTTATTTCAATATGAATCGAAAGAAAGCAAACCACTGGGCGATTTTGAAAAATACGGTCTACTTAATTGGACACCTATCTATTTGAGAAGCGAAATCAAACAGAACTCATCAAAACGTTGTTCATTCCATCTCACAATCACTCATTAGCCAAATGAAACGCAAAGTAAATTGTAAAGTAATACAAAGACATCACTGCGCACATAAACATGTTAAATATATGACTTCAGCTATCAATGTCATAAATTCGAATCACCCACGGTTGACTTGAAAGTGCAACTGATCATGATGCAGTCGTGGTGTTCAGCACATTTATGACTGACAAATGCAAATTAACACCTGAAAAATAAATTAAGGAATGTCTCAGTTTGACAAAGTTTTATGACAGGAATATTCGAAGAGCATTAACCTAGGTTGACTGATTATTACACTAAGATTAAATCACGTGTCACTCGCGTTGCGCCTACAACACAACGACGTTCAAAATATCATGAAAAGTGGTAAATATATGCAATATAACCTTGACATAGGTAATGGCATTCTTACAAGAAGCAAACAAACTTAGTTTGTCACGATAAGAAATCTAAGCAAGTGTATTTAGTTCAATGTAATTAGTTGACAGCGCAGAGATATATTTCATAAAAGTAGTTGGATTAAACTATTTTTGATGATATTTTGTTCTCTGTGATGGATGATTTGATCGTCGGGCTCTCATTGTCATTCTAGACAACAGCATAAGCCCAAAACTCAGAAAGAAGTGAGTTACGGGACTTTAAATGTTGTCCCGATGGTCTTGTGTGTGATTGTTTGTTTCACCAATTTCTTGTCATTGTCTCCATATTCATATTGTTTGGTTGGCTTGATGACATGAAATTTGACCTTGTTGTTTCTAGCTACCTGATAGGCTCAGCCAGTGTCAATATGTCTGTTGATTGCTGACCGACCTGAAAACCAAGCTTATAGAAGTTCTCTGACATTCTTTGTATTTCCTCCATCCAGGATTTTCACGTTTTCCCAGTCAAATTCATGTCCACAGTGTCCGTCTTCATTGATATGAGGGAAGAAATGTCATCACGCTTCACTGTAGAAAAGACCAATCACACACAGGGTCATCAGGACAAGCTACTAAGTGTGGAGAAATCCTTTCTGAGGTTTGTGTTGATGAAGTTGTTTACAGTGACAAGGAAAGCTCCACGATTAAATCACCCAGCTCAGAGAACACAACACCATCAAAATTATCCTCCTGAGCTACAAACATTCCTCCTCATCTAGTAGATTAAACTATTTTGAGGGGAACAAAGTATTCGCTAAGAGTAACAGTAATACTCATGCTGGTATGAAGAATATTAGGAATGGCGTTAGGCTCAGACATGAAATTTTAGAAAAAGTGTACATTGAAAAGAGATTTTCTACTTTGACAGTGGGCAACGCTTGAAAACCATATTGTTTACAACAAGATATTAGGCTGAACGTCTCTTAGTGCGCTGACTTCTGGCAGCTACAGTAAGCCGACTGATTGTATTTTACAAATTTTTTTGAAATGTCCGGAAATGAGAAGTTCTTCTGTAGATGAAACCACAGAAAATACTGTTTGACAAGAAACTAAGCTTGAATACACTATCAAGTATCCAGAAGTTCACTTATTAAACTAACAAATTGTTTGTCTGTACATGGTTCACTAGAGTTTGAACATCCTAATGTCATCCCATGTGTACGCTAATACATGTTGGTTTATTTTACCAGTAGGTTTGCTAGGTTAACATATAGATATTTCAAATCAGATAAGTAATCTTAATCGTCCGGTATCTTCCCCTGATTCCATAGCTTCTGCATAATGGCGTGAGCATGTCGGCTGTTGTGTCTGAGACTGCTCCCAATGTTTCCGGTGAGAAAACATCTGGTCGTGTTGCTTTCCCGCAACTAGCAACTGCAGGGCCTTAAGAACTTCACTCCTGTTTTTCTTGGCGGGATTCTGTACACGAGTAGTTCTGTGGTTCTCGTAGTTCTCGTACCAAATGAATGCATTCGGATAAATGTGGACATGAATTTGACTGGAGAAGTGAAGAAATCCTGGTTGGAGGGAATAAAAATGTTATGAGAAACATTTTACTCCTTCGGTATTGAGGTCCTTCCGCAATCATCAGACACCTCTACGTTCATGGAATCAGTCAATCAACTGGAAACAGCTATGCGTTGATAGTTGATGTTAGCGTGTTGCATTTTTCAACTGAGGAGGATTTCCTTGAATACACAAGTAGAAATACACCTTATACGATGAGGTTCTGTTATCGTTACATTTTAGTGAGTCAATTTATTTCCTGCTTTCTGCTGACACTAAGTCCAGTTCATAATTAAGTGCATTCTTTGAATGCCTATGCTTGTTATATGCTTGCTAGCTTCTTCTCAGATTCTCCATACTTTGTATTGTTTGCAAGCATAGTTCAGTAGATGGTGAGGAGACTTGGCTTTTGGTTATTAGTGCTTCATTTTAAAGGAATGCGTCTCTTAATATGAGTCAGTAATCAATGGCCTTATCTTGTCGAGAGAGAAATTTCGGTGTTACCTTGTGAATACCTTTTGACCATGACGAGTTCTGAGCCTTGGCGAAAAGTTGTGAGATAAGAAGACGTCGATTGGTTTAATATTTCATTCTCGCATCGGTTACCTCAGTGTTATATACATATATATTTTGAAGATCACTCGAAATGACATTCGAAAGCGAAATGAGTTGAGTACAGTTTACGAGACAAATATATTTTTGCGATGACAAAGACTGATCATGATGGTTGCAGTCTTTCTCGATGCATTTATTCAGGCCATTCAGTCGAGTACATTACCAGACAGATTAACACACATGTCAGATGTAGAGGTGATACAAATTCATGTTTGAAAGCACAACATATTCAGAAGTTGTGTAAAGTCAAACTCATCAAATTCAGTACTTGTTAATAAGCTTCTAAGAAATAGGGTGCATGAAGCAACCTTCAGGAGTATTGAGTTACCTACCTACTGGAGAGAGATGATAGCAATAGACTGACACGAAGGAAGTTGCATTACGCCAACAACGCATTCTTTCTAATTTCACTGACAATTCACAAAATCCTTTTCAATAGAGTGAAAATGGTATCTTGTTGGTTATTTGAAACTCAAAGTTTTCACACACCTTTCTAAATTCAGTAAGTAACTTGCATTCATCACCTCTCTAAGTTCATATAACATTTCTGATGAAGAATACTATATTACTGCGACACGGTTCACTGGTGGTTAAAAATTGGTGAAAACATGAGAGCAGTCACAGACACAACAGCCGACATGCTCACGCCATTATGCAGAAGCTATGGAATCAGGGGAAGATACCGGACGATTAAGATTACTTATCTGATTTGAAATATCTATATGTTAACCTAGCAAACCTACTGGTAAAATAAACCAACATGTATTAGCGTACACATGGGATGACATTAGGATGTTCAAACTCTAGTGAACCATGTACAGACAAACAATTTGTTAGTTTAATAAGTGAACTTCTGGATACTTGATAGTGTATTCAAGCTTAGTTTCTTGTCAAACAGTATTTTCTGTGGTTTCATCTACAGAAGAACTTCTCATTTCCGGACATTTCAAAAAAATTTGTAAAATACAATCAGTCGGCTTACTGTAGCTGCCAGAAGTCAGCGCACTAAGAGACGTTCAGCCTAATATCTTGTTGTAAACAATATGGTTTTCAAGCGTTGCCCACTGTCAAAGTAGAAAATCTCTTTTCAATGTACACTTTTTCTAAAATTTCATGTCTGAGCCTAACGCCATTCCTAATATTCTTCATACCAGCATGAGTATTACTGTTACTCTTAGCGAATACTTTGTTCCCCTCAAAATAGTTTAATCTACTAGATGAGGAGGAATGTTTGTAGCTCAGGAGGATAATTTTGATGGTGTTGTGTTCTCTGAGCTGGGTGATTTAATCGTGGAGCTTTCCTTGTCACTGTAAACAACTTCATCAACACAAACCTCAGAAAGGATTTCTCCACACTTAGTAGCTTGTCCTGATGACCCTGTGTGTGATTGGTCTTTTCTACAGTGAAGCGTGATGACATTTCTTCCCTCATATCAATGAAGACGGACACTGTGGACATGAATTTGACTGGGAAAACGTGAAATCCTGGATGGAGGAAATACAAAGAATGTCAGAGAACTTCTATAAGCTTGGTTTTCAGGTCGGTCAGCAATCAACAGACATATTGACACTGGCTGAGCCTATCAGGTAGCTAGAAACAACAAGGTCAAATTTCATGTCATCAAGCCAACCAAACAATATGAATATGGAGACAATGACAAGAAATTGGTGAAACAAACAATCACACACAAGACCATCGGGACAACATTTAAAGTCCCGTAACTCACTTCTTTCTGAGTTTTGGGCTTATGCTGTTGTCTAGAATGACAATGAGAGCCCGACGATCAAATCATCCATCACAGAGAACAAAATATCATCAAAATAGTTTAATCCAACTACTTTTATGAAATATATCTCTGCGCTGTCAACTAATTACATTGAACTAAATACACTTGCTTAGATTTCTTATCGTGACAAACTAAGTTTGTTTGCTTCTTGTAAGAATGCCATTACCTATGTCAAGGTTATATTGCATATATTTACCACTTTTCATGATATTTTGAACGTCGTTGTGTTGTAGGCGCAACGCGAGTGACACGTGATTTAATCTTAGTGTAATAATCAGTCAACCTAGGTTAATGCTCTTCGAATATTCCTGTCATAAAACTTTGTCAAACTGAGACATTCCTTAATTTATTTTTCAGGTGTTAATTTGCATTTGTCAGTCATAAATGTGCTGAACACCACGACTGCATCATGATCAGTTGCACTTTCAAGTCAACCGTGGGTGATTCGAATTTATGACATTGATAGCTGAAGTCATATATTTAACATGTTTATGTGCGCAGTGATGTCTTTGTATTACTTTACAATTTACTTTGCGTTTCATTTGGCTAATGAGTGATTGTGAGATGGAATGAACAACGTTTTGATGAGTTCTGTTTGATTTCGCTTCTCAAATAGATAGGTGTCCAATTAAGTAGACCGTATTTTTCAAAATCGCCCAGTGGTTTGCTTTCTTTCGATTCATATTGAAATAAATCAACCACATTATGTTTCAAATCATAGTTAAACTCAATTAAACAGTGGTGTAAACAAAACTGAAAAAGCAATTGCAAATTCTACTAAACTGAATGCAGATAGGACCTGGTTTGTTTGACTGCCATAGTTTTGACACATTCGCTTGTAAGTGTTTAACCAGAATATCACCACTTCCTTATAAGCTAACTATTCACTGAATCGTCCACTAGCTGTTAGTTATTCACTTGTTGCTCATTGCTAAAGTTCTTCTCAATATACTTAAAAAACATCCGGTTGAATGTGAAATAGTGTGTTTGAGCTACCCCTAGAAAGTCGGTTAAATGGATAATATGCATTTTTTGGCATTGTATTACAATATTGCTGTAGTTTATGCAGCCAATTATTTTCGAATATAAAATGAATATATGAACGTCTTTGATAATTTAATGCAACTGACCTGCAAATCAGTTATATGTGCACACTGTGTCAATGCTTTATTCCGGCTAAAAAGAACATGTGCATTCACAATTCATTGGTGACATCAGTATTGAACACATTGAAACTTGTTTCTCGGCTTTCCAAGATATGAGCTGCTTTTACCAGTTAGGAAAACACTCGACGGATGCAAATTGACAGAGTAGGGTGAGGTCCATTGTCCTTATGAAGGTGAACACAGGAATGCTTCAAGAACATATTTCTAACAGCTTCTTCTTGGTTTCAATAGAAATCCAGCCGAAATACATGTTTATCGTTGTTACTAAGATTCAAATTGATTGTTTTTTGAATAATGACACGAAAATAGCTCAAAAATGTATGCCACTTTGAAATTAGAAGTAGTCTTGCGAGTTCTGAGGGTAGCATCATGACTGAGAAGTATATTTTCGTCAGGTGTCTTTGTACTAGTTGATTCCTGTTTTATGGGATCGGTAAACAATTTGCTAGATCCAGACGGTTGGAACTCGTAACATTACATCAGCCACATTGCAGTTTTCCTTACAACAGAAACACGTTATATCCACCTAAATACTACCACATTGGAGGTAAAATATACTCAGAGCCTTACTTAATACTTCGCTTCACTGGTTGTTTAAAAGTAAGAAGGCTTGAAATTCGAATACAACACTGCGACCTCTTCAACTTCAAACAAGTCCAACTGCATACAAATTCCGCATATTTACCTCGAGGTTCCTGTCTGATACCCAGTCAATACTTTTGAAACCTTTCGATAAAATACCGTGTGATATAACACGTTGACTGCTAAAGAATGTCAGACACATCTTAAAAGTACTAATAAAAAATCAACACATCACTGGAAAGTATCAGCAAGTTCTATGAAAGTAGCTTTAAACGAAAAGGACTTAGGGTTCGTGATAAATAGGGAAACAGATACTTGGATTCATCACACTGGTCACCAGTTATAGGCATGTTATAACAACACGTTTCGTAAACGTGAGGTAATAATCCTTCGATGTTCATTAACTACACAAGTATTCTGTAGGAAAGTCCGTTCATTTACTATTCACCAGTTCACTTAATTTTGATCATGAATTGTGACAGAATAAAATGCGATTTTCCATTTAGGTGTGACACCTAAATGGTAATATAGACCATCAGTATACAATTTGACTTAAAAAAGTAAGACTATATGCATGAGAGGAGGTAAGTAATTATCATGCATCATAGTTCAAGTCATTGCGTTTGGAAGATCTGTAACTTATTTTGAAATTCAAAATCCACTTGAGTGAGCAAAGAATATTCCTTTCGATAACTTCTTCACGTTCTACACCTACATGTACATATTGAGAAAATGTGTATCAACAGTACTGAGATTTCTGCTGAGTATATTTGACTTGTTCATGATGTTTTCGCACAAAATGAAAGTATCATCCATATATGGACAGTAAAATGAAAATTGCCCGATACATTACTCAAGCAAACCATTCTCTTATTTAGAAATCAATGAATTGCTTTGATACAACTGCTTCACCTGTGAATAGTATTTCGTTCAACATTAGTAAATACTATAGTTCATAGTATTGAGAGTTCTTAGTTTTATGTAGTCCAATACCTAAAAATATAAAGGTAAAGCGTGATCTATTTCTTGTGTATACTACCACCAGATAACATAAAAATGTGACTAGTAAATCACCTTTTTCCCGAAGTGAAATGTTGGACACAAAACTAACTGATCATATAAACCACCTTCAATAACTAGGATTTTGCAAGGAAAATATCCTGTAAATTCCTACTTAATGCATGTGGGTACAAAAGTAGCAGTAATTGATGTACACTAAGCGATCAATATGCCTTGTTTCAAGTAAATCTTTGGTGAAGAGCCTTGTGATTTACTTTTTAATTGTATGACTGAATTCCCAACGAAGATAAGGAATCATTCTATGATGTGTTTACCTTGTACCACACCCTTTTCATACCTGATGCATTCTTTATGATAAAGCCATCAATGAGACAAGAGTCATGGAACTGTAGAAGTTCGCATACGTCTTGTTAAGCTCTTAGACTAATCTTGAGCATCTGAAATTTGGAGGGATTAGTGTGAGGTATTCGAAGTTGACTAGTGACCAATTTGGTTAAGTGGTGATCAAGCTAGCCACAATCTGAGAATGAGGTGATCGTCATTGGTTGTTTCAGGTTATCTGTGTACTCATCAAAGTGAGGCATTATTGAGTTAGCCAGGTTATTGATTACGAGAAATATAAATATTCGCTACGTAAGCTGTACTCAACTCATTTCGCTTTCGAATGTCATTTCGAGTGATCTTCAAAATATATATGTATATAACACTGAGGTAACCGATGCGAGAATGAAATATTAAGCCAATCGACGTCTTCTTATCTCACAACTTTTCGCCAAGGCTCAGAACTCGTCATGGTCAAAAGGTAGTCACAAGGTAACACCGAAATTTCTCTCTCGACGAGATTAGACTATTATTATTTTTTTGTTTCTGGCTCTCATTCTTATGGAGTACTAGATTACTTTTCAGTAAATTGGTATTTATCGTCCTGGAAATGTTTCCTTGTGAAGCTTCGCAATTTTTGGATATGAATAAGTGCTGTATAGTAAATCTTATTTTTCTAATGCTACCACTTTCCCTGCACTATCAATGGCAGATTATCAATCTTACCTTTGTATACTGACCTTACTGGTGGAGGAACAGTATTCGGACAATTAGGCATTTAGTTTTGTGCTTTGAGATATTTGTACTGTTCAGTTTTTCTTTCTCCTTACCATGAAAACCATCCTTTTCGAAGCAAGCCACTGGATCATATATATCCTCAGTTACTTCAAAAGTATCTCTAGCTAATTCATTGCACCCAATACAGAGTATTCTAAGAATCTTTTCATTTATGAATTTGATGGAATTTCGCCTCAAATGACTTGGACTGACAGACCTTTTGTTGTTTCACTTGAACTCTTATGCTTCAAGGCGTTAAATATTCCAAGAGTGCTGATTGCTTTCCTGCTGGATAAAAGTCAAATGATGTGGGGAAATCTCAGTCAAGAAATATTGTTTGGTTTTCCCTCTGTTTTAATGTGTTTTCAATACTACTTTTTGTAATAATAATAAAATTTTAAGCGTTTGGTTTTCATGCAACCAGCCCTAAATACAACACTCAACCTGAAACCAAATGTGTGCCAGTCAGGCATCTCAAGTACTGAAGCAATGTTAAGAATCATTTTTGTCATTACAGAGACATACTTTCGGGCTCAGCGAGATAATGAAATTCCAAGTGCAATGCAGCTGAATCTATTTTTTGTACTATAACTCATGTGGACTGTCGTCATTGTTACCCAAAAGTCCGCTTAGAACAAATGGATTCACAAGTAATGGCTTGGTCTGCCATTCCATCCATTTATTATTTGTAACGCATGACTACTTTTTAAATAATCATATATGATGATGTAAATATGTATTACAAATATACGTATAATAAATTGATTCTCTTCGTAGTCGACAAAGGTTTTATGGATATAAAGATGTCGAAGTACTTAGAAATATCTAAAGGGTAGAATGGCGAAATTTCATAACTGCATGATTGTAGAAAAAATGTTTCCATTGAAAATCAATGGGAATTGAACCCGAACAACTTGAAAGATCAAAACGTCAAAAGTCGTTAAAACGTCTTTATTCAAAATAATGAAAAATATATGTTTAGCGCCACTTCGAACTAAACAGAAATTTTATTCCTTTGCATAGTTTTAAACACGTAAAATTCGGTGCAAAACTGCTGCTTTCATTTTTGCAGACATTTAGTGTGATGCTATTTTTTAAAGGATAGACTTTCAAACGTAAACTGGCGTTACGATTTGTTCTCTTTCAGTAACGAAATCTGTTAACTAAGTTCTGTACTAATACCAGTTAGCTATAAAATGTGAATGTAAGAGAATTCTACTTGATGTTGAAGTTACATATATTGCATCTAGTTTTATTGGCAATCTAGTTCATGATACTTCCAGCTATTTTAGTCATGAACTTTTAGATATAAAGATGACGTTTTACTGTATTCTAGTTTTTGGAATACAGACAAATGACATTTTGTACTGCAGTATTCCGTAAAATTTCTGGGAAATGTCGGAAATGGAGTCTACAATGGCTTTACATTTTTAATGAACATAGTATTCTGCAATGACGTTCAACATATTTCATATTTACATTCATTTGTCTGGACAAGCTAAACCCTAATTTGGCCTAATTATTTGGAAAAGCAGGTCAAGAGAACATTATAAAAATAAATTACTGTAACTCCACAGGAAGAACTGGTTAAAGCAGTGATTCAAACTTTTTAGAAGCTTTTTGGTATGCAGTGCATTCTAGATACTTGCTTAAGTAATAATATTTCTTAATGTTTGTAGTTAATTATCATAGCATAGTAAAAGCAATTTTTTATTACTTACAAACCGAGTTATAATAATAGGAATAATTGACTTATTCCAAACATGTATGATACAGTATGGAATTTTCAACATGCAGTATTTCAACAAATTTTCTCTCCGTACAATATCTTTGAAAGAAGTAATTAAGGCATTTGAATAGAGCTAATAATAACAGTGTTAAAGGCACAAATATGAAACGAGCAGTGGGTTATATATAAGCGTTTGGTCTTGAACCGAAAATGAACACAAAATCGAGTGTAATTTTGATGGTGGTAGTTCAGCTAGCCAGTACAGAAATCTACATTCGCGTACAAGTCGTAATATGCTGTACTTTTTAGCATTTGCACATCCTTTTTCAACCAGTGCAACTTTTTTCTCTTGTTTTGTTTTCAGCCTGAGAAGCAAAAGTTCGGAAACATTATAAAAACGTCAGGGAGTACATGATGCATTCAGACGACATTTGAAAGATTAAAACAAACTGAAAGAAGACAATTTGATGAAATATATTAGGTGGAAAGTTTTTTGGTAGCCCACGATTTAAGCAGGCCCCAAAGAATTTAAAAATACATCATATTCTGGTGAGTTGGAATTATCCAGTACAAAGCATCATTGTTTTATAAAAATTAGCTATCATGATTTCGGTATTTAAGAAATAGCAACATTAAAACATTTTTAATAAAGATAATTCCAGAGTTATTTGTATCCTAGGTAGGGATAGTAAAAGCGCTCTTCTAAATTTTAGTATTTCAAAGACAAAAGTACAAAGGAACCCTGAATTTTGAGTAGTATTTTGTTTTTCCACCTTTGTGTTTTCAGCTATTACTGTTTACGTACATTCAGCAGATGCTGAATGCATTCAATGTGACATTGGATACTATATTATATTGCGATTAAGAGCACTAAAATTAGTTAAGCAGACATCAGTTGACATACACTTCTAATGCTAACAAAATAATCTATTCATTAGGCCTTATTCATGTCTACGTATTATTCTTGGAAAAGAACAGAATAATTTAGACAAGACTGGTGAGAACATCTTCCAGAAAAGATGGCATTACACTTATCAAATTCTACTATGCAGGTCACTTTTATCTTTGCTTCCAGTAGTGTCTTTCTTGATGCAATGTAGAACCTACAAATACATTTCCATCTAATTCACCTGTGTTTATGGATTCGCATGAATGTACTTAGGCAACTACATGGCAAAGTGCATTCGCGAACCCACTTTTATTATTATTATTCGAGATATCTTCTAACAAATTCACTAGGAAGTGAACTTTCAATTTCAGGTGAGGTGATTGTTGAGGAAATAATTTGTTTATTTTATTTGCAAGTTACCACTAACTCTTCAAAAATAACTAGCCTATAAAATGACCACTAATAATTGTCTAAGCTTTTCGTAATCAAATATCCTAAGTCACATTTACCTTCAGAGAGAAGTAGCTTAAAACTGTTGTCTATTCCGGTAAATAATTAGAAAATTTACTACTTGCTTCATGATATGTCCCTTCACTTTAAGTGTTAATATAATCCCTGTTCTAAACTCTGAAGTCTTGCTATGAATTTCTGTCTCATGAGGCAGCACAACTTGATAATTAGCGTCACCGCACAATCTCAATTTACCTTATGAACTTCACTCATATTTATCACAATCTCATCAAAGTACTTTTTTGACTAATCTGGCTTTCATCCAGATGATAAAAAACAATCCATGCATAATTCAGTATTCAAATATCTTATCTGAGGCAAACAGCTGTTACGGATTGAGAAATATCTTTCCATATTATCAACACAGTCACTGGTTTGCAGAATATCCACAAACATCTCTACAGAAAGTTTCATTCAGCCATCAACTTAGAGCTTATATACAGAGAAAGGATGGGATATACGTTTATACTGAAATCATTTTTCTGCCCTTTCTTCATCAGTTTCATCATATACAATGAACTTTTGAGTTGTAAGACACGAGTACTTCTGAGTTCCAAGTAACGCAGTGGTAATTCTGCAGGCAAATTAGTTGAGACCAAAGGAGAAAGTAATTGCGAATTTTAAAAATCATTTCATAGAAAAGTTATATATTTAGAATGATGAGTATTCATTCACTGAAACGTGATCCAGTACTTCATAAGAATGAGAGCCAGAAACAATAGCATAATAAACCCAACCGATTGAACAGACTGACGTCAACAAGAAGAAAGTAAATCAGAACATAAACGGCGCACGTGTGTACAGTCAGAGCAATTTTTTGAGCTGTTCAAAATATATGCCACTCGTTCAAACAGTCTCCAACATGTGTGATTTGATATCACAATAAAACAGAGATCTTGACCATTTCAAAGCCGCCGTCCCAAATAGCTGTCATCAGTAAATGATCACAGCTACATCATCAATATCTCCCATCCAAATAACATAAGAGACAACTGGGAAAACTACAGAAGAAAAGAGATATAATCTTGGTTCGGTCAGGAGAAAGTTCAGGAATCGTAGTATCTAAGCGATCTGACTTCAATAGATTATCGAAATTATTATCATGCGATGAGGCAAAGTTGTACAAACCACGCAAATGGAATGGCACAACTGAAGGAACACCAAATTTTCTCACAAAATTCCTAAGAAAAATGAAGAACGAACTAGTGAATACATAAACCATTATGAACAACTTAGACCATGCAATTCAATCATCCCCAGGTTATATGGCTGTCCTAAAGTACACAAAGAGATGTTTCTCTTAGACTAATGTTAGCTGTGACTAATTCTGGAGACCATTCGATTGCTAATTGCATGGTAATAACCACCGAACTGGTAAGGAAGCATCTGACAAAATGTAGCCTCAAGGACACTGTTGATTCCATTGAATCGGTGAAAAGTTCCAGTGTCGCCAAGCAACAAATTCTTTCACCGAACGTTGATCCTCTCTCTACAAGTATACCCCTAGTTGAGACAATCTGCTTAATATGTGACTACATTATGTCCAGCAACTGAGACAACACCTCAAAGAAATGCTTCTCAGATGCAGCTTCAAAGTAAAATTCAAGTTCGACGAAGAGTTCCAAATGGTGAAGGACGATGATGGTCCCCTCCTGGTCTACTTCTAGCCGATAGATTTATGGCCTCTCTTGAAAATAATATTATTAGTTCAATAATCAGTCAACTATACTCTTACAAAAGGTACTTTGACAGCATTTCTATCATATATGATTAGAAATATGTTTTGAGTAAACTCCTCAAAATCTTCAATACAGCACATTCAAGCATCCAATCCACTCTAGAATGTCAAGTAGATTAAAAATTACCATGACCGAGATATTAATTTTTTTGTCTTTAAAAACTTTGAATTCTACTCATGAATTTCATAGTAATTTCGTGTCCCTGCTGATAACCAGTATATTCCAGTGATTTTAAATATGCTTTTACAGTTTTGATAAATGGAAACGAAGAAAAGAAAATTTTCTCCACTGTTAAATCGTCATTTACCACCTTGTAACAGAAAGTATGAAAGCATGCTTGCTGAATACAACACTTTACTTGAGTGAAAGAAATTTCAGTGTACATTATACCTTGTCTGAGGATGAAACCAGCTCGAAATATGTGTCTTCAAGATATGAACCTAACCACTCATTTGGGCGGAAAGAGTATTGAGCAGTTTATCAGCTCACGAACTGGAATACAATGCAAATACAAATAAGTGAAGGTTCAACAGGAACAGATTGCGAATATACAAGACCACTGTTTATTGCTTGAAATGGTAAGAAAGCATTTCAAGAGGCTGTGAGTAGGGGAAGCATTGCATAGATAAAATTTGGAAAAGCGATGAACAAGTAGACACAAAATTGAAGTTTTATTGATTGATACAGATATTTCCTGAACATTCCCACGAACTTCTGTGGTCACGCAAACTACATTTCGACGTCATTTTTAACCGTGCCCCCCTCATGTTAAAAAAGGTGAAGAAAGTTGAAGAAGATGCTCCTAACTTGAAGCTTGAAGCTATTTCGTTACTCTCAGTTTAGTAGGTGTTAGCATGTCGTTAATATCGACACAATTTAATACACTCGTATAGTATAGGACAAAAAGGCTTGTGAGAGACGACGTAGATAAGAAATGTAGACTTTACAAATGGAAGCAAATTTCATGTCATGAAACGTTTGGTAAGAAAGTACAGAAAACAATATTGTTCATTTTTATACAACTACTGGTTCCGGAATGCAAGATATTTATTGCCTTCAGAAAATATGACAGTTGAACAACTTTTTGAAGTGCATCATTTTTGTCTGTAGGTCCTCAATTCACAAGTTTGTTGCGTGATCTTGGTAATAATTGGACCCCACCTACAAGAAATTGATATGCAAACGTCAACACTATACGGGTTGTCCTACCTTACATAAAGAAATTCTCCAAGATCACGACTAAGTTACTGAAGACTTGTGGAATCTCTGTAGCTCACAAGCCAACAAAATCTCCTCATTCAATATTATTCAGACTAAACTATGCAATAGTGTCGACAAACCAAACATTATCTACAAAGTAACTGCAAAAAATGCAAAGACGCTCTATATCGAAGAGGCGGGTTGCTCTCTCCGTATTCTTCTACATGAACATCAACTACAAGTGAAGCGTCCTGTCATCTCTCATCAAACATGAATGCATTCGGATAAATGTGGACATGAATTTGACTGGAGAAGTGAAGAAATCCTGGTTGGAGGGAATAAAAATGTTGGGAGAAACATTTTACTCCTTCGGTATTGAGGTCTTTCCGCAATCATCAGACACCTCTACGTTCATGGAATCAGTCAATCAACTGGAAACAGCTATGCGTTGATAGTTGATGTTAGCGTGTTGCATTTTTCAACTGAGGAGGATTTCCTTGAATACACAAGTAGAAATACACCTTATACGATGAGGTTCTGTTATCGTTACATTTTAGTGAGTCAATTTATTTCCTGCTTTCTGCTGACACTAAGTCCAGTTCATAATTAAGTGCATTCTTTGAATGCCTATGCTTGTTATATGCTTGCTAGCTTCTTCTCAGATTCTCCATACTTTGTATTGTTTGCAAGCATAGTTCAGTAGATGGTGAGGAGACTTGGCTTTTGGTTATTAGTGCTTCATTTTAAAGGAATGCGTCTCTTAATATGAGTCAGTAATCAATGGCCTTATCTTGTCGAGAGAGAAATTTCGGTGTTACCTTGTGAATACCTTTTGACCATGACGAGTTCTGAGCCTTGGCGAAAAGTTGTGAGATAAGAAGACGTCGATTGGTTTAATATTTCATTCTCGCATCGGTTACCTCAGTGTTATATACATATATATTTTGAAGATCACTCGAAATGACATTCGAAAGCGAAATGAGTTGAGTACAGTTTACGAGACAAATATATTTTTGCGATGACAAAGACTGATCATGATGGTTGCAGTCTTTCTCGATGCATTTATTCAGGCCATTCAGTCGAGTACATTACCAGACAGATTAACACACATGTCAGATGTAGAGGTGATACAAATTCATGTTTGAAAGCACAACATATTCAGAAGTTGTGTAAAGTCAAACTCATCAAATTCAGTACTTGTTAATAAGCTTCTAAGAAATAGGGTGCATGAAGCAACCTTCAGGAGTATTGAGTTACCTACCTACTGGGAGAGAGATGATAGCAATAGACTGACACGAAGGAAGTTGCATTACGCCAACAACGCATTCTTTCTAATTTCACTGACAATTCACAAAATCCTTTTCAATAGAGTGAAAATGGTATCTTGTTGGTTATTTGAAACTCAAAGTTTTCACACACCTTTCTAAATTCAGTAAGTAACTTGCATTCATCACCTCTCTCAGTTCACATAACATTTCTGATGAAGAATACTATATTACTGCAATACGGTTCACTGGTGGTTAAAAATTGGTGAAAACAAGAAGATGATATTAGTGATGGATGGTGGCTAGCAGTGGAATCTAGGAAGCAAGTTTATTCGCATTTGTGACTCGCGAGATGAAGGTCGCTATCTCCTTGTGCATGGTTTTATTGATCTTGAAGTGATTTATGCTAGATTCGAATCCTAGTGGTAGCAATATTACTCACTGAGAGGCAGTTACATGCATCTGATCAATCTCAAGTAATATGGTGTATGCGTACTGCTTTGTGTTTCTATAATCGGGGGGGGGAAATTGCGTTTACGAAATCTTAAAACGAACTATTGGTGATGCTTTTTTCAAAGTTCTTGTCAGTATTGCAAATACTCGTAATAATTCCTTCAAGAAATTCTTTAAATCGAGAGAAATTAACACTTTAACACAGGGCCATTAGTAGTTTTTTGCTCACGTTTTCCTGAGTTTAATGTTGGTTATGTTGTCTATGGTCAATGAAATCTGGATGACCATGTCATGTTGTTCTGAAACCACAACAATGTGAGGCTTATTTATCATATTTGAGATGATATCTACTTTACAATTACTAGTGGACAATATCTTTAAGTGTGTCTTTTTTATGTTCTTTATGCCTTTTTTGACGTTTTCTTTTTGATTATTTTCCTAATTTTCGGAGATTATAATTTCGTGGGAAAACAGTATGTGTATCAATTTAACATACTGAATTTTACATAAGTGCAAGGTGTATCTAATTGCATATTTCATTCGCCTAGCAGTATTTGTGATGCCCTTCGTTTAAATCTTGATCGTAGGAAATGTAATCTTCATACTTTTGTCAAACTTTTGATTTTATTGATACGCATGTAATTGGCTAAAATATCGTAAACCTGGTGGAAATATTGGATCTCTACTACCCTTCCATACGTGATACATTTAGAAGTGCACTGGAGAGCAGATATATAAAACATTTATACTGTGAAGTAGTAAGTAACAGAAATGAAGATGCTTCGAAATAACTTAAAATAACAAAACATTCAGAAAGCCACACTCTACACTTAATGCAGAGCATAATATTCCTTAGTATTCTTATTGATTTGTTTGTCTGCATGAAAAATTTTATTTAGTATCAGCAGTGATGACTATCTAAAAGCCACTTGAAAGTAAGGTCAATGTAAATTCACGAGTTTCGCTAAATATTTGATACCTGATCTCTTGATTTACGAAGCTGATCAGTCATCTACTGAAAGTATTATAATCACATCAAAATTATTATCGCTCACTTTTTCTCTTCATTCTGCTTGTGACGAAATATTGAAATGGTAAGGAATTTCTTCTAAGTCCGCTTAACAGTTCTGTCTCAACACATTCATCAGATGTCATACAGTAAAAAATTACCTACTGGATATGAAACAGGACTGTTTACTGGTGATACATCTAATAAGCAGATTAAAATGAAATTAAAATCTTTCACGGTGTCCCAGTTGAACTAGTAGTACATTTAACAGTTGGTTCGACCCATTTCCATCAATAGATTGTAAGTCAGACTTACTGCTCACCTGAAATTGAATACTCAGATTCGAGAAACATCAAGTTTAGTATTTGTTTCCATCGTTCATTTTTACGAAAGCATGCTAGCCGTTATTCACTTAAAATAAAAACATTTAGATATTCATGAGAACTTCAAAATCTTCTCTGCCTAGTTGGTGAAAGTATTAGCGTAAACGCTTCCTGACTAACGTAGAAAGTATTATTTTGAATAATTTTCTTAGAAAGGAAATTTCAGATTTCAGTTTATTGTACCAAACTTCTGTGTAGCTCCTTAAAGAGGCGTACGTTTGGACAGTTTTTATTGTTCCTTTTCTTGCAACTGAGTTAGGGTCATAGGATTGGTATTAGGGCAATCTTAACTATTTCTTATCGAGAGTGTAACAGGCGCACATCTGAGTTTACTGAAGAGCTAGCTATATGCAGATGTAAGCCCAACTACGTGTCCAGAAACAGTTTATCCTTACGCTCAACTTACCTAGGTAATATAACATTACCAAGTTTGGTTTCAAAAACACTATTTTCTTCTCATCACCTTTCTTATAAATACGTCTCTTATCGGTATCTTTAACCTTCCATTTCTGTTTTTGATATTAAATGTTTTTCTCACGATATAGCGCAACCGCCACCCAATATCTTGTTTGAGTAACTGTCCTCACGACCATCAGGCTTTTACTCCACCGGTCATGACTTATCATTGGAACTTCGGGAATACCTCTCGAAGCTAGTCACCAATGAGCACCAGTTCAATTGAATTTTGAGGGAGTTGTGGAGATTTGGAAATATTTCAAGTTGTTTTGACCGGTGGAGTCAAAGCCTGATGGTCGTGAGGACAGTTACTCAACGATGATATTGGATGGCGGTTGCTCTATGTCATGAGATAACAGAAACTGGAGATATGGACCACTGAATTCTGACCCAGCGGCTCAATGTTAACGCGCTGGTCGCGGAACCTGGAGGTCGCGGGTTCGATCCCTGGTGGGATCATGGGTGCGCACTGCTTAGGAGTCCCATACTGGGACGAAACAGCTGTCTAGTGCTCCCAGGTTTCCTTTTTTTCCTCCAACTGATGTCAGTCTACGATGAATAACAACTTGAAATATTTCCAAATCTCCACAACTCCCTCAAAATTCAATTAAATGTTTTTTGACAACTAAATATGTCATCATATTTCTCGGAACACATGACTCAAATACATTGTATTTTTCAGGCGGCTTCGTCTTTCAGCTACGTTATCCAAACTCACTGAAGGTACTGATTGTACAGAATACATCTTCAGGAGAAAACCAAGTAGTTCTGGAGCTGTGTAACTTCTTTACGAATACATTTTTCTAAAATGCTTTATTTAAATGTGTAGCAACATTTCATGGCTAAGTAGTCAAACTTTTGAAACTCTCATTATCGTTGGATAAATATATCAAAAATGGATGGACAGTGAATCTGTTAAAAATAACTTTATGTTCTATAGAAAACAATTACTCCACAAAGAATTGAAGTACAACGCTGAAAATGCAAATTAACATCACAAAATAATTCTTGGTTGTGAAGTTTACCTAACTGATGAGTTACAAATTATTAACTGTCATTAGACACAACACTTAGACAAACAACAACAGATATTGATCACTGAAAATACCTTCCCCACACTTCTGATAGAAACAGGAGGCAAGACTGGAAAAGCGAGATTTCTTGCTACAAAAGATGAGGAAGCTGACTGAAAATATAACTTTACATGGTTATTTAATTGGAGCAATATATTGCGAGTTTAACACAGAAAAGTCGTCTTCTCTGACACTGATCAGCGATGGACTGATAACATCAACAACAAAACCTCTGCCTTTGACCAAAGTTAATCATGGATCTACGAAATTTGAATTAAACTACTTTTTATCAGGGTTGCTTACAAATATCTAGACATTTTGCCTGTGAAACAACAACCGATCAGCTGCATATTTGTCCTCCCTGATATAAGCGTGCCGAAGTTCCTGGTTATCTTTGAGTCTGAACTCAAAACCACCTGCATGAAAGCTGACAGTCAGCACGAATTACTACAGCTGGTTTTACTGTTAGTGAAAATCAAGGAGAAGAATCACCAGTTCAACGCACTTGAAAAGCAGGCACTGGTTTCACCTATATCAAACAAAGATATTGTTAGACAACCAGCAGACAAACTAAGGAAAGCCGATTTCCAGAGAATACCTTTATTCGGTTTATCAAGACGAACATAATTTGAGCTGAAGTACCAACAGTCAGCGAACTAGTCATAAACGTTCAATAAGAAAGAGCTACCGAAAACTGACGTTTCTCGAGGTAATGGCATTTGTACACCAACCAACTCAGATCTATCCAAAAAATAACACATGCCCCTTCTAACAATTCATGGAATCCTTAGAATTATGCTGGAATCGATGCAGGTAAATTAAAAAAGCTAATGAATAAATGTCTGATGGCAAGCGTCCAGTTCAACGAAACCTCTGCAAACAAACCAGAAGATCTCTTGAAGGTCTACCGATATCATTATTTGTGGTTGGTGATATGATGAACAATTTGGAATATACTGTTATTTTAAGAATCCAACCGGAATTTGAATTGCTGATGTAATTAGTAATATCTAATTCTCAAAAAATGTATGCGGAAAGACGAAATCAGTTTCGTCTACAGAATATTTGAATGCTCTTTATTCACAAATGAAGGAAAGCTAACGAAGTCGTATTTCCAGATAATCTTATTGATAGAACAGACAATGAACCCTACAGCTTCAAGTCAGCAGTAATGTCATACAAGAAAACCGTGTTTTGAACTGGTACTGTAACAACTAGTTGACCAATAAAAGTTATTGTCTTCAAGTAGTCTTCATCTATCATAACTAATTGCAGCACACAAAATCTACGTAAATCACAAGCGAGCCACTTGCTTGGTGTTAAAAGCCGTAAAAATGTGAAGAGATAATTCACAGAAGAAGATTCTTTTTCAGCAGTGTCATTTTTTGACGCTATGCAGTAGTTTTTATACATATTACAAATATATAGCTATCTATTACTAAATAATAGGATGCAATATCCTTACTCATGTTTTGAGTAGTAATCCTCCGAGAAATGTAATTGACAAAAAAGGCAGTGAGTCTGATAAAATAAAAATTGTTGGTTTACTGTCCATTTGGTAGATGTAAAGAAGGTGAGGCGACAAAAAGGGGTCAGAACGAAGATGTAAACAGTATACTAATTAGTTATACTGAAATGGAAAACAAGAAAAGGAAAAGTGAGAGGTTAGGACCATAAGAAGATAAGAGATGGAAGAGACTCATTTTCTTTTAGAGAACGCTCTTGAACTGGTGTCTTTAGAGCTTCCGCCGTTAACGACCACACTTCCATTAGACGCTCCAGATGACGTTAAAAGAGGACCTGTTCGCAGCAGAAGAATAGACATTACAAGTCAACCAACAAAGTGGTCAGTAGGAGAGGAAAATAAATGGGAGTGAAAAGCTACTGGAGTTAAACAAGAGGGGAATAATCAGTTTAAGTAAATGAAGTTAACTGTTATCAAAGCATTGCTAGATTATCAGAAGTTTATTATCGTAAGAGAAATCGAGAAAGAAACTAATTTTTTATGTCATGAAAAGTCTTCTGTAATAAGCTTCGACATTTTAAATGTTGATTACTTTATGTTTCTGAAAATACTCATCAGGACATAACAGAAAACGAAAACAAACAATGTGAGCGAAGAAATATTTCTTTTCAATTAGTTCCTCATCTATGGCTCTACACTAATATAGCATTTTCAAATGTAAAATTACATACCAATCTAGTGGTGAGAGTTGTTCAATGAAAGGTTATCAATCTCAAGGTATCAAGAAGGTGATAAGTGATCAGGTAATTAAGACAGCTAACTAAAGCAAAGATTAATTATCGTAGAAAGATTTTGTGAACAGGTTTTTACATAATTAATATTTTGTATAATGATAACTAAAGAGCGAAAATGAACTGTTACGTAAAATGGTAAATTGTTGACGGTAAAGGGGTTAAATATATCATTGGATAGGGTCAGTTCACATTCATTTACATACGTGATTTAATTAATCATCTAGGAAATAATACTGTTGCGGGTTATTTTTTTTATTTATTTATTAGTCCCTTGGGTTCCTAGTGGAACAAAGGGCTTCAGTAGCACGCCTCCAGTGACCTCTGTTCTCTGAGATCTTTTGAACCTGGTCCCACGACAGCCCAGAAGCTCTCATTTCCTGCTCGCACGACCTCCTCCATGTCACCCTCGGACGTCCAACTCGTCGCTTCCCATGGGGATTCCACTCGAGGGCCTGACACGTGATGTCCTCAGTCGGCATTCTTAGTGCATGCCCAATCCATCTCCACTTCTTCCTGCATATTTGTTGCGTGATAGGTTCTTGGTTGGTTCATTTCCAGAGCTCCTTGTTGCTTATTTTTTCTGGCCATCTGATCTTCAGCAGCGAGCGTAAGCAGTTGTTGATGAATATCTGTAGTTTATTGGAAATACCTTTCGTGACGCGCCAAGTCTCTGAGCCATACAAGAGCACTGACTTGACGTTGGTGTTGAAAATCCGTATCTTGTTCCACATGCTGAGTGCAGAAGATCTCCACACTGGTTTCAGGCTAATGAACGCCTGTCTTGCTTTTCCGATTCTGACTTTGACATCCTCGTCCATCCCGCCTGTAGTTGAAACAGTGCTTCCTAGATAAGTGAAGGAGGTTACTTCCTTCAAGTTTCTCCCGTTGACGGTGATTGGAGTTTGTTGTTGTTGTTGTTGATGGTGGTGGTGCGGTATCTTCATCACTTCTGTCTTCTCTATATTCACCTGAAGTCCCGTCTTCGCTGCCTCTTCTATCAACTTGTTAGTTTTTGCCTGCAGATCTTCAAGTTTGTGTGACATTAGGCATAAGTCATCGGCGAAATCCAAGTCTTCTAGGTTCTTTTCCGTCGTCCAGTGTATCCCCCTCTTCTCGCTGCCTACTGTTTGCTGCATGATCCAGTCCACCACAATAAGGAATATCATGGGAGATAGTAGGCAACCTTGTTTCGCTCCTGTCTTCACTTCAAAATCATCACTGAGCTTCCCATTGTGAATTACTTGGCATGTGGCATCTTCATATAGCTGTTGAATGAGGCGGATAAAGGTTTTTGGTACTCCGTAGTAGTGAAGCAGTTTCCAAATTACTTCTCGGTCGACGCTGTCAAAGGCCTTCTCAAAGTCGATGAAGTTGAGGTGGAGAGGTGATTGCCATTCTATGCTCTGTTCTATGATGATGCGAAGCGTTGCAATTTGGTCTGCACATGATTTGTACTTCCTGAAGCCTGCCTGTTCCGGTCGCAGTTTTGAATCCAGTGCGTCTTTAAGCCTCTCTAGGATGATGCGGCTTAATATTTTACTTGGGGTGGACAGGAGAGTGATTCCTCGCCAGTTCTTGCAAGCACTGAGGTCTCCCTTCTTCGGCAGTTTGACAAGGTAACCCTTCTTCCAATCGTCAGGTACCTTCTCTTCCTTCCACACATTCTGCAATAGTGGTGTGAGCATGTCTGCTGTTGTCTCTGCGTCTGCTCTCAGTGCTTCTGGCGGTATCCCGTCTGGTCCTGCTGCTTTCCCACATTTCAGTAGCTTTATGGCGTTCAGGACTTCCATTTTCGTTGGGGGGTTAATGTTCACTTGTAGTTCTGTGGCTGCAGGTGGTATTTCTGGACGAAGTGCAGGTGGTGGTCGATTCAAGAGCTTCTTGAAGTGGTCGGCCCATCGTTTCCTCTGTTTCTCTTCTTTTGTAATTAAATTTTCTTCTTCATGTTGCGGGTTAGGTTTACTGAAAATTGAAAATGTAAGCATCAGATAGTGTCAGTGTTAGTCGAGTTATGCTATCAAGAAGGTTAGTCAAGATTTTTGCAAATGTTAATCTTTTTCGGATGACACTAAATAATTATTTTCTAAATGATATAAATGTGACTTCAGCAATATGACTGGTAACATGTTTACCAGGCTTATGAGAGAAACCAAGGAAGACATTTAACTCAATTTCCGACAATCGCCTACTGCAGATATAATCCATCTGAAATATGCATTTCTTTATTGCTTATTGAAATAAACTGAAACCCACTCAACCACCTTCCACACATTCTTGTCGTAGACAGTGAGCCACATCTACTGTGTGAAGGCTAAAGTTAGTACCTAGCTGACAGAAACTTGGTAGGTGGAGCAGTGCTGGAATCCGTGACCCACTGGTTGAAAGTCGAATCTTTAAATTAAAGAGCGACAACTGCTTTCATAAAGGCCATCAGTAATATGTTGGTTTACTTTTATAATACAGAAAAATACTACACTGGAACAGTCAAGAATGTACCTTTTCAATATATCACAACTGGAAAGCTAAGCAGCTAGAGTGTGAAAATACTGGGAAATTTCCCACCTACGTGGGACAAAAATTACTATGAACAGGAAAACGTCAACCCAATAATGTAGCATCACAGTTGAGTAATAGATGTATTCATCAACAGTTAACTGAAGGTTTGGTATTTTGTCAGTCTCAGCATTTTAGGTTTACAGTGTGAAATTATTATTTTGAGAATAAATTCATTCTGAGATGCTCAGAAATTGGAGATATATTTCGTCATTCATTCTTACTTGACAAGAGTATTTTTGAACGTTTTTTAACACTCTATGGTCAACAAAGCTGATTTTATGCAAATGAATAGCAGTACTTCTGCAGCGCACGATTTGAAACTTTAAATCCATGTTATGGATATTTTAGTTACTATTCTAACGGACATACTTCAGCATTTAAATGAAGGTTTAAGGCTGGTATAAGATTACTCCTTTAAGAGATTCAGCAAATAGTATACATCGGTATTATTCTGCTTAACCGGTGCGGTCTTATTTTAGTGGACTCATCAACTGAACAACAGCTCTACTGACGGAAGAACGAATGAATGTCTCCGCCTTCTCATATAGCTCTTAGCTAATGAGCGATTCATCTCTCATTTTTCCACAGTGTTTCCGACAATTGTAGCTCTGTTTGCTGAGTAGAATCTTTCTACCTTGTCTGTTTTGAGAATTTATTTTCATCGTTTAGAATGAGTGGAAGTTTTTTTCAAATAGTCTGACTTGTTTAGTAATACTATCGCAGAACCTTTATCTGGGCGTATCATGAGCAAATTTCCATTTTTCTTTAAGTCATTCAATTGGTTTCGACTTTATTTTGACAAAAAATGTCGACGGTTAGATTTTGTATTTTTTTTTAAACTGTTGATCTGAAATGGTTACCACCATCATATGAAACCGGAACTAAATTCTTGGTTTGATTAATTAGATTTTCGAAATGGACTTTTGTACGGAGCTTGTCAACTTTTAAAGTCACAGCACAGAATTTATGTCCAAGTGATAAGATTTACATTTGAAGTGTGCATAGTGATATATTTGGAAAAATGGATACATTTTTTTAGGACATGATAGAAAGGAAGTTCTTTTAGTTAAAGTCTTCAAACTTTTACATAGCTTCAGATTGACGTTTTCAGTTGGCTTCTTAGTAACAGTAGCAATTTAGCCTTCGAATTCCCTTCTCTCATTGGCGGATAATTTGAAAAGCTTCGGTAATCAGGAACGGAGAGAGTCAGTGTGAATGAGAGTGTGTCGCTCCAAGCTACTCGAGTTAGGAAAAAAAGGGGTCCTGTCTAAGACTCTTACAAGACATTTAGTGATACTCATGTTTCTCTAACTATTTCTTTAAAAAATAAGTTTTCCCATACCTCTCAGCAAGTTTGAAGGAAAAAAAACAGAAACTTGTCCAGTTTCTTCACCGTTGCGCGGTCCTAGCAACTGTTTAAACTGGAAATACACCTATTTGACCATAGCAAAAGACAAGATATAGTTGCTGCAAAGAAAATGTTTTCTTTTCACCTTAATGAATATGTCATTCTAATAGATTCATGCAGTCAAAATTCTACTGAGTTCTTCGCTACATTTTGGGAAAATTTTCAGAAAGCGTTTCTTACTAAGAAAAAATTTATCTTACATTTCGAGCATAAATTCCAGTGCGTTCTTGAGAAGCGTAAAAATCTTTTGTTTCTCGAGGGATTCTTCAATGACGTACTATTTGCAATGTCTACTAAAGTCACAGTAATCCCCATTGGAAAGTATTTCGGACTGCGTGAATTATTTAAAATTTGTCTTCCAAAAAGCAAATCAATTATCATTTAAATTAAACTGACAGTTTTTGTTTAGTATGAAAAATATTTGTGTCGAATTGTAAATGTGTTTACTTTAATGTATTTTTGAGATGAATGGTGATTTTTAATTAAGAAGTAGTATTCATCATGGACTGACATCAGTTGGGGAACCACTGAAAATCTGGGAGCACTGGACAGCTGTTTTGTCCTAGCATGGGACTCCTCAGCAGTACGCACCCACGACCCGGCTAGGGGTTGGACTCAGGACCTTCAGGTTTCACGGCGAACGCGTTAACCATTTGGCCACTGCGTGCGTACTGCTGAGGAGTCCTATACTGGGACGAAACATCTGTCCAGTGCTCTCAGATTTTCAGTGGTTCCCCAACTGGTGTTTACTTTAGAAAAATTAGAAAATCTTTTGCTCACTATTATGAGATAATGGAACATTATGGTATCACAGTTAATATGTTAGGTGAAACAAAGTCATTAGCATCTAAATCACTGCAACAAGCATGATAGCCTAACCTTTTGCAATCATTTTGGGTTGTCATCACCGATCATTGAAAAGTGGTTTGGAATCAAATCTTATGCTTAAAATCGTTGTCTCTCATGAGCTTATTGAAATCAATGTGCGAAGTATCTTTTTGAACTCCATTACAGTGATATACTTCATTAAATCGACAGGCTATCGTGATTGGAAGAATCATAGCATCTCTTCATATACTGATAAGAATAATAAACTTTGAATGGTTAAGATGGTTAAGATTCTATGTAATCAATCGCTTTCAGTTCAAGTAGAATTTGTTCAACATATTTAGTGTGAAGATAAGTGAAGCTTATTTTAAAATTTATCATACAGCTTCCTGAAAAGCGAAAATGTGTTGCTTTTCTTCTCATTTATTTTTCAGAATGAAGATAAGTGAGTTTTGAAGATTATTGAGACTGTATAAACGCAAGAATTTTAAAAAGTAGGAAGGCAGCAGAAAAACTACAATTTGTATCTTGTATGCACATGTCATCATTTTCAGCGTGATTTACGAATAAACTTATATAGCAACTAAGTAAATCAACGGGACTTTTGGTAAAATACAATTTCATTATAATTATCTTAATAATCTGGACAAACCACAAATGACTCATCTGCAAAATGATATCTTTGTAGCTTATTATGGCTATGAGGTAGTCCTACAACTACCTGGCTTATGTTATAGCTATACTATTTATACTCATTACTTGATATGAGATATCAATGAACACTGATTATGCGCTAAGACACTGGCGTATCATTCATTAAGTGTTCACTCTATCAACAAAATTCCACACAGTAACTTCCCTCCAAAGAATCTTATTGCACACGATCATTCCACATGGTATTACAAAATGAAAATGTTTAAAAAGCGGAGTTGGAAAGAGACCATAACGTACAGCTTTGTCGGTTTTACTCATTTATGTATTCCATCCATGTTGCTGTGCAAAAAATGAAGACCACCAATACTTTGAATTCACTGCATTTTGCTAAACGAAGAACGTTTTCCGGCGTTTAATCGTGCCTTATTTCAGTACATTTGAATATGTGTACAAGAATGAAGGTGTGATGTTTGCACTAAGTTTGGAAAAAAGCTGAGCCCGACATTTCGATAGGTTATCACTCAAAGTGTATATATGGCTGACAGCTGGCTAGTATTAATCAGGATGATTGATTAATTTCGAAAAACCGACTAGATAGAATTTCAATAAGAAATGAAATAGTACGACTACGACGTATGGAAAATTGACATTCCGCAAATCCACAACTTGTGTATGAGTACTGGTGGGTGTTTTGAATTTTAGACCAAGCGTTGAAAGTCTTCAGTTTACAGTGCAAGACATAATTTATTATCCACTTAAAGTGTTTGACCATCTTTGCCAAAACTACAAAGGTATCATTTCTCGAAACTCAAGTTATACCACTTTTGCTTCCGGTTAATAATAATGGAAATAATAATAACAATGCGAATGGTTTTCAAAAAGTTATTACACTACATATGCATCATATGAAACAAAATTATTAAATGATCTACGATGGGTCACTGTGATTCAAAATCTGTTTCTGAAACTACGTGTAACATCACTTATTAAAGGATATGAATAATATTTTATAAGAGTGAGGTCGAATTGTGGCATAAACTTTTAGATGTATTTAAATTAGGGGTAGTATTCAACATAGACTGACAACATTCGGAGAGCCGTTGAAAATCTGGAAGCACTAGACAGCTATTCTGTCCTAGAGTGAGACTCAGCAGTGTGCACACAAGATCCGGTTAGGGATCAAGCTCAGGACCTTCTGGTTTCATGGCGAACGCCTTAATCATTCAACCACTGCTTTGGTTTTCAGTGGTTCACAGTTTCCAGCTTCTAACAGTTCATGATATTGTGTGACTATCACCTGAGGTTTATAGTTGGCATTCACTTGCCTTCTGAATTGTTAACCGTATACGTCACGGCTTCTCACTGGAACGTCGTGATATCCATCTGGAAGCAAGTCACTAATGAGCACTATACAGTAACGTATTTTTTAAAAGAAAGGGGGATTTTAATTTAGAGGTAGTATTTATCCCATGCTAACATCAGCTGGGGAATCGTTGGAAACCTGGGAGCACTGTACATCTGTTTCGTCTTAGTATAGGACTCCTCAGTCCACTCACACGCAAGTCATGGTACCAAGGCATACAGTGCAACATCTGTAGCCTTCTGCTACCTATGTTCAATCCCTTTGGTTCAAACATTAATAGTAAAATAGAAAGATATGATATACAGTCTACTTACCATTTAATAGGTGGTGGAATATCTCGAAGTGAACATAATCGATACATTAAGACAAAAACGGAACTAATTCTCTTTTTATTCCTTCCAATATTCTCATGGTGACTGAGTGTAACAACTTCACTTACGATTCTACGACTGAAATTAATTAAAGGCTAGTCCTGCAGTAGGATCACCTTAAATTTTGCAAATACGAAAGGAATGTCAATATGCTCAAAGTTTTGCCAGAAGAATTCAGGCAACTGGGTTGTACCAACGGATTGTTTTCAAAAGCCTGTGTTATCTGTATTTATAAGGTCTATTGAAGCTCGTAACAGTATCCCAATGATTTCTGGGGAGCTGCATGCAAGCAGAGCGTCGATCATTAGTAAATCACTGATATCTGTTAGTCACACGGTTTCATTGGATATCCTTCCTCAATATCACTGTCTGTCATCACCTTCGGTTACAGCTCTAAGTTAGTCTTTGTAAACTGAACTGCATCTAAAAAATATAGATGCAGTGTCACCATGCCAACTCAGTCTGCATTTTGGAATCTAAAGAAGGGTTGGGAGCTAATCAATAGGCTCTCTTCTCGCAATGTAATAGTAGAACATAGGCCCTCACTATTTGTAATCCTACTTTAATCTTTTATTGCATATTTTATACAGCTAAACACTGTTATTTACTAGATGATGCTTCCAGCACCGTTTATTGTTAATTGTCGTATCCTGTGACACTGTCTCAGACATGAAAGCATGTCATTTCCCAGATTTACAGTTTATGATCCGCATTTCGGCTGTGAGCGGCTCTGAACCCCCCGAAATCGTAGACATTATGTTGACCGAAATGATTCACTTGAAATCATACAGGAATTTTTTTGTCCATTCTTAGCAACTCGATATGATGACAAACAATCGCAGCTTGGTTGCAGCTTTCGTGATATCCTTACGCTAGCCAGCGTTTCAATTTCTCTAGCATACAAATATCTTAAGAACTCTACTGAAAAACTGTTTTGTGCTTTGAAACTCTAATATCATGTTTTAACGCAAGGTCGAGCTTAATTTCGTGTGTCTGAACACCTTAACAAGATATCGTTTCCCAGTAAACTGTCTCTTCCATTCTAAATTCGTCAGAGATTTTTGTTCCCAGAATTTGCTGCAGTATTTTCCAAATAAAACTCATATCACAATTTTTGCTCAAGTAGACGTTTATCGTATTCTTTGATTATAAGAGATTTGGTTAATAAAGTAAACATTTTGTGATTTGGCATGTTTGAGACGATTATTGTATCAAATTCTTCATTAAATGACATAAGTTGCACCATTGGTAACGAAGCTACTCTTCCACGTTCTTAGATTCACTGAACTTGTGAAAATATAAGAACTACTTGAGTAGAGTGACTGGATGCTTTTTTTGAAGTGAAGGATATCAGTAAATCAGTGTCATTCCATGATGAATACTACCTCTAAATTAAAATTTCCGTTCATTTCAAAAATATGTTTCAACTAATTTTTTTAAAGCATTAGGTACAGTCAATACTTAGTCTTACGTGAAAAAATTTCCAGGCACTTTTATATCTGATTCATTATTATCTTTTAACTGGCTTAAAGACATAAATACACGCTTGAACACAGAAAGCAAGATTTAGATTACATATAATCATTCCTAGTTACTATGGTAATCACCTTCGGAGAATAACATGACCATGTAAGGCTTCACGAATGAAAACCAGTTATTGACTCTGCAAAAGGTGACAGAAGGTCAATATACTTATTTAGGCAAGGTCTAAATCCCTTCATCTTATCTACATTTAAAAGTTATTTAATTTTTTTGCAGTTAAAGTAAACGGAAGTAAGTTATAAAATCAGCATAAAACTCAGACACTGATAAACTGCAAGCTAGAAATGCCAACCAAGAAATAATGTTTCTTTATATAATATAAGTAATAAACAAGTTAAAAAAAGAGTTTTTCATTGAAAAAACAGCAAAAACGTTCATCTACATACATCAAATGGTCACTAGAGTGTGACTGCCTACATGTTGTGTGGTCTTGAGTGCTGGCCGAATGCTTTCCATCATTTTGCAATATGACCACCGAACTAGGAGGTTAGCCATAGCATTGCACACTAATAGTTATAAACTAGTTAGAGGCTAAAGGCAGGAAGCCCTGGATCTAGGTTTAACGCCTGCTAGCAGTCATCCTGCTGGTTGATTCTAAAAAAAATATCATTTTAAGTGTCCCTGTAATAAAGTTTTATTTAATGTTAAGTCACACTCAGTGTTATTTACTGCTTGATTTTTCAGAAAATTTACAAATAAGCACATAAGTAATGGAAATATTACCAAGCAGGTCAAAAACACGAGTACTGAAAACACTATCCATTCGAAAGAAATAAATCAAACCTCATACTAACCTAGGCACCAATCTTATTACTAAAAGGTGAGGTCTGAGATAAACTGATAACAGCAATCTCGCCATTATCACTTAACCGTAGGACTTATGGAAGTTTGATAACGAAATGCCTAAATAACCTATAAATTAAGCATCCATTGCGTTTCTAAGGGTATTTCGAAGTATAAACAATTAATAAACCTACTTTCTGTGCACAGAGGTTTCTCTTTACACCTTTTGCTACTCTATATTGGTGCTAGCATTGTTAGGTCTTATTTCTCTTATTTTTTTTGTATTTTGCAGGAAAACGGTTGAGTTCATCCTGAGCATGATTATATTTTCTATAACTCAATTATTTTGAAGATCCACACAAAAGTACTTGAGGCAAGATTCAAGAAGAAGTACCTATCATTTGAGTGAATGAAATTCTGATACTGCGTAAAAATATTAGATTTTCGAGGAATAAGTACCAAGATGGCAGTATTAATCTATTAGTTTTGAAGTCATGATTATATATATATATATATATATATATATATATATATACACGTATAGATACATATAGGTAAGTGATAGATATATAGATATACATATATGCATACTGGCGGCCTGCCTAAACTTTGGGCTACTGAAAACTCGAGTGTTTTTAAAGGCTACCTTAGCAACGATGGAGATAACCAATTGGGTTTCTTCATTTCGGCTAGAAAGTGAGATTGTCATGAAATATAGAAGTCTAATTAGTTATTTCAGTTTTTGCTAGGGTGGCCTTTAAAGTTGCCCAAAAGTTCTAGTTAACTTTAAAGGCCACTTTAGCAAATGCTGAAATAACCAATCGGATGTAAATATTCCTGCTAGAAAGGTAGTTTATCATAAAATAAAGAAGAGGAATTGGTGATCACAGCACTTGGTACAGCAACCTTCAGAATTGCTCAAAATTCTCCATATATTTTATAACATTTTTCCATTTCACTATTTTAATTTTTATGTCTTTTAAACCTGTCATGTACTTACGCACGTTTTTAAAATCAACTTATGAATACACAAAAGGGCAGCACACAGCCAATCCTAAGATACATATGCTGAATTGCGGATTTTCGCACTGGCTGAATAACCTTCAACCACCAAAACTCCACTCTATTTTCCTTTCATTCACCAGTCCATACCGTAAACTTATGTGCAATAATTTTTTCATTTAAAATTATTTTACAGGTAATAAGGTTGTTGAAATACTAAATGCTGGGGATTCTGAAGTGTATCACACATGTTTTCTAGAATAAAGCGATTATAATTGCAATAATTACCAGTTTAGGCGACAAGAACTTGAATTCGGCTGACTTGAAGAGCTATATTTAATGTCTAGATGTCTTTACATCCATTTTTGCCTTTGCTCACCTGATGTTAATCTTCAAGAAATACGAATAGATCAAAATTGTGAACAGGCGGAACTTTCAAGCACTGAAATTCTTGTGGGTAGAGACTACCTCTGACTGTTTAGTAGTTTTTCTTGGTTCACTTATTTAGAAGCATTTTAGAGTGGAATTTTTCTAACGGTTTTTACAAGCGTTGATTCTCTTGTAAATTTATAAGAAGGAATGCAACATTTTGAATTCTGGACTTTATTCATATGCTACGAAAACAGTTTGTTTTTATCTGCCAAGTTTTATTGTGTACATAAACGAGTTCATCCTTGGAAAAAAGTTCTTTCCTTCCACAAGATGTACGAAACGTATTTTCATTAGTACTTTTTCGTCATAGAAGTGGTGATATTTAATTTGCTTCTAGGTTTTCTTCCAGACCATAAATAAGGTTGACGATATTCAATACAATTTGGAGCCTCAATAATTTGAAACTTTGTGTCGTGATCTTGAAGAAAGATAGGTAATAAACATGTAGTTTCTCATGTTTTCAAAGCGTGAAACACTCTCTAGATCAGGATGACTAATATTTTCAAATGAATTGTGTTTTCGTTACTTAGTCAATCAGATCTCAAAGTAATCCAGTAGAACTTTAGAAATTCACCTAGTATGGGAATAGTTGTCTATGAAGGTCATGACTGGCGATAAAAACGATAGTGTATATTTCTACTTATCTCAAGTTTAATGTTATTTGGATATAATCAATTATAATTTGAACTTTTTTGAAAATTCAAGTTATATCATGGTTGTAGGTTGTAGTTTAGTAAGAAAACTGTAGAATATTACCTACATTACTATTTTTGGTGTTTTATTTATTGCAATCAATATTTTGCAATCAGTAAGGTGTTATTCGTAACAGAAAATTAGTTCTTGTGTCAAGATATATGAATATTCTATATTCATAAAGTGTAATCTGAAGTACGCTTATTTGTAAAGCCTTCTTGAAAAAACAATAGTTTCAGAATTAGTTTAATGTCTTTACAAGTATTCCAACTTCTGTGGAAACATGAATGTATTTATAGCAATTCGATTGATTTTTGTCCAACAATTAAGGTTTGGCGAACAGAACATCCTTGAGCTAAGTTATTGAACAAAGGAGTAGGAACAGAGAAAATTTTCTTATCAACGATGTCATTTACAACACTCAGCATTTTTGGTGCTGCTTTTTTATGTTTACAGTGCACTCCATGGTGTGGTTCCTACTCGACATTCTGATTTCGAGATCTGGTCACGAAGGGAATATATGATCATTCTACCGGGAGATCAATGTACAGAAAACTAGTATAGATTAAGGAATTTATTAACTTCTAGATCTGAATCGTTTTCATTAATAAAAAATTGACTTCCAAAAGTTAATTAATCTGTTTTGAAGGCACATTAAAGCATGAGTTGATGTTCTTGTGAAATATTCCACTAAAAAATGGATATCCACTTGGATTCATAAACTGTTACATGAAATAACAAAGACAAATACAAGTTTTCAAAGGCTTCAAACAATTCCTCAAATATGAACCTATAACGCATCTGAAATCTTAAAAGTAACCTTCAGAGCTCTTTAGGTAAGATGTTTCACACCTTTAAACTAATAATAAAGTTCTTTGGTGAACTTATAATCAATCAAAGAGTTGGGGACAAAATATGGTTTTCGACTATCTAAATGTATATGTCCACCAGTTAATTTGTTGCTGCTGCCTAACTTGCGTCAGACACGCACAGCGTCAGTCCGCAAACATATTCTGAAACACTGATTAGCTCAGTGAAACAACAAAAGAAGGAGTATCAACAGTTCTATCTCTGAACACCTCATAGTTTTCAGATATTTGGCGCTTCCCAATAGTTTATTCACAGCAATTTACAGTGACCGTTTTACAATTTCAAATACATCACAGATGTATATCTAACTCACTGTCAATTCATAATCTTAAACTTGTTCTTTCTGTTCAAGAATATTACATACAACCATCAACCTTGCTTTTACCATAATCATGGTTTCCTTTCGTCTTGAGAAAAACTTTTATTCTACAGTCTACCATTATAGTAGTCATGTATTCTTACTGTATAATAATATATTACTTCCAGTACTTATAAATACGACTGCACATTTAAAAGAAATTTTTCTCCATTGTTTCAACTTTACGGATAAAACTTTAAAAACTTTCCATAGTATAAGGTTATGATGATCCAAAGAAGTCAAAGGAAAAGACATTTGGCATGGTTCAGATAAGAGGTATATTGCGCTGATGAAACATTCTATTATTATGAATCAAAATCTTTAGTAAGACACACTCAAAACATATGCTCGTGGAAAATTTTACAAATAAAATCCGAAGCAAGTAAGAAGTATTTAAATTCATAAGATATGAGAAATAGTTCTTTGGAATTTGTTTCATAAATCATAGTTGCAAAACGTCGAACATTGAATGCCAAGGCAAACGATGAATTGCTTTTTAAGATAAATAATGAAGATGAGTTTTGTGGATCATGCCTAGTTTAGGAATAACCATTAGGTTTTAAAGCAAATCGCTTTCAGTAACATTTTGTCAAAATTTATGAACAATATATATCACAACGAGCAGTTTAGGGAAAGTGTACTTTATAAGAAAGAAAGATTTTAGGTGAAAATAATGCGTTGATGTAGCCTTTGAAGGTTGAGCGAAAATTCGTTAAATGAACCGACTTTGATGCCATACAGAGGGATTCGTGCTTATCATGCTTTTTAATTACAAATTTCACTTTTATATGAATCTTAGTTAATATTTCACCGTATGGTTTCAAAAACATTAGGCACTGAGTAAAAAGCTAACATAAGAGATAAGTTATATTTGAACAAAATTCAGAGTGTTTGGGAAAAGAAATTTTAACCTGTCCCGCAAAGATTTGGTCCGAGCTTCTTCAAAAAAATAATCAAAATCCACACTACTGTAGATACATTTGACAGGAGACGAACTGTACAATTCTAGATGTGTTATATACATCTATGGTAATGTAGATTTTGATTATTTCTCTGAAGAAGCTCGGACCAAACTTCCGTGCTACCCATTCACCATCTATTTGATCCTATCTGTTGTTTTATTCACTAGATATCAGTTTGAAGGAAGCTCTGATCTTAAGCTTACTGAAGCGAACAGTCAATGCGTTTGTTTAGCCGTAGGGGTATTTTTGTTCCCTGGTTGGTTGGCAACTGGATACTTTAGTATAGAAGTAAGAGGCTTTATCAATCAGCTATTCAGGTGATGGTTAACATATTATGGAGAGATATCGTATTGACGAATTGGTCAAAATATTCTAGCTAATGGGATGATCAAGCTTCAGTCGAAAAATTAAGCTGTTCAGTCTGAATAATGGAGTGACATACTTAAAATTAAATAAATACTGATTTTCAACGATATAAACATAGAAGTGGTTTTGGGTGAAATTAAAGATAAAACTGGCTGCAGTATGGTACAATGAAGTGACCGATTCATGTCTGTGACTTCAATAGTTCAGATATATGAACATGTGATTTTCATGTCTTCTTTTTCATAACATCTCTTCAGCCTAAACATACATTTTATATTCATCGTCATTTCAGCAATACAACTAGCATGAATTAGATTCATAAACACGCATTCAAATTGTTACCGTCTTTAGTAACCTTTTGTCTTACAGATGGTGTGTGGTAAGCTGGTAAGCGGACTTTGTAAAAGAATGAACACTTTTTTGATATCTGTTTTTACAGAAACAATTTTAACATCATAAAACTTCTGATTCAGGAATCTTATTTGCGCGCATAAAGTTACTACCAGATAGACATTCTTTTAAATTCTTATTGAGTATGGTCATGTATTTCCTGTGAAAATTACAGGGATGATAAACCTGTTTAGGCTGCTTTCTTTGTCTGGGCATTATATATTTTTCGTGACCATCCTAAGAAAATTAGCCGAAATTTCATGAATGCAACAGTCAAATAAAATACTTTTTGAAGTATCTATCAGGTGTGATAGCATTTTCTAAATATCTTCTGTCTAACAGGCTCTCAGTTTATCCCTGAGAGAAGGTTGTAGACAGGAAACACGGTGAAAAGCTCTCTATCAAGTAATTTTGTACTCCATATCGAATTTGCTGATGGCAGTTGAGAACTCTCGTAATACTAACCAATTTGTAATCAGCCACAAAATTGTAATCTATGGAAATATTTGTATCTAACCTTATTCAAAACACTATTTATCGGACTATTTTCTATTTAAACATTAAATTAGTACTAATAACGGAGAACTACATCTCAACACCATTAGGTATCAATAAATGCTATCATGATCAGCAAATAAATCTCTCGGACTACATTTTACCAGTAAGCTCTTTACAAACTCTTTAACTCTTTAAAAACTTTACAAATGATCCAACCACTTCATATTTTTTTTAATCACACCTTACTAATTACTATAGTTAACTATGATGTCCTATCTTCACGCAATATTCGTTTTCCTCTTATGATTGTATTTTCAGAATGTTGTGCAAAGCTGATGGTCTTCTTCACACTAAATTTCACTAACTCATGCTGTAACAGCTTCAGTGCTTGTACTCGATGTCGCAAAACTATTCGTTCGAAATTAGCATGTATATGCGCACAGTAAAAAAAGTAGCGAAATTAAAATTATTGAAGCATACTTAGAATCTCTTGCATAAGACAGTTGTAAACGTCAAATTTTTACAAAAAACTGTAAATTTTAACAGATTTCTCTAAAATAATAGTTTGCACACATGACAAAATATGTCGGTCACTGAAAATAAATAGAAATAGAAAATCAGCAGTAGTCATCGTGGAGAATGTATCAGGTAGAAGACGTTAGTTTGAATTTTGGTGGTTATTATGGCTGACTTGTTTTGGCACTCAATTTCCAGCCGATGGATCATGGGTTCAAATCTGTCTTAACTCTTTGAGTCTGAGCATCCAGTTGTGGTTTATTGCTTTTTGTACGAACATGCACAAGATTGCAGCCAGTACCTTGATTTTTGGTGCAACAATATTATTCCAACTGAGAACCGAAAGTATGAAAAAATTGTTGCATCACGTGCGGAACATTGTTTTTGAAAGTAAACAATTTTTTCTATAGATATGAAGAAATACGGTGCGTGAAAAAGATGAATGATGTTGCTTTATTGTATATCAGCGGAAAACTTGGAAGACAAAATATTGAACTGCAAATCAATGAGAAGGATATGGTTCTCCAATGTAATTCAAAGTACCTGCTTTTTACTTCTGTATGCAAATATTCAGTATATTGGCTTCCGTCGGTCAAGCCACTGGCTATCCAGTCAGATGCAATTCAGGCATTACCAATGAACCAAGCCTATAAGTCACTGGGAAATATATATCTGCGTTTGTAAAGTTGTCCTGATGTCTGGTTACAGCTATATTTCATAACACAGACCAAAATGTCCTCGTGAGACTTTTTTTTACGACATGAGTGAGTGCTACCCCCTAGGATACCCAGTGCTGTGCACGTCAGTACGCAATCAACATCTAAGCCAACTAATGAAATATTGGAGTAAATTTCGAAAATGCATAAATATAAACCACTTACAAGTACATCACAATAGTGGTAGTAATATAAGAAAATGTATTCATAACACATGAAAAAGTGTAATGTAGCTTTAAGCAGCCAATCTTTTCGAAACTAACAAATAAAGTTAAGATTTTTCACATAGTATATACTTTACAGATAATATGTAGTGTGTGTTGTTCAATAAGTTGGAAGACACCAATAAAAATCCTTTTCCCCTCTCCTTTGATTTCGAGTGCAGCAAATCAGTTTAAGTTGCTTATTCACACTATAATTAGAATCTGCAATACAATACCCATACGTCAAGAAAACGTTTAACATGATTTGGCTTAACTTATTTTTCACAATTTTCTAAAGCTGAAGACCCCTTTAAAAATCACCAGTGACCCAGATCACGTTTTCAATTCTTAGATTCTCTATTGTTACAAGTTCAGTCTTATAAGTGCCTACATAACCGAAATAACATCAGTGGCTGTGCTTCTAATAAAGATTATTTAAACACATTTCGATAATCAGTAGTCTGACTTGGCGCTCAATTTCCTTCAGAATATTCGTAACAATAGTGATCTGGACATTAATAAATTATTGACAGCTGTCAATAATTCTATTGAAAAAACCATTACTTCAAAAGAACTGTAGGTTACCGGCAATAAGGTGCGACATACAGGAAAAATCAGGTCGACTAGTATATCAGTATTCCACAAAATGCAACTGGTGGGTCCAGCTAAGTTCTATCTGTATTATAAAATAGAAGACCTGAACAGGCTTCAGTGTTTGGAGGCAGACTTGTTGTTATATAAACAATCTATATATGGTACTTATACTTCAGGCAACTGGATAGCGTCTGAATAATTAACCATTCGTTCACGACATCTTGGATAAAAAACAACAGAGTATCAGTAAGCTAACATGAGAACTTGCAAGTCGCACTACATTTAAATTATTTCATAGCTTTCAGAAAGAGGTTTTTATTGAAAACTTTAATGTTTTACATCTGCAGAAATTAAAAAGCTATTTTGAAACAACATTTAACGACAAATGATTATATATATATATATATATATATATATATATATATTTATATATATCCAACCAACAACAACAAGCACTAATCACCATCAGTGAGAGAAATCTTAAGGAAGTTATCTCTTTCACCCACCTAAGCAGTATCATCTCAACTACAGGCAGTGGCAAACATGAGGATGATGTCAGAGCCAGCATCGGAAAGACAGCAAGACACGCCTTCCTGAATTAATCTGAAATTATCAGTGTGGAGATATACTGCACTTCAATACACTGCACTCAGCATAAAGCCTGAATAACAACTGGATTTTCAACACTAATTCAGTCAAGTCAGTCAGTGCTTCTATGTGATGGTTGAGAGACTTGACACGTTACGAGAAGCACTGCCAACAAACTGCAGACATGCATCAACACCTGACACCCACGTTCACTCGATACCGAAGGTCAGATGACTGGAACAATAAGCATAAGCAACATGGAACTCACTCTGACTGGCAACGAACCAACCAACAACCTGTCGCACAGCTAATATAGCAGAAGAGAATGGAGGTGGGTTAGGCTGAAGATACACTGAGAAGACGGTTTTGAGACATGACACGTCAGGCCAGGCTCTGGAGTGTAAGCCGCATTGGAAAGGACGAGTTGTTTGTCGGAGGCGTGTGTGATGTGGAGGAGATGGTGTGATTAGGAAATGAAAGCTTGTGGGGAGTGGTGGATCGAAGTTAATAGGACTGGAGAGAAGAGAGTGAAATGTTGACGTGCTACTGAAGCTTTCAATCCCACGAGGGACCTACGGTATAAATAATAATTATAGTGATGAATATGATGATAAAGATGTGAATCCGTCATAGAAACGCTCGCATTTGTTAGAAGAATTCTGATAATTACTTTGAGAAAATGTTCATTTAATTAAACTATTTATCTTGATAACAAATTTTAAAAATCAATGATTTTGTTCTATGAATCTGAATAATTTCTTACCTACACTATTGAATGGAACTGTGGAATATTCTGTCAGAAAACTCCTCATTTGTTTATGGGACAGGAAGAAGAAACATTACGGTACAGATAAAAAGAATTGAACGGTATGTTGTATTATTTTGATCTGTTTCGAACACAGCTACTAGTATTGAACTTGTCTCCACCAACAATGGACTGAATTGCTTGGAAGAACTTGGGCACACAGTTATTTTATGATTAGTTGCATAAGGTGCATTTTATTTGTGTAATCTTGAACACGTGAACGAATAACATGATAAACAAATATTTTTTCTTATATACTACGCCAGGATTACACAAGTGAAATACACGTTATACAAGGAACTCTCATCAGTTTGTAAAAGGCTTACTTTATAAGAAAAAGAGATGAAAAAAGCGTATTTCGCAATTAATCATCAAATTGAAGCAGATGCCCCTTCTAATATAAAGTATATTTTATAGGATTGGACAAGGAACTCTTATGTTGTTACGCGTCTTCTATGAAATAAGCTTAACTACGCGGATTCTTTCTTTGCAGTACAACTTGTTCAAAGACATAAAAGGATGCTCAGTTTACTTTCTGAATAGGATTTTGTGATATGATGTACTGATTGGGAATGTCAACAAATAAAGATTTCAGCGAATTTCGTTTCATTTCATCCAGTTACTTCAATTCAGATCTAAACTCTGAAATCGAGTTTCATTTTCATTTTAGTTGACGAATTTTAGCGGAATGTGAAACTTGAAACCAAACAAAAAAGCACTTTTAATATGATATCGAAGTTTATAGGGCTGAAGAGAAGAGAGTGAAATTTTGACGTGTTACTGAATCTCTATTTTCTACTAGGAGCCCAAAGGACAAATAATAGTAATGATAAATATCTATATATTGCGCAGTGTACACTGTTTCTTGCATGCTCATGTTCTTAAACCTGCATGGATCTTTGTGTATATTTTTACCCCCTTAATCAGCTGCACATAATTTATAAATCGCTGGTAGCAGCGAAGGCGAAGTCAAACGAGGGTAGAAGAAAATGAATTGGAAAGGGGACAGCAAAAGTAGTCAGTTCATAAGTTGTCGCTATAAAAGCTATTCAAAAACTGGCCAACATCAAGAGCAACGATAGAGGTAAGATATTAATTATCTACTAGAAATTCCTGAAACCACATTGAAAACATTTAAAGCGATGAGACCTTCAAAAATAAAGTCTAGTTAGTTCACATGTGACTACAGACTGGAACGTAGAAACACTTATACTAACTGTTTGGAGAAGCATTAAGCGACGAAATTTTTCTCTTCTTGCTCTAAGACGATTGGATTCTCACTTCTAGTTTATTCACATTTTTTTCGACCATGTTATTCTTTTATGAAATTCACCCCAGTCCAGGGAGAATAGTTGTAAGTAGATGAAATTGTCTGCACACTTCCAAGACCTCGAGAAATTGAAAGTGAAACAGTGTGCATATTTAAACATACTGTTTTGATGAAGTGTTGTACATTAACTCTAATTAAGAAAATTAGGTAAATGAATTCGCTTTTTGATAAACAGTCTGTGTAGACTGGAAGATATTCCTTAAAAGTGCATTTAATCAGACAGAGAAAACAGTATTGTATATGTCAAGGTCAAAATCTGTTTCACTACTTAATGTGTTAAAACACTGTAGGATGAAAACGTCATTTTTCCTTCTAATCATTGTATCTTCACATAATAAGTTCATTAAACAACAATAGGCGAGCTATGCAGCAAACGAAAGATGCAGAGAGAAATCAAAATGAAGCGATGTTTCACTGTCACATTCCCGTCTAGGGACCTTATTTGATTTTACTAGCCTTGTTGGGTTGTGAAGCCACTGCGGTAATCTCAAGACAGTTATTAGCTAAACAGAACTCATTACATAGCAAGTCCTGAATGATAAATTTGATTATCAGTACTTTCCTTTCTTTGAAGAACTGCCGAGAGTTAAGATTTGATAAGTTAACAATTAGTTGTTCTGCCGAATTTTTATATATACTACTCAGATTTATTGTATCAAATAGACTTGTTATCAATAGCCTCAATTATTGTTTTGTTTGGGAAAATCGAGGGTAAAATCTTAAAGACGGTTTATTTCCTTACCAATATGTTAGTCCATCTGCAACTGTTATTGACTTATATATGAGTCTTTAAAACGGCTGCTTAATAGTTAAGTAATGCAAAGGGTATTTGTTATCGAGAACTTTTAAATTGAGGCGTCGCTGAGGCAAGCTTTTATAAATATTATATAGGGGTAGAAATTGACCTTTCTTGCAAATTGATACACTAGAGTTGTGATGACTTACTGGTATGGAACAAACCTTCCCTTAAATGTGATTTTTCGACTCCCTTTTAACCTGATAACTGTTATTCGATTACAAAATCAGCTTACCATTATTAGGTTTGTGACACTGAAGATAAGGTTAATTTAATTTAAACCACAAGCAGTATCTCTTGTTTGTTAATGAGCTTTTCAGTAAGTGCTATGAAAAGTGACTTCTTTATTCTAGTAGTGAGAAGGGAAGCGATCAGTTATTCACACAGCCTGTACTTTTGCCTTTTAAGTAGGAATGGTATACCTACTAATCAGTCACTACAAAATAATTTCTCGTGAAAATAAGGAAACCAGACATAACTGCAAATGTTGTCCTGAAATAGCACATTTGCAAACATTCTGAACTACATTTTGAAGAAGGAATCACGACCAAGAAAGACACTTTGATTTTCTATTTTAAGTGTCACTTCTATTGTTTTTTTTATCACATTTATGGGAGTTGAAGGAAAGTGAATGCTTGATAAGCAACTTGCGCCTAAATGTTGTGACAATTTTGATATGGAGTCAGGAAACTGTAGCTAGATCTATGTGGGAAAACCTCATTTTGACAAAAAATCTGCAGTATATCAGATTACAAATCAGAATAAAGAAGGAGTTATAGACGCATGAAATACCGAAACCCATGAAACTGTAGGGGTTAAAAATGAAGAAAATGCACCCGAAATTTAATTATGTACAGGATGAGTTGCGGAGAACAATACATTTTTTCTGCAAGATATATCTAACTAAAGGTGTTCGTCTAGGTGTCTAAGATCTGTCAAAAAAGAAATAAAAGAGAGGAAGTCACTGAATTAGCATATATGGATGTCCTACACTTGTTTGTTTATGCTATAACCTTCCCTCATCTAGCTGATAATTGGCACTGGATTTTACTACACACGCCCTGTGCACTTAGAAGTGACCAGGATATACTTGTTGTATTCAGATCCTCAGAAACTAGTGAAAAGTAAATGCAAATACAAGAAACGAGAATACTTCTACCTATTTTTTACCACCAGATAATTCCATCAGTTAAATAAACTAATGAATGAATTCTATCAGCAGAAGTCGCTTAACAGACGAATAGGACATTTCTTCAAGGATACTGAATGGGATATTGTAAATTCTAGCGGAATATAAATTAAGATTCATGGTTAGTTTGTAGACTCCAAAACATCTCAAAACATTCATTTAAAAATAAAAGATTGTGAATGAGAAGGTGAAATTTTTAATAATAGTTGTTTCGAAATATTTTTCCATCAAAATTCGATAAAGTAAACAAGCATAAATATATTGAACTGCGGCAAAAATCGACGTCAAGTAAATCGAGATTCAAGACTTCAGCTGTGTCTAAAAATCTACTTGAAGAGGATCAAAATCACATAGGATATTCCCCTGAAGTACTGAGAAACCTAACTATTCAGATATACTTTATGCTGGCAAACGCAGCGTTATCTGTCTAATTTGAATTGCTCTGGCACAAAACAGCTGAAAATATTGACCTTTCAACTGACTGAAAGCGATATTTCTGGTAATTTTTCATCGTTGATTCGATAAGATCAACAAGCCACTTCTGTTATGTGGGCTCATGTGTGGATGAAACTCAGCTGCCAGTAGTTTAAGTTAAATATTAATGATTAATAACGGCTAGCAGTGGAATGCAGGACGTATATTTTCCATGTTTGAAATTCGTCATCTGGATGTACCCACTCCCCACTGAATGGTGTTTTACTCACTAGGGTTCAATTTGAGAACTGATTGCTTCAAAAGCCAGAGCTTTTTCCACTAGTTCACTGAACCACAGTGGCCACTCCTCATACAACGAGTATTGTTTCAATGCTGTTGTTTGTAATTTTCCGTCGTTGGCTGGACAGAAATGACCAAAATGCTTCTTTTTTTCAATCATTGAGTTAACATTCACTTATATTGTTAGTTTGGCCACAAAAAAGTAAATTATATTTTGAGATCGGAAACTGGTTAACAAACAACACAACAATATTTCATTCCCTAAAATGTTAAAATTATGCTTAAGCAATTTATCCTTCAACTCTGCCCTGCTATGTGCTTGTAAAAGTAAGTAGTTTTTTTAATAGGATACAGTTATCTTGAAATTTATAAACCAAGCCGATGTATTCTTTCTTTTGTTGTTGCAGTATAATAAATAAACTTCATTTTCAAACAAATAAAATGTTTTTATGACCACTGTTTAACTGTCGTTGCCACTTATTGTTTCTAGACTTCTGAAGAAAAGCCCAGTATATATTCAAAGTGATTTACCTTCATACTATTTGAACTTTATCAATTGGTGGAAAGCAGTCAATGACGTAGTACAACCTTTGTATAAATACAGACGATACTGAGTTGCCTACGTCTGTCTCGCCTGAATTTAGGGCTTCATGTTCGGGTCCAGTATTTACGGGTGATTACATATTAACCTTACCAGCACAGTGAAAAGTTATAGGCTAATCGTATTATTACATTCTGTCTAGTTTTATTGGTTCTCATAAAAGACAATAATTTTTTGCTCTTTGAATAAAACTATATAGCAGAATAAATAAACAATTACAATTTGCTAATTTCCTTTGAGAAATAGTAAGCACCTAACTTTTGAAGGGAACCAACTATATGAAACACCTATCTGCCTGCTGCATTTTTTTGGCACAGAATTGTAAGGTAGAATATTGCTGAAGAGACAAGTAGTTTTTTGGGAATATTCTTCTAATTTACTTCACGAAAAGGTGCAAATTATTGTGAAGTTATTGTTTTGAAAAAATTCTGAGTTTAAAATTCAGAATCAAACTTCCTTAGTGTTGTAATTAACTGCTGACAATTATCTATCGGATACCACACATTGAATCCTCGTTGCTGTAGTTTTCGAGTCCTTCTTTTTGAGTTGAGTGAATCAGCTTGACATGTTAAAGTCATCTGCCTTACAAAAAATAAATATGTAATAAAAAACCCACTACTTCTTTGAATTATGTTGATTTTCAATGTGTTTCACGCCTGGATAATTGAAAAATTATTCTGTTCTTGATGCATGACCAAATTTACTAAAATATTTATTATGTTAAATGTCCATGGGACAAACACTAGTATTACAGCAAGTGGAGATTCTTCAGCCTCTTCAGTGGAATATCTGGATATTTTATTCCACTGAAGAAGCTGTGGTATACAGTAGAAGTCTAGAAAACTCTTGGTTTTCCAAATAAGTTTAGATGGTGTTGAGAATCTTTTTTTAAAATGATAAAATCAGACTCGGTTGTAAATATCTTGCAAGACATTCACAAAAACTATGGACTGGGTGTTTATAACACGAAGGTGACATTATTCGAAATCGTTCATAATGTCACGGATGTATTCTTTCTCCGTTCTTTGCAAAGCGTAGGATATTTTTATAACCTTTCTTTGTTTGGTTGTGTCCTGTCCTATAAGTTTCGTGCAGTTCTACATGACTTTTATTTTTCCTAGTCGTATTAACATTATTGCTTAATATGACAACATTCACTGATATATGTCTTTGTATAGTTCAACTTCGAAATGCCTTTCTGGAATGCTAAAGTACTGTATTCACCACAATATACACAGAGTTTATGTTTTTTTGAAAAATATTCCATCGCTCTTCTCTTTCTCGCAGTTTAGGATGTCTTCAGTTTAGTTAGTATATTGTCACTGAATCAGTGGACATTAACAATTAATATTTTATGCAAATAACCGCACAGAATTTCTCATTCAAAAAGCACCAGCTTTTCATCTACCTTACACTATCCTCTTTGTTCTACTTCATACGAATTACTTAAAATTTCATATTTAATGGCTTTAAACACATAATCAGATAAAGGCCTTGAAGAAGATGAAGCAACTGTCCTGATTTAAATAATAGCTTTAATAAAACCTGGTGAAATAAACAGTTTGTTAAATAGCTTAGACATCACTTATAAATAACTTTTGATATAGTCCTACTCACTTCCCTCAATGTTACAATAAAACTAAGCGCAGAAATTTATTAGTTATAATTAATCCTTCAGTGGAGTTGTTCAGTCTATCAAATTCAAATTTGGAAAAGTCTTGATTTTCTCCACAAAGATGTTAAAGATCCCTAACTCCAGTAATATTCAAATGTGTCATTCTTTGTGAATATGGTACGTAGGAAAATATTCTATGAGGTTAATACAAGAATTTACCATCAATATTATACGTTCTGCCCAAAGTTTAAAAAAACTGAAATTCTTATGTTCTTCGTAACTTTTTAACAACTTCCCTAAAAAAAGAGCCAGCAACCTGATGACTAATATGTCAAGATAACTATGAAGCAAAATAATAAGGGTGTTAAATGAGCAAGGTTAGGTGATTAACCTTCGTGGTGTGTTAAATAACTCACCCAGTCTATTTCGCTAAATTCTTATGCGTATAGTGGGAGGAGACTAACAGAATTTTGAACTAGAAAAACGTGATAAAATAATGGCATTGTTACTTACATAGTATAGGAACATTTTACATTCATTACTGCTGTAAGATGAGTATTGTTCAATGGATTCAGATGGAGATATGCTGCTTAAAATTATGCTTGGAACAACCGGAATTATCACTGATCAGTGAATTGGAAGGTCAATAAAGTGCCAGGTGTATTGTTTTCAATCAGATTACCAGTTTATAGTCTACTTTAATCTATTTCTGAGACGAGCCTGCAAATGACAAAAAATGTTTAGTCTATGTGCACATTTATTGGTGTGATACAATAAATAAAATCATGTATTTACCATTGATCTGAATTCGCATATCAGCGTATAAAAGCAAACATACCGCTCTCTTAACAGTTAGCTGGGACATGAGATCCTTCAAAGCATGGCACGATGAACTATTAGTTTTCTCTTCACTCTTGTTATTATTTCGGGAAGATATGCAGTCTACGCTGAGAGTAGTAGTTATGTTTTGGGACAGTGTGTGTTTTTACTTTTAGTCCATCTACCTGTGTGATAACAGACTGTATGTTAATATAGGCTGACGTATACATATTAATGTAACATACCGCAAGAATAATTACTCTAACTAAATTATAAAGCCAGAAACCCTATGCATACAGGAGCGTAATATAAATGTTTCCCACATTTTTTGAATGCCTTCAACAAATTACATAGTTCTCTACTATCTGTAACTAGTTGAATCACTACTGGTTTGCATGTTATTGAATGATGTGTCAAAGTCATATATATCATTTTTACTTCATTAACCCGTGTTCTGGATTTTTTTCAAGGTTTCATTTAAGTGCCAGCAACTCCAGTTACTTGTTTTGTTGTTTATAATGCACTTCTTGTAATATTATTATAAGAATTACCTTAAAATTTAAAAAAGGAACTTAACGATTTATTATGACGACTCCAATGAGGTTAACTATTTAGGACAAAGACTCGGTTTACGATAAAGAACATCTTTCATAAATTATTGAGTCTTTGATCTAACGTTTACTCAGTATAATATTACACCTCATAGAGATAGAAAAACAAACCAAATACATCAGATTAATGATAATAATTCCTTTTGGTCACTTTGCATACAGAGTCGCATAAATGGGGCCCATCGTAGACAGAAACGTATGATTTAAGTGAAGCTGTATTTTGTTTCATGTGAAGAAACATGTATAACTAAGAGACAGTATGCTGTCTCATCATTTCACTGTGGATGTCAAATTTTGAGATAACGTATTGGCATAGTCATTGTTTGGGACTGTCTAAGAAATTTTCTTGGGTTGCAATAAGAAGCCTTTGTTTTGTATGATGAATACATTACTTGACAAATTCAAAGATTATAAGTTGACATCTTTTTTCACTTAAGAGTTTATATCATTATGTATGGTCTCAAAAATGTAGAAATTTATTGTGTAATGGCATGACATTAAGATACTTTAGAAAACAATATTCTAAAACCGGAGTTAAGTAGCTATGAGACGTTTCAGGTATATCCTTCATGCTTTAACTTATCCGAAGAGTAACCATCAAGAAAACCAGCATAGGATCAGCATGAAAACAAGGAAATTATCTGACAAGGACATAACATCGAAATACAGATCTACTTCTAATTCAATATGAACAATTTGAAAAAAATGCCATCACATAGTAAGTGCAATAACCTCCCTAGTTTACTACCTCAAAAGTTTAATAGCCGGTTACAGGTAAGGAGAAAGCAAGAAGGTTGGGCAAAGGGTTAAAAACCCTAACCTCGAAAATCAATCCAATCGCTAAACAAAATTCAAAGCACAAAGAAAATATACAAAATAAACTTATTCCTCTTGGAATCGGGAAACGAAATGATGCCGGTTGGTGAAAGACTCCGGGAAGCCAATTGGCAAATGTATCTTCATTCTCTTCTCCCGATGAAAGCAAGAGTAAGCATCGTCACATGGAATGTCTGCACAATCTACGAACCCAGCAAGAATGCCCACATCGCAAAAGAGATGAGAAGGTGTGGCATGGAAGTGATAGGAATCTGTGACAGAAGATGGAGTGGAAGTGAACTCTACAAACTGTCAACTCGATAGTCAATAATCTACTCCAATATTATCACCCAGATGACAATCACCACCACACTGACGGAGTCACCATCATCACTTCCTCAACAGCATCAAAGGCTCTCTCTCATACACTGAGAACAAATCTCCTCCTCCATCATCACGATCATCACAGCAAGATGGATTCAAGTCGAAAGGAAGGAAAGTTGCAATCGTACAATGCCAATGCTATACTATACTATGCTGTGCTATGCTATGCTATGCTATGCACCCACAAATAATGCAGACGGAGAGAAGGAGGATGAATTCTATAGACAAGTGCAACCAGTATGTGAGGAGACCCCACCCCAGTTGGCGACGGTGACATCGAAATTCTAATGTGTGGGGTGACATGAATGCCAGGCAAACTGGGAGCGGACAACACAACAGGGAAGAGAACTAACTGATCATGGGTCGAGAAGCACTCGGTGAGATGAGGAATGAGAATGGAGAACTGTTTGCAGACTCCTACACATTCAACAATTTGGTGATTGGAGTCAGACTGTGTGTGTGTATGTGTGTGTGTGTACAAACACAAGGATATTCACAAGACAGAGACATCGATTTGATTTCACAAGACACCAGGACACCAGGACACACACACACGCACACACACTACACTGAAAATCAGATCGACTTCATTTCAATGTGAAGAAGGTGGTGATGGAGACTCAGCCTACTGGACACAAGATGAGATGAAGAAGGGGAGCAGATGTCGGTTCACACCACTCAGTGTCCACTGCAAGGAACCTACCTTCCAAATCAAGTTGGAAGCCTTCGAATAAGAAGGTGGTGATGATAGATGACAGTTGAGGTTGAACAACCACCCAGAACAGAAACTGAACTCAACTCAACTGGACTGAACTGAACTGAACTGGACTGAAGTGAAGTGAAGTGAAGTGAAGGCAGAAACTGGAGTGGAAATCTTCACGTCATTCATTCATTCATTCATTCAGTCAGTCAGTCATCAGAATAAGGTGGGAGATATTGAGCAAGATCGCTGAAGAAACCTGTGTGGAAGAGTAGTGGTAATGTGTGAAAGCGATGTGGGAGTAAACCTGTATAACCGTGTTAAGAAGGAAGAGGAAACAAGACAGGACAGGACAGGAGAGGACGAGAATTGGATCTCGTTTGGACAGATGGAAGCTGATATAGGAAGGAGAGGGAGAGGAAGATGGTGAAGCAGAAGATGAGCGAGTGCAGTGCAGTGCAGTGCAGTGCAGTGCAGTGCAGTGCAGTGGAGGAATGAACAAGGAAATGAGGAACTGAATACAACCAACAAATCACTTCACTGGACAAGGAAGTGAAGAAGAGTGTGCTCAATGACAAAAGACACTTCTAGGACACACTGACAAGTGAAGCAGATCAAGCTGCAGTTAGGAGATACAGAGAGAGAGAGGTCTGACAACATTATGTCGGACAACGAGTTTACTATCTGGGCAAAGGTCAACATAGATGAAAACAACAACAGATAGTTGTCACAGAGGAGAATGAAAGGAAGCGATGAGCTGACTGCTTCAAAACTGTCTTGAGGTGACCACCACCACCAGAGCCAAAACCACCTGCGACTCGTCCTGAAACACAACCAGCAAACGCAGTATTACCAGTGATTACAAACCCTCTGACAAAAGCTGAGGTCATGAAAGCAGTGAAGTTGCTGGAATGTGGGAAAGCGACAGGATCAGATAGGATTTCTGCACAAGCACTGGAAACAGACAGATAGACAACAGCAGCGGACATGCTCACCCCACTGTTGCAGAAAGTTTGGAAGGAATGAATGAAGGAAGGAGGGAAATAAGGAAGGAAAGCAAGTTACCTGCCGATCAGAAGAAGGGCTACCCTGTCGAAATCCTAAAGATGGGAGACCTCAGCTGAATCTTTGCAAGAACTGCCACGAAATCATCATACTACCTCCATCCACCCTTACAAAATATTAGGCCGCGTCATCCTGGAGAGATTAAACAATGCTCTGCATTCAAAATACGATGAGAACAGGATGGCTGGCTTCAGCAAGAGGAATGCCAGTCAACTCAACTCAACCTCAAACTCATCGATTTCGAAAAGGCTTTCGATAGCGTCGACCAAGAAGTGAGTTGAAAGACACCTGCGTCAACAATACGCAGTGTCACAAAGCTTTATCAAGCTCACTCAACAGCACCGATATGCTATCTAATGAGGCTACATGCCAGGTGATTCACAGTGGGAGGCTCAGTGACGCCTTTGAAGTGAAGCGAAGACAGGTGACAGGAGAAAGATGAGGTTGCCGCCTAATATCACCGATCATCCTCCTGATTGTGGTCGACTGGATTGGACTGGACTGGACTCGATCATGTAACAGACATCTGTGAGGAGCTATGAGAAAATGGGCATACGCTGGCTGGACCGATGAAAAGACCCCAGGAGAAGATTTGGATTTCGCCGATGACGATGATCTATGTATAATGTCTTGTCGCACAAGCTCAAAGACCTACAGGCGAAAACCAACAAGTCGGCAGAGGTGGTGGGGCGATGCTAGGCAGCGAAGGAAGATGGAACTGACTTCAGCTGAACGTATAGAAGACACAGGTGATCAAGATACCCAACGAACAACAACAACGACAACAGCAAGCACTAATCACCATCAATGGGAGAAATCTTGACGACGTTGTCTCTTTCACCTACCTAAGCAGCATCATCTCAACTACAGCATAAAGCCTGAATAACAACTGGATTTTCAACACTAATTCAGTCAAGTCAGTCAGTCAGTCAGTCAGTCAGTCAGTCAGTCAGTCAGTGCTTCTATGTGATGGTTGAGAGACTTGACACGTTACGAGAAGCACTGCCAACAAACTGCAGACATGCATCAACACCTGACACCCACGTTCACTCGATACCGAAGGTCAGATGACTGGAACAATAAGCATAAGCAACATGGAACTCACTCTGACTGGCAACGAACCAACCAACAACCTGTCGCACAGCTAATATAGCAGAAGAGAATGGAGGTGGGTTAGGCTGAAGATACACTGAGAAGACGGTTTTGAGACATGACACGTCAGGCCAGGCTCTGGAGTGTAAGCCGCATTGGAAAGGACGAGTTGTTTGTCGGAGGCGTGTGTGATGTGGAGAGATGGTGTGATTAGGAAATGAAAGCTTGTGGGGAGTGGTGGATCGAAGTTAATAGGACTGGAGAGAAGAGAGTGAAATGTTGACGTGCTACTGAATCTCTATGTTCTACTGGGAGCCCAACGCACAAGTAATGATGATGATAATACTTCAGTCCAATGCATTTCACTCTTCTACACGCTTGCTAAACAGCTACAATTTTTCACTTTTGTAAGCGTAGTATTATTATCTCTCTGGTCTTACAATTTCGGTCCATTCTCGACCTGGAATGCCATTTAATCTAAATGTTTCTCTTACGTGACAATGATGCTTATTTGCACGAAGCAATCCTAAGTGCGAAGAAGAATTTACCAGATGAAACATGAAAGAGAATAATCTGTTCAAAATACATTAGATATTATTCATTCTACATGTCGGTAAGTGATACTGCATGCTCTCGGACGCAACTGAAAATTTTTACATGTTTTCTGCTGAGTACTTCGTTTCGTATGCTGGTAAAATGAGGTCTTCACCTTAATACATTGGTCCTTATGAGTAAGGGGAACTGCTATGTAGATTGGGAATGATTCCTTTTAGTGTTCATCAAACTAAGGTTATATATGCCTTCCAGGCAATAACGTAACACAGATATGGTGCTTTTTAAAAACAGCCATGCAAACAGGAGTCAATAGATGTGATTTCAATCTAAATAACTTCTTAAGGTTTGCAAATGACATTGTAAAGATATTTTAGCTGTTACATAAGTGATTCGTCTATAATGCATCTATGTCATCGTTTGTTATATCCCCTGGATTTGCCTAACCTTTGCCTAATATTTGCCTAAAACCTATTTGGTTGTTAACTTTTTCTAGCACAGTGCCCAAGATTTACATCTACGTTAACTATTTTAACTTACCAGTGAACTTTGTGTTCGTCAAGTCATTTAATCTGTAAATACTTAGTATCACTCTTAATTTTTTCGACTTTTGTTGAGACAGTAAGAGCTCTTTCTCCGTCTTCTTTCTCTTGTTTTTGCATGCTATTGCATTGTTGTTGTTGTTGACGTTCTGATTAACTATTAGCATCAGTTCATTGTGCCTTAGGCTCGTATCGCCTGTAGACTACCAGCTCTAGCATGAATTCGTATCTTGACATACTTTATTGAGATCAATGAGTTTTTCCGAGATTTTTGGGAGATACTTGCATTATTTGGCTGCTGTTTTTGGCATGCATCAGAATTTTTAATCGTTATACGTGATTTGCTTTCGGGAAATCAGTTTTATTGCTCAGGTAATGAGGTATCATAAAGTTGTTAGGATAAAAATTTTAAGCTGAGGGTGTGGATGCTCACAGTGAATTATTCTTTGAGTTTTGGTTAACAAACGTTTCAGTGTCGTAATAAACGTCGTCATCAGTGCAAGAGAGCTTCACTAGGAAGTGAGTTATTGATTATGCATAGGTTTTTATAACAAGGACGTTGGATAGTTGAAACATCTTACAGATAATAGTTTGAACACGTATTGACTGGAACGCCGTAAAATCAACTATTTAAGTTAGATATTGGCTTTCATCGTTTCTTCAAGACACGTCATAAAGCAGCTCATTTGGTGGTTAACTATATTTTATCTTGATGAGGTTTCCTCTGAGCTGCGTCCATGTTGATTAACCTTCTAACCTCATTCGGATGGTAGCTTTCAATGTAATTTGAAATGTGTTAATTATTTAGAAATTTTATAATTTTTCAAGAGAATATGTTAAATAATAAATGTAGTATTGTAGTTGTGTCAAGCAAAGGGATAATAAATGTATGCTTACACGTTTATACTTTAATGCAAGTACGCGAAAAATGATACTTCACAGTGCTTGATTGAAAAAGAATCCTCTTTGTCTTATTATCGCCTTCTTATTCAAACAACTTTGATTTCATTGTACATGAGAAGATTCGTATGCTGTGTTTCGAAATAAAACGACAAAATCCATTAAGTTTATACATGGAGAAATTTACTAGGTGATAACAGTGACAGCTGGCAGTCCTTAGAAGCCAGCGGTTATCAAACTTCCAAAGTTGTTCAGTATTCTTAGCTCAAAGAAGCTAGGTTTCTCATGTGCAGCGTAACATAATGTTTCACATACAAATTAGTCTAACCGGGTTAACCGGGTTTTCTCATTATTCTCGACATACCACAAAAGAATTTTTGTCATCATACTCAAGATAGTATTCATGCAACCCTCTACAACCAACTTTTACTTGACTGCTTCCAACGATTCATTTGAAAGTTTGAGTGTAAACAAAGACTTCTCCTAATCTGTTAATAGCTTGTCATACTTTGTCAGTACGGAGTGTATATTCTTCTTATATATACAGAATGTTGACGGAATAAATAAGGCTTTAGCACCTTGTATATTCTCTCACAGTAAGTGATATTACTTAGATTTCAAGGGTATTTCCATTGCCATTTTAGCAACCACCACGCACTTTTTACAGAGGAATCTTTAGAATATCCCTGATGAAAAAGTTATAAATTGTGAAATCTCACAACCACGAGCAACTGCACTGTTATTTTAGAAACATGAAACTATTTAGCTAAATAGACTCACTCTATGTGGTGTTTCAATGTAAGGTCCTCAGAATGTCAAGAACCTTTTCAATCATAACCATCTTAAACAGAAAATTTCAAACCACAACCTAATCCATTGTTCCAAACAGAACGTTTGCTGATCTGCTATTAGTTTTGTGGCGTCTTCACATATGATGGAGTGGACGAGTGGGAGAATTGGATCTTTCACCGAAAAAGATCGTGCTTGTTGGTATCAGAGTCTTCAGAAGGTATCTTTTTAAGGCGTATGAGTCACCCAAAGTTAAGTACAACTGTTCACACGACTTTTTGAAGAAATATACAAGCTATTTCATGATTTACACTATGTGTTGTTTGTCATAAAAAATATTTTTGGTACTGGTGGAAGTTACGAATTCTGCGAAATTTAATTTCCTGTTTGTTAAATGATATTTTGAAGGCAATCTATGGTCTACTATACAATTAGAATCTTCGTTAATCCACATTCTTAGTGGAAAATAAAAGGAAAGACATTCGACAAGATAACTAGCTTACTTGAAGTAAACATCTATCAGCCTTAAACATTTTTATATAATTTCACAAAGGTATCTGAGTCATTTCTGACATGTTTCCGAGCTCAGCAGAAAACCTTTAAGATTATTATATGAATAAAATTTAGGCAATATGGTATAGAATAATTTCATTATAGTTGTTTTTAACATACGTACCACGCAATGAAACAGTAATTACGATAGACTGATTCGTTTGTTATTACCATATGCTCACATTTGTACAGCTACTGAAAATGAATTGTTGGAAAAGATTTTCTTTGTTAAATTGCCTTATTTCCTTCAAATAATTGCCTCTAGCTAAATTTTATTAAAACGATATACGCGTTCAAAATACAAGACTACATAATTATTCAAGAAATCGAATCAAATATCTGTTTCATGAGCAGCGAGATATGCTGCTTTAGAAAGATCTGTTGAAAGATTACTAAATTTTCAAAAACTTGCATTATGGAACCAGAAACTATTCTTTTAATGCTTTCTGCTAGTGAATGAAAAATAAATTATGCAAATATACTCAAAATTAAAAACGACTTTGATTTGTGTAAGTTAACTACTAATTGTCGGAGATAACCGTTGAAAATTAGTTTTACATTTATTGCTATTATTACTCTCTCTGAACTGCCAGTTATATAATATCTCAGAACAGTGAAAATTATTTTAACATGAAATTCAGCTAAAACGTCGAGCCTTGTAGCGTCTGTAAAACACATCACTATAGGAAATACACATAAGCAACCAGTTAAATTCTAGTTCTAATTAAAACTGCCATACGTGTAGTTAATAACAGTCGATCGTAAAACACACAATAATGTATTCCAAAATCAAAGAGGAACAAATGACATGACTTAAACGGATCACCAACTGTATTTGGCTCACTTAAATAGAGAAGTGATAGCGGATAATTAAAGAAGATTCCGATTTTGAAACCTTCCACGCTGCATCACTTCAAGTCACTGTTTGTCATACAAGTGAGTAAAATAAAACTGTTTCTTCATCACTACAATCGCTTGTTTTCTTGTCTCAGGCAAGACCAGAGTATAGTTGGAAGTTGTAGAGGTCAAACAGGACTCATAGTAATTAAAGATGAAATGAAATCTGGTCAAGCATGAATATTAAGTCATAAAAACTCCGGACCGGTCATTTGAAGTTAGCTGTTTAAGCTATGCCAAAACGTATGGCAAATACACCGATATACAGCACATATTTTGGACATGAGTTAAGATGGGCATTCAGTATACTCACCTCTTACTTACTGCGTGCCTAATGAGAAAGAAATGTGTGGTTCTTAACAAACACACGTTTTGCTGGTGGACGCCAAAATTACAGCCTATGTACACAGCTTCCTGCAAATAACCTTTGACCTACGTGAAAAGTAGGCTAACTTGACAGATGTGGGACTATTTAGCGGTTAATTAAATAAGCTTTTTATCCTAAAAGTCGAGTTTAATCGTTTTAGACGGGGAATAAAACAGGATCAGGAAATTTAAATGTGATATGGTTACTTTTGCTACAAGTATGCAATATTGTACTACGCTTCATATATCATAGGTAATTTTCTAACTAGGTTTCCGGAATAACAACCTTAGAGTAGATGAAAGCCTTTATACGAACATAACTTTGTTCCACACTAACACACGACAGACCATTTCCTTTAAATCGTATCAAAAAAACTAACATCAAATGTATAAATACTTCAATTTTTCAGTCAGTCAGTAAATTATAATTAATTTTCCAGTAAAAGCAATAAAAGCAAAAATGAAATGCATTATGGACGTGTATCTTCATGAAACAAATCATTCTTGTTGCAGAAATCATATTTGCATTTGAAAGGGTTGGAAGGAAGTAATTAGTAAGTGATCAATACTTTGAGATACCTACCTGAAAAAGTACATAAAATATTGAGAATTCCTTTACAGGTCTATTTTACTTGACTCATACAGACCTTCTTTCTGCTTGTTGAACCTTATCTTTGGAAACGGTATCAAAGGATACATGTATCATCAAATTGCAACTTGAAATACTAACTTAACTTTCAACTTATTAAGTTTTATGCACCTAAAATAATACTTTTACAGTGTCGAAAAACACCCTTCAGTGAGAACATGAAAACTGAGTCCTGGATACTATGAAACTCATTGATACTTACACAGTTCAGCAGTGTCCATCAATATTTAGCTAAAGTACAATTCATACGTTTTTTTCATTTTCATTGGAGTCGTAGTATGGAAAATAATTTCTCAAAATATTTCTGCAGTCTACGGTGACGCCGTCAACAAACGTTGTGTGCATATTTAATTAAGACGTCGCATCTACAAAGCAATGCAACTTTTCATTTGGTGGTTCAGGCGGACTTGTAGATTTCAAGATATTTTTCATCACAGACTGGCATTAGTTGGAGAAGCATTGGAAACCTAGAATCATGGCAGTTGCTTTGTCCAAGCACAGAACAAGATCATGGGTTCGCGTTGTTGAGGCGTCCCAAACTGGTGTGAACCAGCTTTCTATTATCTGTCAACCTGCTGTATTTTATCTACATTAGCTTATGTCTGAAGTACAACACCTACAGACTAATATTCATGTATAAATACATCAGTGCAAAATGAATGACTTTATTGTAGTCTGCTTGGTGGCAGGCAGTGGAATTCACAATGCCTAGTGGTCTAGTGGATAATGCTCTAGCGTTTGAAGCGAAAAGTACTAGATTCAAGTGTCACAAGGAATAACATCAGTCACTGGGGTTCAGCTACATGCATGTGACGACTTTCAAATAGGACGAAATACATATTTTGAATTCCACCACTGGCCAGCGAGCAGATTACAACGTAATGAGTTACTGGATAGTATCATGGCATCCGCACGGGAGCTTATCTGCCAGAGAGGTCGAGTAATGTGACCCTACAGAGCAACAAGTAATTACAAGTATCAACTGACAACTGACAATCACATTGGAAAATCACTATAATCTAGGCACTATTTGACAATGATGTGAACTAGACAATTTCTTGGTCTTTTATTTACCGATGATAATGTAGGTTTTGTTTGTTTTCTTGAAGAAGTTTGGATTAGATCCCCGCAAAAAACACTGGAATTTATTTCAAACATGAGATTTATACTGTAATAGTTTATATGGAGCCATAAGGTTCTCATAGGCTTTCAATGTTTCTCTGAGGGATCTCACTCTACCTTGAAGTTGACGACTTTGGATTTCAAGGACTTCCTAGATAGAAATGAAATGATGCCAGTAATTTAACTACAAATAATGAAAATACTTTAAATTTTATGATTCAAAATACTTCAGGGACAATGACAAATACAAGGTTGAAGACGCATTTTAACAGACTAATTTGACTCTAGCTAGAATTTTAGTGACGTCACACAAGACCTTGAGGCAGCAAGGTTTGGCTGCATCAATTTCATGAGGTTTCTTCAAACAACTTGTCCCTTGATAGTTTTTATCTAGGCACGGAGAACAAGATTTGTAGAATAAATCGCAAACATTCCTGAAACGATAAAAAAATTATTTTAAGATAAAATGAGTAAGACACTTCCAAGTTAGAACGAAAAAGCCATGTACTTGTTGCAGTATAAATACAGAGGATAAAACTGAATTCAGAATAGCTGACGTGAGAATAATGGTTAAAAAGATTGAATTGGACAGTATGACTTCTCAGTTTTACTTGCATTCGGTAGCTTTACTCTACCCAAAAGAAACTATTGTTGTCAGTTATTTGAGTTGTCCAGTCGAGCATCTCATTTAAAAACACCATTGTTCTTAGTTGGGGAGGGTCGTTCTCTACATTTGCAAGTTTAGTGCTGAAAATATCGTTCATTTGGGAAAACGTTTCATCTTTTCCACTCCCTGTGAAATATGTTTTTCCATAGTGCAATATTATTTTTATAACACTGGTGTCAACAAAAAAGCAGTCGGAGGAATTATCTGTTCTGGTAATGGAAAAAGTTTCATCTTTTAATAGTTTCGATATATCCTTTGCTATTCAGATAAACTCTCCAGCCCCAAAACGATAAAAATACTAAGTGCTGCTAAGTAATTAACGTTAACTGAAAACTTTATAACTTTCAAGAGTATATTTATTTTTTATTACTTACAAGATAGAGGACTGGTTGATGAATACTTTCTCTTTTCTTTAACGTGATCGAAAAAAATTGTATAAATCATTTAGATGAATGAAATATTTATCGAACCAATAAAAATGCATTTACTTATTCATTTCACTTCTATCCGTTCTACCCAACCTATTACATTATCGTAAACAGCACATATTTGTATCATCATATATTCGAAAGTGAGACTATAACCCAAAAATCATCTTATCAAGAAAACAAAAAATCAGTACACAAAGTAGTTCCGCAATATGGGGCAAGCCTGAAAAATTTTGAAGCATTAAATTGAAAATTTTTAATAATTGTTCTCAACATGCGATTCCATTTTACAAAATATCTTAGATTTCCGGTCAGTGCGTTATTCATGCATGCAAGTAGTTGTGTATTCTTATTTGGTTGTGTAAATATTCACTTGATTACTACTAGATAGGGATTCAAGATTTTTAATCCTATAACAAATAACTATTGTAGAATTTAGAAAATATGCGATGATCCACTTTACCGTCGCATATTATTCGCTCAACTCGGCCAGAAGTCTACAAACCACGTTTAACATGTAACCATCAGGCCATATAGTGTTATACTTCTGTGTATTTTATCTTGACGAACTTTAGTGTCCAGAAATTCACAGCTGCAATGGGTAACACCTAGTCACTCATTTGAACACATAAGCCAATCTACCAGGGGTTGGGTGACGAAAATTCCTTGTAGTTGCACACACAAATTTATGATGACTGTATATAAGAATGAAGCTTAGTTTCTCGGTTGACCTGTTGAGTAAAATCCATCACCAAAACAGGTAAATGTTCCTAAAATATATAGACAGTAGACGTTAGCGCTATCCTTGGTTTATAAGAAAATTAGTAATGCGCATCTTATTAGCAGCAGGTGTTGAATAAATTAAAAGCTGATGTAGACGATTTCGAAAAGTCGTTATCGTACATTCCAGTCACAACGTGAATTACTGTGAAATCACTCACTCTTGGTAAACAACCAGCTGAATGTCATTTTATTGAACAAAGTCTACTATGGGTTCATATTTCGTTGGATGAGCATTTTTAATTTTAATTTCATACTTAAGTTAGCTTGTGTAGAAAACTTTACCAGTAAAATGGAACATTTGTTATCCTCAACCACTGTTTTTCTGAAACCGACTGACTCCTTTGATGTTAAAAATATGATGCTCAGCTCAATCATTTTTTCAATGAAGCCACTAAAGAATTCATGCACCTGTGGCATTTCACTGATATGCTGTCATAATATAGTCTGAAACAATCACTGTTTCCATGAAACTTTCCGACTGTTGCTGCAGTATCCAAAAAAATGGTCGATGTATTTAAATGGGTCTGGATAAAGTACGACGTTTACAATTTGTTGCCTACATAATAACTAATGACGTTTTGGGTTTTTCAAACGACCCCTGAATTACTCACATTATGTATGGGTTAATTAGAGTGCTCGATAGTTTACGATGGCCATAGCAAGGAAAAAGGGTGTACATACTTCCTTGGACGCATAATAGTGGTTTCGATTCCCTAGTGTTTCAACTGTTCCTGGATGTCTTAATCTTACTCTTTTTGGGTGGCTTGGTAGCAGTTTGTATAGAATTCTGAATTAATAGTGAATTCACCGAATTACTAGCAATGATCGCTATGAAAAAAACATAAATCACAGTAGTCGAGTACTGTCAGTTAGACAATCCAGTCAAACAAATCTAGCCTTATCATGCTTTGTAGGGCCAAACAAGATAAGGAATCCAGTGGAAAGCTTGGCTGTAGCTAGCATAGGATTGAACACAGGCACAAAATAGGGGAGATGGGATGACAGGATTTAAAACTAACTTAGTTGAGTGGATTGATAGACTGACAACTGAATCTCTGTCTATAAAAATAACGCCAAATAAGTGTAATAGGAGTCATTCAGCTCCTCTTTCTTGTATATGAACAGTTCTGATACCCACATAACAAGATCAGAGAAAACCTAATAAATTACCTAAAAGTAAGCTCAGTTTTCATTCTCTTCCCCCTTCTTAACACCCTTCACACACCTTTATTTGCTTTAACTTTGACTATCTACACATCTTGTCCTTTAGAACTACGTCAATTTTGTTTTTTCTAAGTTTCGTCCTGCATTGATGATATAAACGTTTGCAGTAACATGCTGTTCCCATTATTCTTATCGTCACTAAGGTAATTTTTAACTGTTAGTGTTAATATTATTGTTTAGGGCGAGCTAAGTCTTTTCAAGAACTGGCGCGGAATCATGCTTCTGTCCACCCTAGGAAAATATTATGCCGCATCATTCTGGAGAGACTAAAGGATGCGCTGGATTCGAAACTACTACCAGAATAGACTGGCTGCCTTCAGGAAGTACAAATCGTGTAAGGACCAAATTGCAACGCTTCGCATCATCATAGAACAGAGTAAAGAATGGTCGTCAACTGGATCTCTACCTCAACTTCATCGACTTTGAAAAGGCATTCGACAGCGTCAACTAACAAGTAATTTGATAGGCAGTTGCTTCAACTCTACAGAATACCATAAACCTTTATCATCTCATTCAGCAACTATTTGAAGACGCCACATGCCAAGTACTTCAAAATGGAGAGCTCAGTGATGCCGTTGAAGCGAAGTGAAGACAGAAGACATTAGTAAGACAAGGCTGTCTACTGTCACCCATAATATTCCTGATTGTGGTGGACTAGGCGGGGTCATACAACAAACAGTGAGGAGCGAGAAAAGGGGGATACACTGGACCGCGGAAAAGAATCTATAAGATTTGGATATCACCGATGATTTGTGTCTAATGTCGCACGAACTCGGAGATCTATAGGCGAGAACTAACAAGTTGACAGAAGACGGGATGTAGGGCAGCGAAGACGGGACATCAAGTTAATATAGAGACGACAGAGGTGACGAGGATACCCAACCAATAACAACGGCAACAACAACAAGCTCTAATCACCATCAGTGGGAGCAACTTAGAGGAAGTAGTCTCTTTCACCTATCTAGGCAGCATTGTTTCAACTACAGGTGGCGGCACAGACAAGGACGTCAAAACCAGCATCGGAAAAACAACAAGACAGGCGTTCAATAAACTGAAGTAATCAGTGTGGAGATCTACTGCACTGCACTCAGCATGTGGAACAAGATCTGGATTTTCAACACCAATGTCAAGTCGGTGCTTCTTTACGGTTCATAAACTTGGTGCATCACGAAAGGGATTCCCAACAAACTACAAACATTCATCAACAACTGCCTACGTTGGCTCAATACTGAAGATTGGATGACCAGAATAGTAAGAATGAGCAACAAGGAACTCTAGCTGACTGGCTGGCTGGCTGTCAGTGAACCAACCAAAAACCTATCGCTCAATCGCTCAAATATGCAGAAGGAAATGGAGATGGATTGGGCATACACTGATAAGGTTGACTGGGGACATCACACGACAGGCCAGGCCCTCGAGTGGGACCCAGATGGGAAGCGACGAGTTGGGCGTCGCAGATGGGTATTACATGTAGAAGATGGTGTGAAGAAGAAATGAGAGATTGTGGGCATTCGTGGAGCCAAGTTCAAAAGATTGCAGAGAACAGAGTGCACTGGCGACGCACTACTAAAGCCGTATATTCCACTAGGAACCCAAGGGACAAATAATAAATAATAGTAATAATAATTATTATCTAGATACCTGCTTTTTGCATGCCCCATATCCTAGTAACAGCAGACTAAAAATTCCACCATGATTGTTTTAATGTTTCATACATGAGAAAATTTTGTATATAAGGGTAAAGCCTAATAAGAGTTAATTGAAGACACTATTGTTCGCTTATATGTATTCTTCATATTTGACACAAGGAATTTTTAACATTTTGACTTATTTGCATGAACTTTTGTATTGGGATCTAAGAACTAGAGTTTAAGAATCGAAAAGAGATATCAGGTTCATGAATATGAGAATAGAATTTGAATGCTGTCTCAAAGTAAAATTGCATTATAGTTCTTTTTTGTGCATCACACAGAGAAACAGTGCTATATATTATTGACTTCTACACATAGATTTTGTTTCATCTCATCCAATACCAGTTAAGGGAGTCGTGATCGAATCTCTAAGTAACGGCAGGAAGACTAATCAGTAAAGCGAAGAATCTATGTCAAGGAATGAAGCACACAAAGGATGTATTACCACTCAACAATTAACCTTGCAATTTCATCCAGGAACACATCAGATATAGTTAGAAAAATATTGCAGATACAAGGCATGATAGCAATGAAACTATGGGGGAACATACAAGATTCTCCATAGTTTTACCGTAAAAAGAACGGAGATCAGAATCCCTACGTAGGACGTTTAACAAAGATGGGGTTGCGGTGGCGTTTAAACGGACAAACTCACTTAGAGATAAATTCTATCAGCAAAAGATCCTATCAAACCAATGAAGCGAAACTATCTAGTCTACTACATTCCATTTGGTGGATTTGAGGCTAAATATATGGCAGTTGCACTGTTAGCCACTCCAGTTAACATGTTTTCATTCTCCTTCTCCTGAAGCGCTGAGCACATAAGCTGAATGAAGAAACAGATTGACTAACATCGATATCAATGCCTTTCAGCATGGCTCATTAAAGGTCAACATAGATCAATCAGCGGCTCCATGTTAAAACGTGTGGTTGACACCAGACACACTGTTTTATGAGACACAGTTATAGTGCTCCACAACAACGATGCAACCTTCCAAAGAGCGCAGAGGATCGTTTACTTTGCATTTCTGAAAATCTAGCAATACCTGTCAGGAAGAAAGCTCTCTTGTACTAAATGAATAAAAGTTGAGAAAAAACACACCAATAAGCAATCACAGGAATAATAAAATTGGATTGTGTTCCAGTATAACCCACTTAGATTTTAGGTTTGAAAGATTGCAGTTTGACAAGACTCTCATTCTCAAACCAGAAACTGGACAAGATCATCGAAAAATCCAAAAAGAAAACAAACGACAAGCATGGGAAGATTATATGGTAGCATTTTTATTATTTTAAGAATTCTTCTTGACTACTTACAACGTAATAACATCAATTTGACCACTGGATAAGGTTCATTCAGTGTTGCATTTGATCAATGCTTTATCAGTCTCACAGATTGCACGTTATATCTTTGTTTGCTCCAGGTTACCTGTAAGTGTATCAACCATGATAGAATACAACAGGTTGCCTACAGTAATTCTATCGATTTGAACCAATAAACGTTACTAAACTATAATTGGATTTCTTTCTGCACATAACTATAGCGGTTTCAAACCAATCTCTGCTAAAGACAGTAGGTCTGAATACAGACATATGATCCTTACGTTTTCTTCCAGTGGGATCTTTAAGAACAAAAATAACAACTCAAATAAAATCATGAATTTATAATAAATATTCATATTTATAGCATTTAAGCTAATTGAGATATATCCTTCAAGCTGTGGACAGCTAACTCCGCATAGAGTACGTCAAACAATTTCGCTGATCACCGTGTCAGCTTCTGAAACTATGAATTAACCATAGACATTAGTAATCTCATAGGAACATCTGATTTGGGCAGCTTCAGCATGCCATATTTAATTTTAAAATGTACTCAAGTAACACAGTGCACAAATTTGCACTTGGCAACGACTCACATCTATTGGGTAAGGGCTAGTGACACAACTTAGCTGTACAAACCTCGGTTAGCGTTACGAATTTCAAACATCTGCTCCACTGATTGATAGTTATCTCTCTGAACTACTAAGCCAAAGCTCCGCACTCGTCATATAAATAGGAAAATTTGTACACTTTTGGTCTTACTCAGTTAGTTGTAGACGCTATTTCTGGTTGTTCACTTTTTAAGAGTTCTCTTTATTTATTCTTAATGCACCTCGCATTGGTTCAGTCAAATCTTTATTTGAATGATCAGTTCGTAATATTGATAGGCTATCCAGAGATGATTTCACTTTGTGCAAACGGTTGTCTTTGTTCATTATTACCATAGCAGTTTTTCTGGTTGAAGGAAAACAGTGGTTTCATTTTCATGTAATTTCCGAATGCTGTTTACTGAATGACAATATTAAATATAGATTCGATGATACAAAGTGCTGTTTGGCAATATCAGTAAATTCAACTTTGTTTGTCTCCATCCAGTGGCCTGAATTCAGATTACTAATAATGCAAACTCTCAAACTAGGTTCCGATGTAAATTTTGTTGACGAATTTTCTTGAAATAAAGTTTCAATTTAACTCGACTTCAGACATGAAAAAATGTCTTTATACTTTCAGGATTTTCGTATATGCCTTCACGCAACTGATATTTGATCAAGGTCTCCTAATTGGTTTCTTCAAAACTAGTAATTTTTTTCTTTTGAAATTATTTAATGAATCTGGTAAACGTAAACCTATAAACAAAGTTCATCTGCTTAAAAACCTGATCGAAAACAAGCAGTTACATCTTCAGTTTAGAAATGAGGTCCTCAGTGTGTTCAAAAGAAAACATGCATGAATTTTAGTAGAAACCTTATGGAAGACTGTGATCAAACGGCGGCTATGAAAAGTTATTTCCGAAAATACTTAAAAGCAGACGTATAACCAGAAAAGATTTAAGTTGTCATATTAAAAGTGGTCTTTTTGTTTGGTTTCAAGTTTCACACTCCGCTAAAATTCGTCAACTAAAGTGAAAATGAAACTCGATTTCAGAGTTTAGATCTGAATTGAAGTAACTGGATGAAATGAAACGAAATTCGCTGAAATCTTTATTTGTTGACATTCCCAATCAGTACACCATATCACAAAATCCTATTCAGAAAGTAAACTGAGCATCCTTTTATGTCTTTGAACAAGTTGTACTGCAAAGAAAGAATCCGCGTAGTTAAGCTTATTTCATAGAAGACGCGTAACAACATAAGAGTTCCTTGTCCAATCCTATAAAATATACTTTATATTAGAAGGGGCATCTGCTTCAATTTGATGATTAATTGCGAAATACGCTTTTTTCATCTCTTTTTCTTATAAAGTAAGCCTTTTACAAACTGATGAGAGTTCCTTGTATAACGTGTATTTCACTTGTGTAATCCTGGCGTAGTATATAAGAAAAAATATTTGTTTATCATGTTATTCGTTCACGTGTTCAAGATTACACAAATAAAATGCACCTTATGCAACTAATCATAAAATAACTGTGTGCCCAAGTTCTTCCAAGCAATTCAGTCCATTGTTGGTGGAGACAAGTTCAATACTAGTAGCTGTGTTCGAAACAGATCAAAATAATACAACATACCGTTCAATTCTTTTTATCTGTACCGTAATGTTTCTTCTTCCTGTCCCATAAACAAATGAGGAGTTTTCTGACAGAATATTCCACAGTTCCATTCAATAGTGTAGGTAAGAAATTATTCAGATTCATAGAACAAAATCATTGATTTTTAAAATTTGTTATCAAGATAAATAGTTTGATTAAATGAACATTTTCTCAAAGTAATTATCAGAATTCTTCTAACAAATGCGAGCGTTTCTATGACGGATTCACATCTTTATCATCATATTCATCACTATAATTATTATTTATACCGTAGGTCCCTCGTGGGATTGAAAGCTTCAGTAGCACGTCAACATTTCACTCTCTTCTCTCCAGTCCTATTAACTTCGATCCACCACTCCCCACAAGCTTTCATTTCCTAATCACACCATCTCCTCCACATCACACACGCCTCCGACAAACAACTCGTCCTTTCCAATGCGGCTTACACTCCAGAGCCTGGCCTGACGTGTCATGTCTCAAAACCGTCTTCTCAGTGTATCTTCAGCCTAACCCACCTCCATTCTCTTCTGCTATATTAGCTGTGCGACAGGTTGTTGGTTGGTTCGTTGCCAGTCAGAGTGAGTTCCATGTTGCTTATGCTTATTGTTCCAGTCATCTGACCTTCGGTATCGAGTGAACGTGGGTGTCAGGTGTTGATGCATGTCTGCAGTTTGTTGGCAGTGCTTCTCGTAACGTGTCAAGTCTCTCAACCATCACATAGAAGCACTGACTGACTGACTGACTGACTGACTGACTGACTGACTTGACTGAATTAGTGTTGAAAATCCAGTTGTTATTCAGGCTTTATGCTGTAGTTGAGATGATGCTGCTTAGGTAGGTGAAAGAGACAACGTCGTCAAGATTTCTCCCATTGATGGTGATTAGTGCTTGCTGTTGTCGTTGTTGTTGTTCGTTGGGTATCTTGATCACCTGTGTCTTCTATACGTTCAGCTGAAGTCAGTTCCATCTTCCTTCGCTGCCTAGCATCGCCCCACCACCTCTGCCGACTTGTTGGTTTTCGCCTGTAGGTCTTTGAGCTTGTGCGACAAGACATTATACATAGATCATCGTCATCGGCGAAATCCAAATCTTCTCCTGGGGTCTTTTCATCGGTCCAGCCAGCGTATGCCCATTTTCTCATAGCTCCTCACAGATGTCTGTTACATGATCGAGTCCAGTCCAGTCCAATCCAGTCGACCACAATCAGGAGGATGATCGGTGATATTAGGCGGCAACCTCATCTTTCTCCTGTCACCTGTCTTCGCTTCACTTCAAAGGCGTCACTGAGCCTCCCACTGTGAATCACCTGGCATGTAGCCTCATTAGATAGCATATCGGTGCTGTTGAGTGAGCTTGATAAAGCTTTGTGACACTGCGTATTGTTGACGCAGGTGTCTTTCAACTCACTTCTTGGTCGACGCTATCGAAAGCCTTTTCGAAATCGATGAGTTTGAGGTTGAGTTGAGTTGACTGGCATTCCTCTTGCTGAAGCCAGCCATCCTGTTCTCATCGTATTTTGAATGCAGAGCATTGTTTAATCTCTCCAGGATGACGCGGCCTAATATTTTGTAAGGGTGGATGGAGGTAGTATGATGATTTCGTGGCTGAGGTCTCCCATCTTTAGGATTTCGACAGGGTAGCCCTTCTTCTGATCGACAGGTAACTTGCCTTCCTTCTTACCTTCATTCATTCCTCCCAAAATTTCTGCAAAAGTGGTGTGAGCATGTGAGCATGCATGTGTTGCGTCTGGAGCAATTCCTGTTGCTTTCTCACATTCCAGCAACTTCATCGCTTTCATGATTTCGACTTTTGTCAGAGGTTTTATGTCCACTTGTTTTTCGGAGTCTGCTGTTGCTATTTATGGACGAGATGCAAGTGGTAGTGGTCAGCTCAAGACAGTTTTGAAATGGTCAGCTCATCGCTTCCTTTCATTCTCCTCTGTGACAACTATCTGTTGTTGTTTTCATCTATGTTGACCTTTGCCCAGATAGTAAACTCGTTGTCCGACATAATGTTGTCAGACCTCTCTCTCTCTGTATCTCCTAACTGCAGCTTGATCTGCTTCACTTGTCAGTGTGTCCTAGAAGTGTCTTTTGTCATTGAGCACACTCTTCTTCACTTCCTTGTCCAGTGAAGTGATTTGTTGGTTGTATTCAGTTCCTCATTTCCTTGTTCATTCCTCCACTGCACTGCACTGCACTGCACTGCACTGCACTGCACTGCACTGCACTGCACTCGCTCATCTTCTGCTTCACCATCTTCCTCTCCCTCTCCTTCCTATATCAGCTTCCATCTGTCCAAACGAGATCCAATTCTCGTCCTCTCCTGTCCTGTCCTGTCTTGTTTCCTCTTCCTTCTTAACACGGTTATACAGGTTTACTCCCACATCGCTTTCACACATTACCACTACTCTTCCACACAGGTTTCTTCAGCGATCTTGCTCAATATCTCCCACCTTATTCTGATGACTGACTGACTGAATGAATGAATGAATGAATGACGTGAAGATTTCCACTCCAGTTTCTGCCTTCACTTCACTTCACTTCACTTCAGTCCAGTTCAGTTCAGTTCAGTCCAGTTGAGTTGAGTTCAGTTTCTGTTCTGGGTGGTTGTTCAACCTCAACTGTCATCTATCATCACCACCTTCTTATTCGAAGGCTTCCAACTTGATTTGGAAGGTAGGTTCCTTGCAGTGGACACTGAGTGGTGTGAACCGACATCTGCTCCCCTTCTTCATCTCATCTTGTGTCCAGTAGGCTGAGTCTCCATCACCACCTTCTTCACATTGAAATGAAGTCGATCTGATTTTCAGTGTAGTGTGTGTGTGTGTGTGTGTCCTGGTGTCCTGGTGTCTTGTGAAATCAAATCGATGTCTCTGTCTTGTGAATATCCTTGTGTTTGTACACACACACACATACACACACACAGTCTGACTCCAATCACCAAATTGTTGAATGTGTAGGAGTCTGCAAACAGTTCTCCATTCTCATTCCTCATCTCACCGAGTGCTTCTCGACCCATGATCAGTTAGTTCTCTTCCCTGTTGTGTTGTCCGCTCCCAGTTTGCCTGGCATTCATGTCACCCCACACATCAGAATTTCGATGTCACCGTCGCCAACTGGGGTGGGGTCTCCTCACATACTGGTTGCACTTGTCTATAGAATTCATCCTCCTTCTCTCCGTCTGCATTATTTGTGGGTGCATAGCATAGCATAGCATAGCACAGCATAGTATAGTATAGCATTGGCATTGTACGATTGCAACTTTCCTTCCTTTCGACTTGAATCCATCTTGCTGTGATGATCGTGATGATGGAGGAGGAGATTTGTTCTCAGTGTATGAGAGAGAGCCTTTGATGCTGTTGAGGAAGTGATGATGGTGACTCCGTCAGTGTGGTGGTGATTGTCATCTGGGTGATAATATTGGAGTAGATTATTGACTATCGAGTTGACAGTTTGTAGAGTTCACTTCCACTCCATCTTCTGTCACAGATTCCTATCACTTCCATGCCACACCTTCTCATCTCTTTTGCGATGTGGGCATTCTTGCTGGGTTCGTAGATTGTGCAGACATTCCATGTGACGATGCTTACTCTTGCTTTCATCGGGAGAAGAGAATGAAGATACATTTGCCAATTGGCTTCCCGGAGTCTTTCACCAACCGGCATCATTTCGTTTCCCGATTCCAAGAGGAATAAGTTTATTTTGTATATTTTCTTTGTGCTTTGAATTTTGTTTAGCGATTGGATTGATTTTCGAGGTTAGGGTTGTTAGCCCTTTGCCTGATTTTTCCTCTTTTTCTGATTTTCTAACTGGCTAGTAAACTAGTGAACTGCGAAACTAGGCGAATTTTCATCCTATTGATTACTTGGGTGATATTGGTTATTTCTTACCGATTGCAATAATTTGTGGGTTTTAGGTAACCTTCTGTGTCTTTTAGAAAAATATGTACCTCAGTATATATTAAACTCCATGATTACTTCAAATGGAGCCAATCTGTTATGCATCCACTTTATTTTGTGATCAATCCTTTTCAATTTGTGGTTGTGAAATATTTGCTGATTACTTTTTATCAGTTGTTTCATATAACTTTTAACCATGGAGTTTACAGATGACGTTAGTTAAATCAAGTGCACTTTAGTCTTTAAGTCTGGAAAATGATGATCCTGACCTATCTTTGAGTTGTTTCTTTAAGCTTCACAGTGACGGGATATTACTACCTTCTCATATGAAGTAAACTTCATACATACATGCGTTGACAAGTGTTATTTGATTTTGAAAGGACTAGGAAGTTTTACTACCTCACAATATTCATCTTCTTCAACAAGACGGACTATTAACTTCTAACAAACTTCCATAGTGACTGATTAACTACTTTTTCAATGTCCAAGAATGCTCAAATTTATTCCGTGGATGCAGTAATTGCATGGCCACAAATTTTGATAGATCAATGATAGTTCCTAAGCGATTAAATTATGACATATTTTTATCGTTTTTAAATTTGTTTAATTTCACAATGTGGTCGGTTAAATAACTTCGACGGAAGAAATATTTCTGGTTATTTGTTCGAAAAACATGCATATCTAATAAACTTTATGTATACATTGTAGATCGCTAAAAACAAGCGTTATTCACAAAATACATGCTAAAGTCGACGAACCATTGGCTGATCGAATGTAATGTGAATCATTTTTCAAAACTTGACTATACAGGAGTTATTTCATAAACATTATTCACGACAGAAATTTCTGCATTTATATCAGGTGTGAAGTCATAATAAAATATTGAGCGTTAGGTTGATTGTCTACACAAACTAATTTACGCCTTAAATATATTCTGCTTTAAAAACAAACATCTTGTAATGAAAAAGTTCAGAAATCTGAATATCACATCTTTCAAGATCTCAGTTTTGAAATCGCTCTACATCCAGTGCTTTCTCTCACTCTCTCTCTCTCTCTCTGTCTCTACGTATATATATATATATATATATATATATATATATATAAGTCAAGTGTTTTCTTATTACAGCAAAATCTGCAAGACAGTTAATTTGACAGCAATCACAACAAATTCCATTTCAGTCTTTGTAGTCCTAAGAGATTTGGAAAATGTGAAATGATTTCGGAAAACACTGAAGCCAAAAAAATGCTGACAGCGGATTTTTAAGATTTCTAAATGCCAGTTATCAACCTCCGTAATATTTTTCAAACGATTGCGATTCAACATATTTCTAGAAGTTACAGATTTAGCAACGACTCTGATGAGAATTAGAGCTTGGAGGTCGGCTTTCGTTGGATTTTTATTTGAAAGTCATACTTGACAGTAATCAGAGTTGACTAAGCACGGTGATTGACAAAGTTAATATATAAGAGTGAAAAATGGACAAGAGACAATGTCGAATGTGCTTAAAGGTTTATTGAGACTTTCCAGCTAATAAACACATGTATGTCCCAAGAGCAACATTTTCAGTGATATAAAACCTTGGCAAACACACCTTTGCAATCACATTATAGAATGTGAGCAGTTAAGTACAATGGATCTTACTGTGAATAACAGGGGATTCGATCAATCAAAATATAAATCTGATATTCTCCCGACTCATAAATTATAATACTACTGATAAACACATATATCAAAAATTAAAAATTAGGGGAGAAGAATGGGATATTTGATCCTAATCTCGACAAGGAAACAAAGCTTATCACGGTAAGTGTAGTAGAAGGAGAGATTGATCATGTACTCAAATATGACTTCAATTTGTACACGTCTATCACTTTCACAAATCATAGTATGCATCATTCACATTCCTATGCACTCTAATGTATCGGTCTGTCGTATCTTATTTACAGATAGGATAGATCTCACTAAACAAGCATTTAAATGGATCCTTATTGTGTTGGATAGGATAAAGGCAAACTGAGCCAAACACTCACGGAAGACGGGTATCCAGTGATATTTAGAAACCATTTTGGAATAAACGTAAGACTACTACAACTACACATTGCCTCCCTAAACTAAATCCGACCATGTTATTCATGCACTTAGTATCATCAATCGCTGCAAATGTGAAAAGGGCCATAACATAACAGGCTGTTATTTGTAGAGTGCAGTGTCTTAGTAGTGCTCATTGTTCACTTTCAAGATGTGTTGTCCAACAAATAACATCCGGGATCCTCAAGGGAGGACGAATAGCACGTTGTAATTCGAGCCACACCACACTCTTCTATACTTTATATTCTGATTTCTCAGCAGATTCATCAACCCCTCTAACCATACTGCATCATTGAACTGAGTTACTCAATACCGCTTCCGCATACATAAGCCTTCTCATCACTATTTCAAGCATCATGTAATTGTTTTTCCAATCTCCTGATTAATCATCAAAACTGAGTTTTGTTCAGATGTATTTTATTAGAAATTACTTTTGTGTTGCCATGTAAATATCATATTTGTACAGCTTGAAAATAGTATCACTAAACAGACTGACTCTCCCATGAATGTTTTCCTATCTAATATAGCACATACTTTCTCGATGTGGAAATACGTTCTTACCGTTGTGAATGTCTCAATTATCACAACAGCGGTTTCAGTCAAGATAATATTGAAATTAAGATCCATAAGTCTGCCTATCAGTACTTTCAGGTTTGTAGTATTTTCAGACTGCTTTCAATCCTATCAACTAACAAGAGTTTGTTTGTCTTTCACCAGCAAACTTTTCGCCAACGCACATTTAACCGACATTTGAATAAATACATGTGTAATCCTGAAGAATGTATTATCTACATATCATTCCGTAAGGATAGTGAGCCACCTAGTTGATAAATATTTGTATTTGTGAGTTTATGTCAGCTCCACTTGTCACTTTTCGGTATCTGAATGGTGAAACTACCCATCTAACTGAATCTAGTCTGTGTATGAACACTTGATGAAATCTAAATATTGTGTTTCATGGTGTATATGAACACATTTCTGAAATGCTAATATCACATAGTACTATGTGTATGATCTATACATATAGACATATCTGTAATTGCATCTCCTCAAACCACTCTAAACTTGCCGACTTTCGTGCATCTGTAACAAAAGGAGATCACGCATTCACATACTCTTTCGATTGTCTCCAAAGTGGGATTCATCACTGACTGAAATCAGTTGGGGAACCGGTGAAAAACCTGGGAGTGATGAATAGTTGTTTCATCCTAGTATGAGAAGTTGGGCAAACGGATATTGCCGCGACGCCATAAGTGACACAACTTGATGAAAGTCAAGTGGGCAGAGATTTCCTTCGCCACTGACCCGTCAGGGCTGATCCCACTTCACAGGTAGGTAAAGTGGTTAATGCGCCCTATTATAAGACAGGACAAATGAAGACCATTCTGGGAGCAACAATCTGAACTTGGATGGCGAGAAACGCAAGCCTTGTGGTGTTAAGGAGGTCAGTGAACGAAAGGATTTTACTTTCTTCCCGAAAGTAATTTCATTCCAGTGGAAAAACACTCGATAAGCATATGCATGTTGGACCAGACCGCAACCTATTCAAGGCAAAAACAGTGTCTCTTATTGCAGTCCTAAGTGAGATTTCAGATACACCTTGCTGATTAGTGCCAACAACCACGAAACCTAGGTCCAAGTCTTCCTACCGATTGCCTCCATCCAACTAACAGTGCACATGAATCCATTAGGCTTCAGTTCTTTTCATCTGCACAATAAGATATTCTACGCAGCAGTCACAAGAGTAATACGAGTTCAGATGATACATATTCACTGAGGAAAAGTCTATTCTAGTTTAAATTTAGAAACTGAAATCAGCTTCAGTCAAAATTCGGTCATTTCACTGAGTCAGTAGTTTTGAAGTTTATTTTTCAGTTATAAATAAACTAATTATTTTAAGTAGGTGTATAATAATTTTTAACAATCACAAATGGACAAATGCAATTATAAAATATATCTTACACATAAAAGGTCTTTACTAATCCTCACAAAAATGACAATAGATCCCAATTAATGTTGTTTTTCAAGACAGAGATTTATGAGAAAATGAATAAATTCTTCATTCTTCAATTGATTAGTTGTAAGAAATATTTTTAAACCATCCTGTAAATTACGCAAGAGTATCATGTTCAAGTCTTGTCATAAAAATTATATCTAGATCGCATCTAAAATATATACGCATATTTCAACAGGTACATTGTATTTTAGCATTTACGTCCTAAACCATTCGGATCCACGTGAAATTTCATCAAACAATCCTTAGAGTTTGCTTTCCTTCTGTATAGGAAAAGCTATCCTATTTGCCAAAAATCTAGACATTCAGTTTATAATCCTGAGATTAATTTTTGAATATCAATCCAGTTAATTTTTCTATTGCTGTATTGTCTGCAGAGAACTTAAGTGAATCTCAAAGTTTACTATTAGGGTAAAAAATGTCTAGGATTTTAACCAGTTTAATATCACCACTTAAATCTTTGTGTGGAGAATAATTGACTTCAAGGTGATGCCCATCAATAACTGACATCACTTGGGTAACCAGACGCTGAAAAATATGGACAGCTGAATTTCAGCTAAGTGGCTGAAAGATGACATGAAACTTGAACGTCCTGAGAACGATCCCTGACAGGGTTCCGAGTGTGTAGAGCTGAGGAGTAGCTCAGGTCCTCATCGGTTCTCAAGCTGATATCAGTTCATTCAGAATAGCTTTCATTCACCGATTTATCCATTAGGTAACAGGTAACAGGTGTAATCGAGGTTAAAGGAAGTGAAAAGGGTTTATCTAATGTAATAAGAACAAGTTAGTGAATGTTATTCACCTATCTCTTCGGTAAAATGCGACTGTAAGTACAAAAGAACATTTGATAATAAATCAATAGATAACTCAAAATCCATACAACACTTCATTTTGATTGCTATGTAGCTTTCTATTGTAGACTGTAAACACACTTATTGACAACTCATTCCTCGTGATGTAAACTATGTTCTTTTTGTATTCCTTTTTAATGAGTTTGCGAAATGAAGTGATAAAAGAAACAGTGCATTGTACAATAGGTTTTACAGTATATCGAAAACAACTCCTATCAATCAGTTTGGCAATGTCAAACACTTAGGAATAAAGTATAGTGGCAACTTTAGAATAGGAAGGTGGGTTATTGGGAAGACAAAATAGTACAACCAGTACAAAAGGACAACTTTCTATTCTAATGCAATAATGTCACTTCAGCCCGAGCGTTTACAGAAGCGAAAAACTGTCTACATCACTTGACGTGAAAGAGAAAAGAGTCAATTGAGTACTAAATAAAAACCATAGTTCACTCAATGAAGCAAATGTAAGAAATATGTTGAATAACTATCTTTCTTTCTTGCTTTCCTATAAGGTAAAAAATAAGTCCTTTATTGAAATACACAAAGTTAGTTTTTTTGTGGACCATATCAAGGATATTATCTTGAATTCAGTCAAAAAAAGAAAACGTTGAATTCTGAAAATGAATTGAATTCTTTATATCCACACATTCATCAACATCATCAAAAGTGTTTTGGAACATCGATAATCGTGACCAATTTATCCAATCTCCCAGTCTATTGAAGACAAGACATGGAGGGTGAATGTTTGTAATTATAAGAAGCCGACACACCGTATAGCACAGAAATTCACGATTATATATATTGGATAACTATAGTGTGCCTAATGAATAAATACTTACACAAAAGCTATTCATAATGATGTCTGTCCAACTACCATTAGATGATTTCACATTACCAAAATTTTACATTTTATTCCACATGTCCATTTACCAATTATCATTCAAATGTGCAACAAAACACTTCGAGTAAATTTATCTCAATTCGGTAACGTTTTCATTTTTTATTTGAAGGAACATTCTGCTTGAAAGAAGATGGTGAAGCAGAAGATGAGCGAGTGCAGTGCAGTGGGGAATGAACAAGGAAATGAGGAACTGAATACAACCAACAAATCACTTCACTGGACAAGGAAGTGAAGAAGAGTGTGCACAATGACAAAAGACACTTCTAGGACACACTGACAAGTGAAGCAGATCAAGCTGCAGTTAGGAGATACAGAGAGAGAGAGGTCTGACAACATTATGTCGGACAACGAGTTTACTATCTGGGCAAAGGTCAACATAGATGAAAACAACAACAGATAGTTGTCACAGAGGAGAATGAAGGGAAGCGATGAGCTGACCGCTTCAAAACTGTCTTGAAAGTTGAGTTGAGTGACGTGGATGACGTTGATGACATGGTGTGAATAGGAAATGATAGCTTGTAGGGAGTAGTTGGGCCAGGTTAAGAGGACTGGAGACAAGAGAGTGGAATGGTGACGTGCTACTGCAGCCTTATAATCTACAAGGAACCCCAAGGACAAATGCTAATAAATATCGAGCTGTCGTGTACTGGGCACAACCTTTACGCTTGTTTACGTAACAAGAAACCACTGAGTATTACAAACTTTGTAACATCCCTCTCAAATATCAATCATGTTTACACATACACTGAATGCTCAGCACCAACAACAGCGTTCATTGTTCATCATCAAACGTTTTGGCTCTGACAAATGTGAATGTGTATTTATAGTTATGAAAATGCAAACCAAAAGTTATTTCGAATATTTACCAGCAGACACTCTGGCCAAAAGATCTACTCAAGCAATACTTTTATGCAGGAATTATACGTGAATGGTTTTGTTTACGAAAGAGAGGGAAACAATCCTTTTTGATTGTGATGAATTCACTACAATTAGTGGAGATTTTTCTTAACAAAAGACCAGCTTCTGAGAGCAAATTATTGAGAAAATGTGAATGATAGCTTACTTTAAAATTACTGAGTGAATAGACCATTAACAAACAATAGATTTAACTAAATAAAAACAATTTGAAACAATGAAAATGAAACATGTTCAGATACTTGATACATTTTGTAGTGAATTTAAGTAGTAGACCAATTGTACTGAGACACAACTGGCTACATAATTTTTTCAAGAAGTTGGGATACACTTCATATCATGGTGACTGTATGCACCGAACTATCACTACGTCGAGTAAAAAGGTGAACACGAACCACGAAGACGTTTTTGCACTTGTGTTTGTAGAACTCCACTAATGACACAGCTTTTATTTCATGAAACATTAGTCTACATTGGTAGTAAGCTGAATATGTATGTATGATTGAAGTCCTTTAGTAAAGTTTAAAAGTTTCGAGTTGTCTGATTCAAAGACATACCGATATAATATTCTTTCACTTACATGTCTGGTGATTGGTCTTTATATCACAAGTTCACCTCTTTTGGCTCACCTTCTCAACCTAACGTATATTAATAGTTCCCTGTAGTTTCTGTTCTACGTGGTGAAGTTGTATGCAGCAGAACCGAACAGAATAAACGATAAAGTCTCAATATGAAGTATAGCACATGTGTTAGACTTTAAGAAAATGCTCTTTCCAAAGTGGAATCAACGGTAGGAATCCTGGGAAACTTGATTAATTGGTCACGATTATCGATGTTCCAAAACACTTTTGATGATGTTGATGAATGTGTGGATATAAAGAATTCAATTCATTTTCAGAATTCAACGTTTTCTTTTTTTGACTGAATTCAAGATAATATCCTTGATATGGTCCACAAAAAAACTAACTTTGTGTATTTCAATAAAGGACTTATTTTTTACCTTATAGGAAAGCAAGAAAGAAAGATAGTTATTCAACATATTTCTTACATTTGCTTCATTGAGTGAACTATGGTTTTTATTTAGTACTCAATTGACTCTTTTCTCTTTCACGTCAAGTGATGTAGACAGTTTTTCGCTTCTGTAAACGCTCGGGCTGAAGTGACATTATTGCATTAGAATAGAAAGTTGTCCTTTTGTACTGGTTGTACTATTTTGTCTTCCCAATAACCCACCTTCCTATTCTAAAGTTGCCACTATACTTTATTCCTAAGTGTTTGACATTGCCAAACTGATTGATAGGAGTTGTTTTCGATATACTGTAAAACCTATTGTACAATGCACTGTTTCTTTTATCACTTCATTTCGCAAACTCATTAAAAAGGAATACAAAAAGAACATAGTTTACATCACGAGGAATGAGTTGTCAATAAGTGTGTTTACAGTCTACAATAGAAAGCTACATAGCAATCAAAATGAAGTGTTGTATGGATTTTGAGTTATCTATTGATTTATTATCAAATGTTCTTTTGTACTTACAGTCGCATTTTACCGAAGAGATAGGTGAATAACATTCACTAACTTGTTCTTATTACATTAGATAAACCCTTTTCACTTCCTTTAACCTCGATTACACTGTTACCTGTTACCTAATGGATAAATCGGTGAATGAAAGCTATTCTGAATGAACTGATATCAGCTTGAGAACCGATGAGGACCTGAGCTACTCCTCAGCTCTACACACTCGGAACCCTGTCAGGGATCGTTCTCAGGACGTTCAAGTTTCATGTCATCTTTCAGCCACTTAGCTGAAATTCAGCTGTCCATATTTTTCAGCGTCTGGTTACCCAAGTGATGTCAGTTATTGATGGGCATCACCTTGAAGTCAATTATTCTCCACACAAAGATTTAAGTGGTGATATTAAACTGGTTAAAATCCTAGACATTTTTTACCCTAATAGTAAACTTTGAGATTCACTTAAGTTCTCTGCAGACAATACAGCAATAGAAAAATTAACTGGATTGATATTCAAAAATTAATCTCAGGATTATAAACTGAATGTCTAGATTTTTGGCAAATAGGATAGCTTTTCCTATACAGAAGGAAAGCAAACTCTAAGGATTGTTTGATGAAATTTCACGTGGATCCGAATGGTTTAGGACGTAAATGCTAAAATACAATGTACCTGTTGAAATATGCGTATATATTTTAGATGCGATCTAGATATAATTTTTTATGACAAGACTTGAACATGATACTCTTGCGTAATTTACAGGATGGTTTAAAAATATTTCTTACAACTAATCAATTGAAGAATGAAGAATTTATTCATTTTCTCATAAATCTCTGTCTTGAAAAACAACATTAATTGGGATCTATTGTCATTTTTGTGAGGATTAGTAAAGACCTTTTATGTGTAAGATATATTTTATAATTGCATTTGTCCATTTGTGATTGTTAAAAATTATTATACACCTACTTAAAATAATTAGTTTATTTATAACTGAAAAATAAACTTCAAAACTACTGACTCAGTGAAATGACCGAATTTTGACTGAAGCTGATTTCAGTTTCTAAATTTAAACTAGAATAGACTTTTCCTCAGTGAATATGTATCATCTGAACTCGTATTACTCTTGTGACTGCTGCGTAGAATATCTTATTGTGCAGATGAAAAGAACTGAAGCCTAATGGATTCATGTGCACTGTTAGTTGGATGGAGGCAATCGGTAGGAAGACTTGGACCTAGGTTTCGTGGTTGTTGGCACTAATCAGCAAGGTGTATCTGAAATCTCACTTAGGACTGCAATAAGAGACACTGTTTTTGCCTTGAATAGGTTGCGGTCTGGTCCAACATGCATATGCTTATCGAGTGTTTTTCCACTGGAATGAAATTACTTTCGGGAAGAAAGTAAAATCCTTTCGTTCACTGACCTCCTTAACACCACAAGGCTTGCGTTTCTCGCCATCCAAGTTCAGATTGTTGCTCCCAGAATGGTCTTCATTTGTCCTGTCTTATAATAGGGCGCATTAACCACTTTACCTACCTGTGAAGTGGGATCAGCCCTGACGGGTCAGTGGCGAAGGAAATCTCTGCCCACTTGACTTTCATCAAGTTGTGTCACTTATGGCGTCGCGGCAATATCCGTTTGCCCAACTTCTCATACTAGGATGAAACAACTATTCATCACTCCCAGGTTTTTCACCGGTTCCCCAACTGATTTCAGTCAGTGATGAATCCCACTTTGGAGACAATCGAAAGAGTATGTGAATGCGTGATCTCCTTTTGTTACAGATGCACGAAAGTCGGCAAGTTTAGAGTGGTTTGAGGAGATGCAATTACAGATATGTCTATATGTATAGATCATACACATAGTACTATGTGATATTAGCATTTCAGAAATGTGTTCATATACACCATGAAACACAATATTTAGATTTCATCAAGTGTTCATACACAGACTAGATTCAGTTAGATGGGTAGTTTCACCATTCAGATACCGAAAAGTGACAAGTGGAGCTGACATAAACTCACAAATACAAATATTTATCAACTAGGTGGCTCACTATCCTTACGGAATGATATGTAGATAATACATTCTTCAGGATTACACATGTATTTATTCAAATGTCGGTTAAATGTGCGTTGGCGAAAAGTTTGCTGGTGAAAGACAAACAAACTCTTGTTAGTTGATAGGATTGAAAGCAGTCTGAAAATACTACAAACCTGAAAGTACTGATAGGCAGACTTATGGATCTTAATTTCAATATTATCTTGACTGAAACCGCTGTTGTGATAATTGAGACATTCACAACGGTAAGAACGTATTTCCACATCGAGAAAGTATGTGCTATATTAGATAGGAAAACATTCATGGGAGAGTCAGTCTGTTTAGTGATACTATTTTCAAGCTGTACAAATATGATATTTACATGGCAACACAAAAGTAATTTCTAATAAAATACATCTGAACAAAACTCAGTTTTGATGATTAATCAGGAGATTGGAAAAACAATTACATGATGCTTGAAATAGTGATGAGAAGGCTTATGTATGCGGAAGCGGTATTGAGTAACTCAGTTCAATGATGCAGTATGGTTAGAGGGGTTGATGAATCTGCTGAGAAATCAGAATATAAAGTATAGAAGAGTGTGGTGTGGCTCGAATTACAACGTGCTATTCGTCCTCCCTTGAGGATCCCGGATGTTATTTGTTGGACAACACATCTTGAAAGTGAACAATGAGCACTACTAAGACACTGCACTCTACAAATAACAGCCTGTTATGTTATGGCCCTTTTCACATTTGCAGCGATTGATGATACTAAGTGCATGAATAACATGGTCGGATTTAGTTTAGGGAGGCAATGTGTAGTTGTAGTAGTCTTACGTTTATTCCAAAATGGTTTCTAAATATCACTGGATACCCGTCTTCCGTGAGTGTTTGGCTCAGTTTGCCTTTATCCTATCCAACACAATAAGGATCCATTTAAATGCTTGTTTAGTGAGATCTATCCTATCTGTAAATAAGATACGACAGACCGATACATTAGAGTGCATAGGAATGTGAATGATGCATACTATGATTTGTGAAAGTGATAGACGTGTACAAATTGAAGTCATATTTGAGTACATGATCAATCTCTCCTTCTACTACACTTACCGTGATAAGCTTTGTTTCCTTGTCGAGATTAGGATCAAATATCCCATTCTTCTCCCCTAATTTTCTCATTTTGAATCCCTTGTTTTCGTCATTATTCTAATTTTGCTTCTGTTCTCCACTGTTATGTGACAAGTAATTAATTGTTTGTTTAGATTGTTTGAAGTCTAGTGTGCAAATCGACCACTGTGTTCAGATGAACTTCGTCTTCTTTTTCACCGTGCACACTTATAGTATTGAGTACACTGCTTGGAATATAAATTCCTCAATACGTCATATTATTACTGTATGCACTCTTCCCAATTCATTGTTTTTCAAGATTTCATACTCTCGTTCAGTTTTTTGTCACTGTAGCTTTTAGAGTATGTGCTGGAAGATTTTTCAAAGACAAAGCTACTGGAACTATTTTTATGACATTTCAAATGTAGGTAGTATTCTTAATAATGTCGTCGTCAATTTATCGAGCTCGGTAAAAGCAGCAGATGGAAAACGATGACAGAGTTTCTACCCTTTTGTGGGTTCACATCTTATCAGATGTCTTTTTAGTTTTACATGTAACAAACAGAGTGTTGTCTTGTACAAAATGAAATCACCATCAACGGTGTGCTCTTGGCTTACATTTTTGTCAGCCAATACAGAATATATTTGATACCTAAGTGTGTTTTTAAAATTTCAATACATCTCTTTGAAGGAGGTTATCTTTTCGACGGATACAACTGACATCAAACTTGGTACACTATCATGGTGTTCTGTCCTAATCGTTATTCTTCCTTTATCCATTTTCATAAAGTGCATTGTGTTTCCTTCACGATAGCTGTAGCCTAGTTAACTAATACGGTCCCCTTAGGATCCTTCATATTGTCCCTATTCTCACACTTGAAAAGTCACCATTTCCAAGTGAAACCGTATTTATTTTACTGCTCGACTAACACTAGGTATCGGTTGTGTTGTGTTCACCGAGCTGGGTTGTTTAGTCGTCAGAGAACACAACACAACTAAGATCACCCACTTCAGCTACAAATATTCCTTGCCATTTCAATACTACTTTGATTTGATCGGCGAATTAGGACCATTTTTCGTACATATTACCTTAGTCGAAATTAAGTACACAAAGAGAAACTCTTATGCTGCAGTGCATTTGGACATCGCAAAGTAGTTGTGTGTTCTTCCACATTTTCACTCAGGACAAGAATTATTCAAGATGTCTCAGTGAACATCTCCTAGACATTTTTTGCTTATTAGACATTATATGCAGGTGTTATTACTAGTGGACAGACAACTGTAGTGCGGCATAGTTATGTATAAAATTCATCTCCGACTTAGTTATCTTGCAAGCATGTAAATGATTGTTCACTTTTTTCACCTCTTTTCATACGTAAACATGAAGTGAATTTAACTTCTGAAATGGTATCGCTGCAAAACGGCATACATAATGATGTTTTCAACACAATGTGAAGCAAGCTCGCCTGAAATGATGGCATGGAATCATCAAACATTTTGAAATTTTTCAGTAACGAAAATTCACGTGTCAAAGTGATAAGAAATAGTAGTTGAGTAGTCAGGGATTCTACGTGAATGGTTTTGTTTACGAAAGAGAGGGAAACAATCCTTTTTGATTGTGATGAATTCACTACAATTAGTGGAGATTTTTCTTAACAAAAGACCAGCTTCTGAGAGCAAATTATTGAGAAAATGTGAATGATAGCTTACTTTAAAATTACTGAGTGAATAGACCATTAACAAACAATAGATTTAACTAAATAAAAACAATTTGAAACAATGAAAATGAAACATGTTCAGATACTTGATACATTTTGTAGTGAATTTAAGTAGTAGACCAATTGTACTGAGACACAACTGGCTACATAATTTTTTCAAGAAGTTGGGATACACTTCATATCATGGTGACTGTATGCACCGAACTATCACTACGTCGAGTAAAAAGGTGAACACGAACCACGAAGACGTTTTTGCACTTGTGTTTGTAGAACTCCACTAATGACACAGCTTTTATTTCATGAAACATTAGTCTACATTGGTAGTAAGCTGAATATGTATGTATGATTGAAGTCCTTTAGTAAAGTTTAAAAGTTTCGAGTTGTCTGATTCAAAGACTTACCGATATAATATTCTTACACTGAGTGTTGTGAACCGACATCTGCTCCCCTTCTTCATCTCATCTTGTGTCCAGTAGGCTGAGTCTCCATCACCACCTTCTTCACATTGAAATGAAGTCGATCTGATTTTCAGTGTAGTGTGTGTGTGTGCGTTTGTGTGTGTGTCCTGGTGTCCTGGTGTCTTGTGAAATCAAATCCATGTCTCTGTCTTGTGAATATCCTTGTGTTTGTACACACACACACACACACACACAGTCTGACTTCAATCACCAAATTGTTGAATGTGTAGGAGTCTGCAAACAGTTCTCCATTCTCATTCCTCATCTCACCGAGTGCTTCTCGACCCATGATCAGTTAGTTCTCTTCCCTGTTGTGTTGTCCGCTCCCAGTTTGCCTGGCATTCATGTCACCCCACACATCAGAATTTCGATGTCGCCGTCGCCAACTGGGGTGGGGTCTCCTCACATACTGGTTGCACTTGTCTATAGAATTCATCCTCCTTCTCTCCGTCTGCATTATTTGTGGGTGCATAGCATAGCATAGCATAGCACAGCATAGTATAGTATAGCATTGGCATTGTACGATTGCAACTTTCCTTCCTTTCGACTTGAATCCATCTTGCTGTGATGATCGTGATGATGGAGGAGGAGATTTGTTCTCAGTGTATGAGAGAGAGCCTTTGATGCTGTTGAGGAAGTGATGATGGTGACTCCGTCAGTGTGGTGGTGATTGTCATCTGGGTGATAATATTGGAGTAGATTATTGACTATCGAGTTGACAGTTTGTAGAGTTCACTTCCACTCTATCTTTTGGTACAGATTCATATCTTTTTTATCCTGTGAAGTGCGTCTTTGAGTATGTTCGCTTCTTTTTCTCTTCTTTGATCTACAGTGTGTTTAAAACTTGTTGATATTTCCTTTTATTTCGCTGCTTCCTTTTATTTATTATTGCTTTTACCTTCTGCAGGGTATTTGGCTGTTTATTCTTTTCATCTCAGAAGCCTTCATTCTGACTTGAAGTTTAGTCACTTAAGCTTAATTAATCGATCCTCGGCTTGTAGTTCCAGCATCTCTATCGTTTACTGGTATGCTCGGTATGTGGAATTTTCGGAATTACTGATTGGTCCTTGGTTCTTCATTATGAACTGTGAATTCCTTTTTTGTGCAAATGTCACTAGTATTTGACTGGAATACAATTTTAGGATTTTCATTTTGTACAGTAATGATCGGCATTGGCTAGAAGTGGAAACCAGGATGCACATTTCGTCCTATTTGGGACTCGTCACCTGGATGTACCTACCTCCCAGTGAGTGCGGTTATTCCTGCCTGGACTGGAAACGTTTTTGCTTTTTTGATTCCTGAGAAGAATTCAAATTGTATACAAACCTTATGGACTGATATTACCCTTTATCAACAAAATGATTCAACATATCATTTTCCACAAAAGATGTAGCCAGTTAATTATTTCAAATTTCGAGAGAGCAGGAACTGACTTTTACATATGAAAGAAGTTGATGAATATGGAGGCCTCAGTGAATGACAGAGTTTGAGCTTGTTTTTTTATGTCAGGTTGACATACTTTATGTGTTATTTGTGAATACATAACATTTGCTGACGATTTGCTTGGGGTCCTTGTTCTCGAGTTTTATGCTTCTTGATGTTTTTCAGCATTTTGCACCTGTGATACAGGGGAAACTCATATATTCATCAGAGGTACTGAACACTTGCTACTCAGCTCTTAAGTCCACCACGACTGTTCTCTTGCACAAATAAGACATACCTATTTATTTCAAACCTAGTAGTGACTATAACTCTTGTTTGATAGGTTCTAGGGACTTTAACATCGGTTTTGCTTAACTGAACACTTTAGAAAGTAAATTTTTCTTTAAGAATAACGATATCCTCATATTATTTTTAAGATATTTCTGTGGTTTAGTTTAGAGAACCATATTTACAAATAAAATGATTTCAGCTCGATTGTTATACAGACTAATTGGATTTACTCAATTTACCAGATAATAAAATTGAGATAGTACACAATTCAGCATAATAACAGTTGAAAATTTCATATTTGTGAGATTTATTGTAGTATTAGACTGGACGACAACAAATATATGTGAAAATTTGTTTTCATATTACGTATGCAGTAAATGACTTTAGCGATGAACAGTTTTCAATAGAGGTGTATAAATAACCTAAGGCAAAGATGCTGAAAACTTTTTCTTGATTCGAGTTTAGTGTCCTCAATTTAGACCAAAATGCTAATAATTCATTGAGTCAAAAAGTGTCTTGCAATCGCTACTATAAAAAATGCAGATCATTTTTAATTTAAACTTGCTCTAAATATGTTAATATACGGCAGAAAATTTATTTTTATCTCTACCGTTCAGTTAGCAATTCAGTTACATAACCCCCAAACGTCTGAACAGAGTTCACTGTTTTATTTGTACTTAAAGATATGATACGTTTTTGACTACCTGTATGATTCTTCTGAACATAAATATAATCAGTATTATGATAAGAACTTTGAAAATAAAGAAAAGCCTACATGTAACGTAATCCATAAACGTTTGCATTCCACTTTACGAAACCTCATTCAAGAATTCACCTGGTGTCAGAGTCAACTCTTGTTGGAATTTCATATATATATTCTGTATAACACTTTATTAAGGCTAAAACGAAGCGCCATCCACTAATCTCCTGTATACGCTCATATTCAGATGGTGTATTTCTCAAAGCATAGTCATAAATGAGATTCATAGTAATTTTCTAAATCCAAAGGAAGCTCATAAATATCAAGTTCGTAGGTGTAATCAATGTACTGAAAGCTTCTGAAGATGAAAAGAGTCTCATGTGTCGAATAAATATTGATATTCTTTGTATTATAGTTCCGTGGGAAACGAAAAGATTCTTTATTTTGATATTTGTTCGAATTCACTTCTTTGGGATAACACAGGTAAAATACATCCAACGCGACATGTATCAATAATTAATACCGTTGTATAAGATATGGCTGTCATGTCTCAGTGGTCTGGTGGATAAAGCTTTGGCGTTTAAAGTGATGGGTATGGATGACGCAAGCAGATTTCATCTAAGTTTGACCAGAATGCAATGGATCTCATCCCGACCGACGAGTGCCAACAAAACACACAATGGTATTAAGTAAATCAAAAGACAGGCTAAAGGCTCTGGAAAGAAATAATTAATTGTGTTGTTCGATACCCAATATGTATAAACAAAATAAGTTTCAGTAATAATGTAATATTGTAATATGACATATTTGCAGAGATGTTTGAATAAAGTTACAAGGGTTAGAAAATAAGAGGATTCTCTTCTACTAAGCAACTAGCAGCAACCAAAATACTAGTCGTAATTGCATCTCAATCAATATCCATCATGTATTTCTTCTGTGTTAGCCTCTTTCATAACCACATTCCGTATGAGAGAAAACTCTAATAAATCACCTGTTGTGTATGAGTGACAAACCCTGTCGACATTTCTCATCACAAACCCATGCTCTAAATCTGTTGAAATCTAATTAGGATAATCAATAATGTTTGTCACAAATGCCTTTTGCATAGGCCTTTGCACAATGATCATTTAACTAATAACATTAGAACTACCAAAGCAAGTTTTATTTCAGAAGGAAAATGTTCATTCTTTTAGACCAGCATTATTTCTAAAGTTTATTAGGGGTATGTTTCTATGTCTCAACCGTTACAGTTATGTATAATCCACCTAATACATTAATCCATATCTTATACCCTACAATTTCGTTTCCATTAATTTATGTTAAATATGTCTAACTGAAAGATAAACCCTAAATAAATGCTGGTGAAACGAAATATACCGGTTTCAACGTTCTAAAAGAGTCTACATTTTTCATTTGCAGTCTCTTTTTAGACTTGCTTTGCTAGTTTGTCTGAGCACAATAATAATTTATATTTCTTAAAATTTCGATGAAATTACCTCTTAAACAATCAGGTAGCAGACAGTGAGCGAGTATCCTACAAAACAGAAATATCGTTCTCTCTCTCTCTCTCTCTCTCTCTATATATATATATATATATATATATATATATATATATATATATATATATTGGTTCGGATGTATATGTATTGGATAGGTGGACCTTTGTAACTGTAACAACGTGAGTTGCACTTCAAAATAAATATATCCATATATATATGTATGGATATAAACGGTGTAGCAATTATCTATTATGAAACACAGGACAAAAGGATGCTCACATTTTCAAGGTTTGAAATTCAGCAATCATGCACTAAACCTCATCCACTACTACGATGTCTATATCACCAGCGTATTACTCGAAAAAGCTGAATAATAAAACACATTAAGGAGTATAAATGACAGCGAGGTTTAGAGAGATTCCAAGTATTTTTGCGAGTGTAGTCCAAAAGACGGAAGAATCAAAAACTTGTCCGCCTGGTTGGCTGGATGGCAACGAATCAACCAAAAACCTATCGCTCAATAGCTCAAATATACAGAAGAAAGTGGAGATGGATTGGGCATACACTGATAAGGTTGACTGGGGACATCACACGACAGGCTAGGCCATCAAGTGGAATCCAAAGGGGAAACGATGAGTTGGGCGTCGCAGGTGAGGGTGAGATGTAGGAGATGGTGTGGGGAAGAAATGAGAGCTTGTGGGCATTCGTGGAGCCAGTTTCAAACGATTGAAGAGAAGAGACTGGAATGGGGATGTGCTACTGAAGCCGTATATTCCACTAGGAACCCAAGGGACAAATAACAATAATAATAACTCGTAGTGTCACTGTAATATGCAAGCTCAACCACCACTTCAAGGTGGCGGCCATCGGTCGGGCATTTCATTAAAAAAATATCTCTGCATGACACACGCTCTGCACACACTAAATATAGCCTAATAAAAGACTGTTATTTGTTTATTATATATATAAATACTATTGTACAGCCTTAGAAAATGATATCGTCGAAAAAGAAAATTTTCTTCGCTGAATCATCTCATCCTTTCCCTATGACTGAATGTGCATGTTTCGTCATACAACACTGTTCGCTGATGTTATCGAGCTGCTGAATACCTAACAATACTTAAAAACCGAGTTTAAGTGTAGTTTTGCTTAATTTTGAAGAAACATATGGGTACAGTTTAGTGTCCACAATTATATCAGGGTAATCGCAAAACTCTGAGATATGATTTATTTAGTTTTTCCTCCTTTTGCGTTAAAAGTAAGAGACTGTTTAGATGTCAGTATCAGTAGCCTGGCCGTTTTCGCTGAAAATTTCGCTACTGTGGTTCAAGAAAGAAGTTCGGTTATCTTTCTCTCTCTCTCCCTTCATCCAAACATGTTTGTTATAGGAACCGTCAATCGGTTTCAGTGTGTTGCGTAAGTAGGAGTGCATAGCAGTTTCCACGTTCCCTCTTAGATTTTGTGGCGTGAGTAACTGAATGGACATGTACTTCGATCCACATAATTGGCCCCGAAAATATAGTAAGGGGTTTTGTAAAACAAATTTCATTAACTCGTTAGTGCACTAGGAAATAAAAGGATAAAAAACTTGTTCTTAAGGTAGAAAGTAGGTTAAACGCTACGTAAATTTAAGCATTACAGCATATTCTACCAAGCAATTTTGTGAAGCCTAGCTACCATGGCAACACAGTAGGGGCTTGGCATCCACTTTTGTGCAGCTTGATTGTTCTGCTATATACCCGAAGTTGTATGTATCATGTAAAATCAGCTCTAGTGAAGTTAGTGATGACATCAAGTTTCCAATATCTTCATTACTTTATGTTTATAAGGTTTTTCCCTATGGTGTGTTAGTAAGTATTACTACTATATTTTTCTTTCCTACTTAGTTTGTTCAAGAAGCCTTCTACTTTGTATACCTATACATACCTCTAAATGCAGGGTGATGACCTTTTGGTTGTTTCTCCGCGCTGTACCAGGTCTAGCTGTATGAGACCCGGCTGCTGACCAGCTTTTCATTTTAATCACAAAAGGTTTTTTTGGTTGCCACCTGAATTCATGCTACGTCACATTCCGTTAACTGGAATCTAATCCTTTTTAATATCACCATTTGAAATTAAGCCGACTCAATATGCTCAACTAACCTCGCCTGGTTAACTAGTTCACTAGTTACTAGCTGGTCCTAAGCCCACATAAAGAGGGAAGGTTGGGCATAGGGCTAGCAACCCTACCCCGTAAAACAAATCTAACCACTAAAGAAAATTCAAAGCACAAACAAAATAAAAAAAATGAAAACAAACTTATTCCTCACTGGAATCGGAGAGGCGAAATGACGCCAGTTGGTGAAAGCCTGCCTTCGGGAAGCCAATTGGCCGATGTGTCTTCTCTCCCTCGATGAAAGCGAAAGTAAACGTGGGGACATGGAATGTCCGTACGATGTTTGAACCCAGTAAGGCAGCCCAGATTGCAAAGGAGATGAGAAGGTATCACATTGAAGTGCTTGGGATTTGCGAAAGCAGATGGAATGCGAGTGGACTCTCCAAACTATCAACTGCAGAATCAATAATCTGCTCCGGTCACCCAGACGACAACCACGAGCACACTGAGTTATGGAGTGGCTATCATGATGTCCCCACAAGAGCATCGAAGGCTCTCATGCAGTGGGAACCAATCTCCTCCGAATCAGGATCATGACAGCAAGATTCAACTCAAAAGGAAGGAAGGTCACAATCATACAATGCTACACTACACACCTACAAATAATGCAGAGCAAGAGAAAAAGGAGGAATTCTACAGACAACTTCAATCAACACTGGACAAGACCTAAGTTGGCGATATCAAAATTCTAATGGGTGACATGAATGCCAAACTGGGAGGGGACAACACAGGAAGAGAACTAACCATGGGTCGAGAGGCGCTAGGTGAAATGAATGAGAATGGAGAATTGTTTGCAGAATTCTGCGCATTCAACGATTTGGTGATTGGAGGCAGTGTGTTCAGGCACAAGGATATCCACAAAGCGACATGGACTTCACCAGATGGACACACTAAAAATCAAATCGACTTTATCTCAATCTCGAGAAAATGGAGATGCAGTCTACTTAACACAAGGTCAAGAAGAGGAGCAGATGTAGGTTCACACCACTCACTGTCTAGTCCAAGGAACCTTCCAAATCAAGTTAAAAGCCTTCAAGGAAGCTGGTGATAGACCTCAATTCAAGTACAACACTCGGAAACTGAAGGATGAAACTACAAAGGAGATCTTCAAGGCAGCCATCAAGACAAAATGGGAGATATAGAGGAACATCCCTGAAGAAACCTGTGTGGAAGAACACTGGAAGTCTTTGAAAGCTATGTGGAGAGAAACCTGCACAGCCGTATTAGGAAGGAAGAAGAAAGAAGATAAGGAATGGATCTCGACGGATACATGGAAGCTGATAGAGGTGGGAGAGGAGGATGGTGAAGCAGAGGACAAACCAGTGCAAGGATGCTCAACGACAAGAGGAACTGAGCACAATGTATAAAACACTGGATAAAGAAGTAAAGAAGAGTGCACGCAAAGACAAAAGACACTTCTACGACACATTGGCAAGCGAAGCAGAACAGGCTGCAGGTAAGAGACCTGACAACATTGTATCAAATAACCAGGTTGCTATCTGACGGAAGAGATCAACACAGATGAAACCAATAAAAGATGAAGAAGGAAATTTAATTACAAAAGAAGAGAAACAAAGGAAACAATGGGCCGACCACTTCAAAAAACTCTTGAATCTACCACCACCTGCACTTCGTCCAGAAATACCACCTGCAGCCACAGAACTACAAGTGAACATAAATCCTCCAACGAAAATGGAAGTCCTGAACGCCATAAAGCTACTGAAATGCGGGAAAGCAGCAGGACCAGATGGAATACCGCCAGAAGCACTGAGAACAGACACAGAGACAACAGCGGACATGCTCACACCACACTATTGCAGAAGGTGTGGAAGGAAGAGAAGGTACCTGACGATTGGAAGAAGGGTTACCTTGTCAAACTGCCGAAGAAGGGAGACCTCAGTGCTTGCAAGAACTGGCGTGGAATCACTCTCCTGTCCACCCACTTCAAGCAAAATATTAAGCCGCATCATCCTAGAGAGGCTTAAAGACGCACTGGATTCAAAACTGCGACCGGAACAGGCAGGCTTCAGGAAGTACAAATCATGTGCAGACCAAATTGCAACGCTTCGCATCATCATAGAACAGAGCATAGAATGGCAATCAGCTCTCTACCTCAACTTCATCGACTTTGAGAAGGCCTTTGACAGCGTCGACCGAGAAGTAATTTGGAAACTGCTTCAATACTACGGAGTACCGCAAACCTTTATCCGCCTCATTCAACAACTATATGAAGATGCCACATGCCAAGTAATTCACAATGGGAAGCTCAGTGATGCTTTCGAAGTGAAGACAGGAGTGAAACAAGGTTGCCTACTATCCCCCATGATATTCCTGATTGTGGTGGACTGGATCATGCAGCAAACAGTGGGCAGCGAGAAGAGGGGGATACACTGGACGACGGAAAAGAACCTAGAAGACTTGGATTTCGCCGATGACTTATGCCTAATGTCACATAAACTTGAAGATCTGCAGGCAAAAACTAACAAGTTGATAGAAGAGGCAGCTAAGACGGGACTTCAGGTGAATATAGAGAAGACAGAAGTGATGAAGATACCGCACCACCACCATCAACAACAACAACAAACTCCAATCACCGTCAACGGGAGAAACTTGAAGGAAGTAACCTCCTTCACTTATCTAGGAAGCACTGTTTCAACTACAGGCGGGACGGACGAGGACGTCAAAGTCAGAATCGGAATCGGAAAAGCAAGACAGGCGTTCATTAGCCTGAAACCAGTGTGGAGATCTTCTGCACTCAGCATGTGGAACAAGATACGGATTTTCAACACCAACGTCAAGTCAGTGCTTCTGTATGGCTCAGAGACTTGGCGCGTCACGAAAGGTATTTCCAATAAACTACAGACATTCATCAACAACTGCTTACGCTCGCTACTGAAGATCAGATGGCCAGAAAGAATAATCAACCAGGAGCTCTGGGAACGAACCAACCAAGAACCTATCACGCAACAAATATGCAGGAGGAAGTGGAGATGGATTGGCCATGCACTGAGAAGGCCGACTGGGGACATCACGTGTCAGGCCCTCAAGTAGAATCCCCATGGGAAGCGACGAGTTGGACGTCCGAGGGTGACATGGAGGAGATCGTGCGAGGAGGAAATGAGAGCTTCTGGGCTGTCGTGGAACCAGGTTCAAAAGATCTCAGAGAACAGAGGTCACTGGAGACGTGCTACTGAAGCCCTATGTTCCACTAGGAACCCAAGGGACTAATAATAATAATAATAATAATAATATGCTGAACTAATATTTTTAACGTCAAAATTGAACTGAGACAGAGATGAGAATTACTATATTTAATTGCATCATTTCACCTTACGGATTGGTTCTTTAAAAGATGTCAGTACAATTTGAAAAATTCTACTGTTTTAGATAGATGGGACGTTTAGGTAATCCTTTCTTTATAACAAGATTCGCTAACTAGGATTATTACCTGTTAGCTAGTCCAATCACCAAATTAGTCAGAAGTAAACGCATGTACCATCCCACTGTTCAGCTTGATAATCGTGAATGTACTTCTACACATATTGGGCATACATAAACGTGCCTTAAATTTTTTTAAACGTCTCACATATTCTTAAAATTTGAAAATATATAAACACTGAAAAACGTTTATCTGTTAGCTAATTAATCATTTTTATTACACAATGAACAATTTTGTTTCATTTTTGACCATTAGTCAGTGGATTGGAGTTAC
>OX104134.1:76349381-76378058 GCA_944470555.2 Heterobilharzia americana
TGAAAATAATCCGTAAATTTATAGCATGAATAATATTTCACAAACAGAAGTTATCGACAACATTAATAATCACACATGTATTGACCATTTCCCATGGTTAGAAGTATTTCATCAAAACTATCAACGAATCCATGTTTATTTGTGCCTGATTCTCTGCCCTGTTGGTGTCATAGCTAATACATTAAACGTGGTTGTTTTATGTCAACCACGTTTACGCAGTCCAACAAATTTACTTTTAACTGTACTAGCAGTCAGTGATGGTTTTGTGATGTTTATTTACATTATATTTGACTATTTTTATTTAATGACACCAAGGCTAACAGATGGTATGACTAAAGCTTACGCGCAATTATTACTAGTTAATATTGTGTTACAAAACTTATTTCATGCCTTCTCTGCATGGATTATTGTCGCTGTAGCGATATTTCGCCTGATTTATATCAAAGCTGGTGTGCGTGCCGCTATCTACTGTAATACAGTCAAAGCATGGATAGCAGTTCTACTTGTATTGGTCAGCTCCATTCTTCTCACAATACCATTTATGATTGCACATCAAGTTCGTGTCAAACCTAGTGAAAGACTGATGTCAGTCACACAATCATCAATGGATAGAACAGATAGCAATACAATGAGTAAACAGTTAAAATCGATTGAAGTTTACGAAGTTGACTATACAACAAATATTAGTCTAAGAGTTATATTATTCTGGAATTCAGCTATCCTTGTAAAAGCACTACCAATAATAATTATGACAACTGTAAGTGCAGCTTTAATATCCTCCATAAGAGAATCAGAAAAGCGCTATCGTATATTAAGAAGATATCGTAATTGTAAGGATTTTCAGGCAACATTAGAAACCACACGTGTTGAAAGTCTTTTAAATAATGCGAATGAAAATTCAAATCCAACAAATCAGCATAGAAATAAATCAAATTCACATCATGAATCATATTCTGGTGGTCGTAGTGCAAATCAAACTACGTATATGTTACTAACTATTATTATATTATATATTGTTACATATTTACCACAGGTAGGTCAAGTTTTTCAAATTGTTTTGATAGTTTGGGTTTTGGAAGTGTTAACTAATGACTCATAGTACCAAGGGTGTTTTTTATGACTAAATCTCACTGATACCTTAGTAGTAGTATTACATCACTTTCATAATGGTGAATTCAACGTACTCACTTGACAAATAAATAATAATAGAATTAATTCTTAGCCTGACAGAAGCACATGAGTCACTGCACACGGAACAAGTTTTAAACCCTTACTTCTGTAAGTTATTGCTGACTCCTTGGTTAATTTAGGTGACTTACCAATCAAATTCAATCCTCTCAAATTCATTCAAGAGGACTGATTTTGCTTAAAATGCAGTGATGCAAACCTCTACTTGTACTTCAAAATTCTTGACTGTATTACAGTTTTTGACCCTAATTTAGAGAATATTGTAAACTTAGTTCCGTTGTGTTAATTAAACTTGAGGCAGGTTGAAGAGTACCTGAATGCTGAAAACCAATGTTAGGAAAGAAAGATATTTCTATGTCATAGAAAATGTTATTGTTTTATGAATGTATTTGTTACAGGTACATATCAAACAAATCTCCACTTTCTTAGAGATACTTATATCTCATCTGTCTATTCACATTTAAATGCCACGTACCATTGTGTGGGTAAAAAGGACCTAGGAATAAATATTAAGACTCTTAGATTGTCTAATTTTTATCAAAAATACAATTTTACGAATGAGGCCAGAGGACTGAACCCGTATGTTAGACAGATGGGAGATAAACGAGTTTATTGCCCTTTAGTTTCAGCTACGCCATGATAAATATGAATATGTAGGAATACTATAAATAACATACATGGTGGTTTTGAAGGATTCATATTATCCTACATAAATTTATTAAAAATAGTCAGACATCTCAAAGAAGATACTGATGATAATTTTAGAGCGATTGGGTTTGTTTACAATTTTTTCTTCATACACAATAACCATAATTTCAAAAATCAGAAATAATTAGTTTCTTTTTAGTGTGCATGCAACTTGTGTGCAAAATGTATGTCGACCAATAAATGAGGATTTAGTCTTTACAGAGATGTCTGAGCGAATATTGCCGAAAGACATTTTAACGTGAGCCGATTAAGACTCATTCTTATTGATCAAGAAGATAAGAATGCATGATGGGTTGAGGTGATGGTAGTTTCTAGTTGACAGAAATTATTGACGCGTCTTATGTAATGAATAACTGAATTAATACATTTTGCTGTAGGAGCTACATTTTCAAGTGTAAAATGTTATTCATTCGGAATGGCATTTGGCATTTTTGACTTTCTGTTGTAAACCATCATTACAGGATGCCCATTCCAAAGCTTATGGATTCACGTAATCAGAACATGGAAATCTTTGTACCGAGTAACCATGATAATGATAATGAACTTTCACTAACTAAAGAACATTAATTTACTTATAAAATTGATGTCCAGTGACATATAGGTATCTTTCTTTTCTGATTGCCATTTATAAAAAATGAACTTTTTACTTCCGTAGTCGAATGCAATTAGTATTAGGTTTTTCAATGAAGATGATAACTTCTCACATCAACAGTCCTGAAATTAAAGTTGACACCTGTTTGCAACATCTGTTAGCGAACATGAAGAAGTTTCAAATTCAGTAAACATAATGAATCCAGGATATTTGTTTAGAGTTTTATAAGCAGCGAAAATATCTTTATTTCAAATGTGAAGTCAAACTTTTCTCTGCACTCCAAAAGGGGCATTATCATGGGCGATGACAAAACTTATCGTAGTGGATATACAGAAGAGAATTTTAGCATTCTGTCTATGCTTGTGAGGATACTGATAATCAAGCATCCTATCCCATTAGTCTGTCTTCAACCAGGTTCAAACTGAATCTACTCTGAATGAAATGCAGGTTAAGATCTGTCGCAATAAATAACAATTTTTAATCAGTAAAATTTAAACATTATTTAACGCTTCGTTAATAAAAACAATACACTAGGGTAGTTAATGTGTCCATAGTTATCATTTTCGTACAACCTGCTTTCATCCATTATAAATCAGTGCAGTAAAACATTTTGGATTTACACAAATCTACCATTTCGACACAGTAGTAAATAATCAGAATAGTAACCAAATGGTGGATAGAAAAAAGACTATCAGTTCCTAGATTCTTTAGATAAACACTTTTCAAGCATAAATTTAGAGAAATCAGTTTACTAAGCACATAATAAGATGTGTATAACTTTTCAGAACAAATGTTTTTCATAAATAAATTTGATCAGTAGCAAAATCAGCGATGCATAACTTTAACATTCTCAAAAATACCAGTTTTTGGATAAATAAAACAATCTATCAGTACACTTAAATTTGATCAAAACTAGTGGGAATAGGTAGTAATAAGTGATGGTTATTAATTAATAATGAAAAGTGTCAAATGTTTACGCCAGTTAACAAAATTTAAATAATGAAATCTGCAGACGAACCTTATTTTGAAAATGTAGTAGTGATTATAATAGTGTATAATCAGTATATTATGAAGAACTGACCACCGTATTTGCAAACAATACCAACAGCATTCATTTAGGATGAAATTAAACTGCAAGTAAGGTGGAGCATCAAAAATCTTCACATTGTAACTCGTGAAACATCTACAAAAGAAGAATCAAATTACAGACAGTACAGTACTTTAAAATTTCACCATATCTTGTAGAATTTATCACTTAAAATGCAGTCCACCCTTTTTACAGATAAGAAATGTTGCATTCTTTAATAGACAGTCTTTGAGATAAAATGTTTTCAATCTCATAGAACTTTTTTTTGTGTGCTTTACAAAACGTAGCAGAAAGTAGAGCAAACATATTAAAAAATAGTGCTGTTATTATGATTGAGTTTATATCAGGTAGAATTTATGTTTCATTTAGAGAATAACCGGTTCACCGTACTTGTATACATGTATATTGAAATTTTTTAATGAATGACTATGTATGTGTCTACTTATACACTTTTCTGCGGTAGACGAATCTCATTTTTTATACATCGTTGTTGATTTATGAAAAAAATAAATAGTTTTTATATAAATTCCTTTTTCCAACTATCACAAAAAAGCGTAACTTGGGTGCATAATTAAACAGTATCACTAACTCTGTAGGATGACGTTATCAACAATATAAAATTTCTTTTGAAATAAGCGTTTCCCTACCAATTCATAAATAAAATACCTTTGGTGGCTCTATTTACTTATAGTATATCAGTATAGTTTCAACTCTTGGTCTATGAGGGGAAAATTCAAAAGCATATCATTGAAACCGGATATAATTTAGTCCCATACTATTTGTGATTTGTTAATTATCTTTCGTTAGTTTCCTCCACACAGATATATAATTATTCTGTTTGCACTTAAAGTTTGAGTATGCTCGAATATGCGTTAGATCACCCATGTTCTACTACAGAGTCAAACAAAGCAGGCCATTAAATTTTAAGATATCTTTTTTCTTATGCTAGGCTGTCTGAAAAAACTAATGCCTTCTTATAACTGCAATATACTGCTGCCTAAAGTTAGAGAAAACCTTCAAGTGCAGCGATTTCTCGAAACATATCCTATGTATAATGTCGACTCAACTTGATGCATAATATTTAAGATATTATTTTGTCAAGTTTTTATCACAGCTCATATAAAAGACTTTCAAACTTCATAATTGAATTATATTATAAACCACAAGGCTGTATTATTATATCTAATTTGTTTAGGCTGATTTTTTTCACTTGGTTTCAGATGATTCACCATATACTGGAAACCGGAATTGATATTTTCAAAAAATATGTACTTCCATGCGTAATTATCATTCAATCCAAAGTAAAGCAATCTCATCAGCTTCATTGTTTCTATTTTCAAATTACAATCACAGTTTCTCTTCAAGACTTCAGTGTTTTGCTATTACAGGGTTTACCGATACTTATTTAGGCAGCTATTTTGAGAAGACGCATAAAGTTTATAATAGCAATTTTTTAAATAGATTTACTCAGAAGATTTTGAATAAAAGTTGCCCATATATTTGCAGTGACAAAATATGGGAAGCTTTTTCACAATCTTTCACTCCACGCAAAGTGTAATTACTTGAAATTAATTTGAGCAAATCATTTGCATGATTAGTTTTGGTAGATCTGCTCAAGACAAACCTAGCGATTTATATTTATTTGCATGTTTAGTCCCACCAGATTTTAATGACTGTCACCTACTTTCTAACTTTTCTTATACTTTATCAGAACCGGGATGTAGGAATACCTTTATTTAAATATTTATTAAGGTCATTCAAAGTTTTAGAGAAACGTTTGGATAAAATTTGCAACTGCTGTTGTCGTTATCATTGTTGATACACTGAATCTGATATTAATACAGCTCAGTTTTAAAGGAAACAAAGTGTTATATATATATATATATGTATATATGGGAAGAGTTCCTATTTTCACTTCTCAAAATGTAAAACAGTACAGCAAGTCAAGCGTTAAGAATTGTAAATATCACGCAAACACTTTTCCTAAAAATAACTATGGGAACAGAATGAAGCTTTTTGTTTTCCTCTATATAAGGTGCTTGATACACCATTCACACTTACCACGTTTCTGAATAGCCTTACATTAAAAAACAACATTCTGGTTGTTGGTAAACTCAGTGCAACAAAATGAGGTTCAATTTTTTCAGTTCTGCCATACTTGATGTTATTAGTCATCCAAAATTCTATAGGTTATATACAATTCTGCCTACATTCAATAGAGTTGGAGCATTCAGGATCCAAACATAGAGATCAGAGTCATAATACACAGTGAAATCTCTGTGCATGAATTAATTTCGCCTGCTTTTCTTAATAGATAATTTTTTTCTAGTGAGGAGTTTCTTACCGCCTTTTTATTCAGTTTTGCTGATGAGGTAAACGCGAAAACTTGCACGTACAATGAAATACGTCTAGAGTTCAATGATCTATATTTTTAAGTAGCGCTAGAAGATTGTACCATACTATTATGATTGGATATGCCTGAGGGAGAGAAAGTCATTTGCATATTAGTGAAGAAAATTAGCACATAGCTTGTGTTTGACCCATTTATTAACGAAAAAGCTATTGTTTGTAAGGACAGTTTAATATTATTGACTCAGAATAATTGATTACATGATTATTTTGCAAAGCGAATCCACTTTCATATCATTCTTCAGAGTTACGTTCTTACTTAGGAAGCAATATATACCTCAGTTACCTGAAGAAATGTAGAATACATTTGAATGAAATCCGCATCTTTTTCATATTCTGCAGTTAAACAGAATCATGAAGTAGTGGGTTTTTTAACTAAGATCTATTCTCACGTTGGAACGTCGGTACTGACATGATTTCAACCTCTTTGTTTATGCTGCTTGACTTATAGTGCATTGATGAGAAATTATTTTTGGCAATTCAAAGTCACAAGTAGCAAACACAGCTTATCAGAGACGAATAAAATGATTCAGTAAAAAATCACACTGACATTTTTGCAGTGGAAAATGCTTATTCAAACATACAACAGAGTAGAACAGTGCAATAAAATATGGAGAAAATGATGTAAAAGTAAGGTTATTATCTCAAGTAGCATTCATTTAACTTTGACCTAATAACAGAATCGATATTCTGCCCTTATTTAAAATAAAAGTCAGTAACTGATCTCCTTTCCAGTTAAATGAAAGGTGAAAGTTTGATATTCCGTATGCGAAAATAATGCTTATCGAGGTAAGTAAACATTTTACTAATAGATGCTATAGCCCAAGTCACTGTTCTTATATTACTAACATCACGATGAATGTCGTAAAAAGATATGGGAAACTAAGAAACGTCCCAGAGTAAAAAAAACATCGAATCCAAGGTGATGGAGAATATTTGTAGCTCTGGACGATGATGCTGTATTCCGTGAGACGTGTAATTTGATTATGAAGCCTCCACTATCATTCTAGATAACATCATCAGCACAAACTTCAGAAAGAAGTATCATATTTTCCGAGCTAGTAATGAAACATTATGTTGAAACTGTTAAATGATCAAGCGGTTTTCCAAAATCAAATGATAACTATCACTCAGTGATACAAAACATTCTAAAAAGAAAATGAACACGGACTGACATAATCTAGACAGACTTAAAAGTGTTTACTCATGAAGGTAGGAAATGATAGCTTCACCATTACAGCGTCCAGCTTTGAAAAAGTATCAACCATAAAATCATCTGTCTGAATAACAAATAATCTGATATAGTTCAGCAAACTATTTGCTAAAGGATCATACTGCTGTTATTGTTTATAGCGTTCATTAATGAACAGTTTAGTACTAATCATTTTATGGTAAAGGGCACAGGAGGGAAATAAGGTTATCCTAATTGGGTGTTTGTTGTAGGCCATATACATTTGTATACTACGGATATTTACCTGAAAACAGGCGTTCTTGTCACTCAACTTAGTAAATGATCTGTGTATAATGAACTTTTTGTTTACTATTGGTGACTAAGTATATGATTCAAAGTGGGTAATGTTCACTGCATGGAGTTATTAATTCAGCATTCTTATACAAATTGGGTGATAGACAATTCTCAGTTATGTACGTTAAGAATTTATAGCATCTTTAGATAGTTTTATGGTCTCTAAGAATCCTGCATGTCTACTAGCATGAAGCTGTTGAAAGTGTATTTTATCTTAATTCAGGGTATTTAAGGAAAAGCAGCGGTATCCAATATTAACGAAAAATGGATAGATAATTACTGATTTAGTAGGTGATTGACTAGGTAGATGGTATTTGATAAAACTGTACGCCTAATGACTTATATTACAAATAACCTTTTAAATTAGTACACAGAAAATATTATATATGTATATATTATAGGTGAAGTAGTATTCAGTAGTAGTGAAGCCAAAAGTCAGATACTGAGATGAATCATTTCTATAATTTATAAAATAAGCGCTTTCTTAGTTAATAATCACACTTATTTTACTTTTCTCAATTTTATTCATTATTAAGATCAAAATCAAATGAGAAAATTGTCCGTACAGAAACCACAAGACTTCATAATCCCATTTTCTGTTTCATACAGACGTTAAAAACAAGAAGTCTTTAAATAAATGGAATTGTTTACAATACAGTTTTGCTACTTAGAAGTTAGGATTGAAAACGTTGACGGATTAAGCGAGATATTCAACCTCATGCACTTTTCTATTCCAACCTTTTAGATAAGGGGAAATATTTGACACTAAATTCATATTTCAGAACCTTGATAGTACGGTTCCTTAACAGGTTCACTAAGTAACAGGCAAAAATGCTTCACTCAGATACCTTCGCATAAAGTACTTGTGTGCAAAACACATACGTTGGGCTTGTAATGAAAGCGAATAGGAACTGAAATACATTCATCACGGAAAAGAGATACTACTTCACACTGAATCATTAGTTATCGTATTTAGAAAACAAAAACTATATAGTCAGCATTAGAGGAGGATATTGAACACTTTGTTTGAGAATTTACTCATGTAGTTTGAATAGTGCAACTTGGGTTATTCCCTGAAGGTCAAAACAGACTTTTACGCAGAAAGTTGGAACTAATATACTCCAAGTACTGTGGAACGTATAGGTAAATAACCTCAATATGATATCAACAACCAAGTCAGTGGTCAGTACTCGCCATAGTATTCTCTCAAATCTAGATTACTGTTCAAAAAACATGTCACTTGTTTAAATTGTAAAAAAAGCTAAGATAGTGAGAATGGAATATAAACTAGATATCTGGAAATGGATGTACACTTTGGACATTAGGAGCGGAATAGCTTATCTACATAAGAAAGTATCATGGTAATAAGCCAAAATCAAAAGGTTAGTTTACAGAAGTTTTGCACTAAATAAACCAGGAAGTCTGTCTTCTTGTATCCATAATGTGAGAAAGCGCTACTGTTGAGAAAACACTCAAAGTACTCCGAGAAACTAACATTTAACCCACTGGCGGGTGGACCGATTTCTAGCCTATTCAGTCTGCAGTTGGACTATAAGGTTAGTCAACCAGTGATAACACATTGTGATTTTACAATTCATCTGACAGTTAGACAAAAAGTGCTCCTTTTTGATAAATGAATATCTTCACCGCTTTTTGTGCAAATTGCGCAAACGTAAAGTAGGTGTTTTGAAAATTCTGCTGCGTACTGCCAGATTTTTTTCGTATACAGCTTAATAAAGGTTTTCGAAGAAAAACTATTTATGGGACCAACATGATTTTATTAAATAGTGCTTTCAGTTAGCGCCTGGACACATGACTTTTCAGCAGCAAACATGAAACACACGTCATGTAAGGCTATGCTGTTCTTGGCGTTTATAATGTACACTAACAAAGATGGTTACCTAAATGCGTTTTACTCTAACTTCAAAAAATAAATGAGAACCGACTCACAAGTAGATACAAAATCATGTTTAACCTTTGAAGCTGACACTTAATACAAAGTTAAAGAGCCAGGAAAAACATCTCAGGCTTGGTCATAATGTTTGGAAAATGCAAACAACATATTTCTCAGCTATCATCGATAATGTTAAAAGGTAACGTACTCATAGGATCAAATTTTAGCATGACAACGCTTTGATTACTCTTTCGACACCTTTTCTGACTGGAAATTCAAGAATAATTTCAAAACGTTGATTTGATAGCAATTGTAACCTTTGGAACAATGATTCGTGAATATGAAATACCTCTGGTAAAAAAGTGTAAATATCTACTATGATACAAAATGGGATCATGTACTGCAGCAAACTGCATGAACTGATTCATGTGCACCGAAAAAAAAATAGAGTGAAATCACAGACAGTTTTTGCTATGATATAGCGGTTTATCTTCTTTCTTATAAGATAAATACAGTAAAAATTACGGTTGTACTGACCTATAACCTTTTCTTAAAACTTGATGTTAAACAATTAAAAGCTCATTACTCAAAATCTCTATAACATTATTTGCCTTCAATATTAGAATTATTAACCCCTTAATTACATGTCAAAATCCCAGGAGATTTTAACATCAAAATATTAAAATTAGTGGACCTAAGTAAAGACATTCCTTCTTCCATCAACTAGTTTGGAAATCACTGATCGGTAATTTACTGAAAAAATTATGCTTTCATTGTCCATCTGAATTACTTTTTGAAACCATACGTTAGACCAATTCATTTTCACAATTTCAGAAATTGTGATTGGAAACCCACTGATACCAACTGTTTCTTTTCTTGAAATATTACTAATGTTATGAACAAAACTTCCATTCATGAGGCATGAATCTTGCATTATTTTGCAGGGGTGATCAGTTATCTGTGAATTGATGTATTCGAACCTAACTGTGGTAACTTTATCTTGAAAGATCAATCCATTAAAGAACTTCAGAAATTTTAAAATATGTCTATAAGTTCAAACTGACCAAAAGCTTCCAAAACACAGTGTGAGGTATAAAGCTGTAATCATTTCAAGCATTTCAGCAACGAGAAATTGTATAGAACTGGTTTAATTTTAAATGTACTGAGCTCTTTGATTTTCTTCGAAAAAAGGTTTTCAATAAATTTAAAATAAGGAGTTAAGGAAAACTGTAGTGTTTTCTTTAATAGTTTTTAAAAATAAAAACCCCGTAGACCGATTTGATAGACCTTTATGAAGGCTTTCTTTGTGTATTTTTCAGGATTGAGATCAACATGGATGTTATTTTATTACTAAATTCATTAAAACAGTGTCCAGAGAAATAAAAAACAGTAAAAAGCAATAGTATATCGATGAACAATTTTCATACGACCTGATGACTGTCTGAAACAAAACTCACTCTCTAATTTACAGTAAGCTTAGACAAGAAAGATGCAGTAAAACACAGAATTTCAACTACTTGTTTTCACTGAAGTCAGGTTTTAGTAAGACAACCTGACTGATCAAGTAATTATCTGGGGAACAAAACTATTTTAAACGCTTTAAAAATGGCATCTACATACTCATAAACTTCTCTAGAAAGTTTTGTTACTGAGTTAAAAAAGCTTCTTTGAAACTTTTATGTATAAATTTGCTGTACTTCATTACTGTGAACCACAGGTAGCGTGCGCTGCTTTCATTGATTGATAGATATCTCAACTACTATTGTTTTTCAGATAGAAAGCAAATAAACAATATACCCAAGAAGTTTTTTCTTCAGGGGTTTCCTCTGTTGGAGAACCCAATTTCGCCACTAACATTCTAGAATCTCGACAATTTTTTCATGTAAATGTGAACTACATTTTACCATCAATGTTCTGTTGAATAAATAAGACTTTCAAAAACACTATTCATTAGTGGAAATATTTACTCATGTATCAGAAAATTGGTTTTGCATTGTAGTGAATAAATGCATCCTTCTATTTACATAAGCTTTCAAAAACTGATGAGGCATTTACTAAATTAATCTGCATAACCTTCTCTTAAGTAAACCTATTCTTTAAGCTTTCTTAAGCCACTGTAAAGTGAAATGTTGGGCTGACTTTTCTCGCTCAGTATGTTATTATTAGATCATCGTTCATCAGTAATAATTAGTTCAGAGTCTTTTATTATTCTCACCACGTTCATGTTAATTAAATTTTTGGATGTTGCGAAAAAAAGGCAAATCCAAACCCAATGAGATTTTTAAATATACAGAACCAAACAAATAATCCTTTTAATCAGCATAATAAATATAATGATGTGAAGTGACGGCTGATGGTTTCTGTTTCACTTGTTATCATCACATCGTATAAACGTGTATATGACAAATAAAAAAATACCTGCTATTCAAACTAAAGGCAGTCCTCGTCACGGTCCAGATGATATTTAAGGTTCATAAGCTTATTCTCTGTTCAAACTTATTAAAATCAACTACCTTTAGGACAAATCAGCAGAAAACAATCGCCTTATGAAATATGTTTTTTAGTTCTGAACAGTGTCACTACTGTTCAGGAAAAAATGATTCACCAACTTTTCATATTAGGAAAGCTTGTTAAATAAGTTTGTGTATCACTGAACTAAACTTAATAAGTGACCATTTTTTTATAAAAGCAGAGGTCAATTAAAGAATTAACAGATGAAATTAAGAGTTGTGCACAAATTTTAAATTACATTTTTCTCTGATAATGCTTGTGTTTATCTTAAATTGTAAAAGAAAATATTAGGGATAGCTACAGTTGTACAGCAGTTAATTACATTAACTGGACTTCATGAATATCAGTGATGCATTGATTGTGCATTTAGATAGTGAATACCTGTTAATCAAGTGAGGAAGAAAAATTAGCGCTACATAAGTTTTATAAACTCAACCAATTGTGTCAAAGAGAAGAGTCACCACTAAATAGAATCAGTAGGATCCAGAGATGAGTAAATTATTAATTTCTTAGATGATCACTGCTTCTCTCTGTTGTTCACTGACTTCATTGAGAAAAGTTGGTATCTCTCTGTAATGTAACAGCCTTAAGTAATAGCATTTCAAGATCCACAGTTATTCAGAAACCTTAAACACATAGCTTTTTGATACCGGGACTGCGTGTATAAGATATTTCACCACGTCTAATGTTACAGATAAACAAATGTGAACTGTGAGATATCTTAAAAGTTTTACGTTCGTTTTATGAGCCTTGGAATCCATGAACTGAACTCAAGAAATATTTTCAACCAGAGGTCTGTCTATATCATGGGCTGCAAAAAATATTCATCTCACACGTTTGATCAGATCTTGTTTTACTTATTTTAACAATTTAATTGTCAACTAATCATAAAGCATACTTCCATGCACTCTGAAAATATCTTTCATATACCTATAGACAGGTTCATAACAAGACTATGAGAAAATATCAGAGTAGGAGGCAGTTAGTCACTGAGCGCACAACATTACATCATATAGCTATTACAGGTCGGATATATGATACACCACTACCAAATTTGTGTTCGCCTTTATGTTCGACCCATGTACAACAAAATACAGACTAGAGGATGAACTAAACACTACTGGTTGTTGCGCATTGCTGCTTATCATACTGTTATTGTTAAAATTATTTAACTGCCGTGGTTACTTAATTTGCAAACTTTATACAAGTAATGAGTTCGTTGAAATATCACAATAAAAATTCCAAACTGGAGATTTCAACATAAAAATGTTAGACTTTACGAAATATGAACAGCGTGAATGAAATAAAAATATTTCAGAAACATTATTTATAGATGTAATGATAGGAGGGAAGTGATGCGGTGGTAGGAAAATGTATCAGCATAAGTTCATCATTTTTGTCCATATAAGATAATTTTGATCCACTAATATTTTTATACAGTTTTGCCTTGTTTTATATACCGTCCTTATAATTACGCGTATTTTGTGTCACAGAAAGTTAGGAAATTCATCAGTTATACCTGTTGCCTGACACCAATTCAGTGATGGATTCAAGTCAATGATTTGGCTCCAGAGAAAGAAATCATCACTCGATCAATCTATAAGTCAGCTCTGTTAACCATCAGTAGTCTTTTCATACCATTTAATAAATTTATTTTACAATAAAGAAGGCAGAAGCATAAGTGACCAAAAAACAATCCCGAGAAAAATCTTCCCAGTGCAATAGAGAAGAGGAAAGACAGCAAAATTCTAAAACATCTACAAAGTTGTTGAGCTCAAAAGCTAACAGATGTCAGTAGGATAAGCAAAAGATTTTGAATAACTGATCAACCATTTAATGTTTTGAGATCTAGGTTACGCCTTTACTTACCTAGGACGAAAATTTATCTCTGTTCACTCTCAATAAACTAGCTCTAGGAATTACTAGTGTATTCCGTCTTTGGTTTGATTTAAATTCTGGTCGTTGAATAAAATTTTATCTTCTAAGATCGGGGCCAGCTAGTGAAATTAAACAAATGTAATAGTAAATAACAGTCTTAATTAATTTGTCTAACTTATTTGACACTTTCATACTGTGCATGAGTTGAGTGATACTTTAGAACTACATCAATCAATAATTCACTGGCAATTCGAAGATGGTCCAGATCATTACCCAACCAACAGCTATTCGAAAAGAACCTAATTTACCAAGATGAGATTAGCAGAATTAAAGTGCAACTGATGTTATACATGATATAAGCAGACATTTTCTGAATAAAAACATATCCAAGCTATCTTGGACAACTTAGTCTGCAGAACATTTTGTTTTATCCTAAGTTTGTTAGTCATACAAGTTTGTACAGGTTATAATCAGCTTTATACAGAACCCTAACCTCTCCCATCATCCCAGAGATAATTAGACAATAGAACAATATATCACAATAGATTTGGTTTAATTTCCTACTCTCATGATGAGTATACAACTAAATACATACTTCACATATAGGTCATATTCTGAAATTAAAGGTCTGGCAGAGCGAAAAGTGAGTGTAAACTAATGTTTAAGTTGATATCAAAAACTCTTGTAGTGTATAATTAAGTTAATTATTCACCCGTTAAGTCATTTCTATAACAGAGTCCGTGAGAAAAGTTATTGAGTAAATTTGAAATTATTTTTTGTGTAGTACTTCCTGTTTTTAACAACAAGCCTAATAAAGATACTGTTAACCTGACCTGAATGATACAGAAATGTTAAGGCGAAATCAGTTTGTCCGTCTGGTGGTTTCCAACTTGATATAAATACTTTTTCGTGTTTAATATGCGGATGAAAGAACACCGTTGATTACTGCTGAAATGAATTTCACCGTAGTTAAGTTCTAAAGTAAATCCATTGAGGAACTGCTGAAAGTGAAAAATTACAAACAGCCATTTAATCTGACCAAATAGAAGTTGGCATAATCTGCCGAATAAAAAAGTTCGTGCATATGTAACCGTCATAAGTATATATAAAACTTCTACTGTTTCTTTTTACACATAATACCACTTAAAGGGAAAATGGAGTATTTGATATCATGTTCAACTATGAAACAAATTCAGTAAATTTTTTCATTGGAATATATCACATATTTGCTTATTGCTACATAAAAAGTGTAAGTTCACTAGAGTCGCCATTTTTATGTTGCCGATGCACTTTCATATAAGACCTGTAATCCCCTAGTAGTGTTGAGAGGGTAGTGTTTTACTGTTCACTTACTTTCCAAAAAAGTTTTCACCTATATGGAGAAAACGGATACATTTTCCGGGATTGTGCTTATTTTTTAAAAGCAGCACTGTTATCTCTAGACGTACGAAAAAATGTCAAAGATATAAATGAACTAATAAATATCAAAGTATTCGATCCTCTTCCAATAATATAAAGTAGAGAGGTTCAAATCAATGCAAATTGGTAGTTTCTTCATATAGTTCTATTCACCTACAGGCTGAAAAATGATAAAGGATTGCAAACTTAGACAAAGGTTGGTGGTTCAGATACTACAGTCTGTAAAAAAACAAGAAGTTTTAATGGGTATTCATCCTTCAAGCCAGCCAAACGTGAACCAATTAGTGCAGATTTTATAAGAAGTCTAGATAATCGAGCTCTAAAGTTGGTTAGCTGGTCAAACAAATTATTCATGGAAGTGGAATATACAAAAGGAATCCGCTAAGCGACAACTTTTACCAATAGTTTATGTGGAATTTCATGCTAATAGATATGAAGAAAACTTAGCATTAATGTACCGAATGATTTCAGCATAAGTAAGAGGGTATTCTTGATCCTTGTAATGTTATCACAAAACAAAGGATCATCAAAATCTCCTAGAATTCATATTATATTGGAATCGCATTTAAGCATGTGAAAAGCTTTTTGCCTGAATTTCCTGTTGACCTACTGAAGCGAGGTAATTTGTCGAACGAAATATCAAATACTGGTTTTGAACCGAAGTAAATATGTCGAAGAAGCCACAACAAGATATTCAGATTACAACATCATAGGATCTTGTCCAATTTGAGAATGACTAACCCAAACAAGACTAGTAATTGGGAAGAAATCATCTATTTTACTAGATATGTCTATGTGCAATAACACAATGAGGTCGAAAAGGAAGCAGTCATAAACATTAAAATACGTGTGAAATACTTTACTATAAGCAACGAAACTTGCAGCATCTAACAGAAGTTGATACTCCACTATCTGCCACACCAGATAACCGTATTTTTCGCAAAACAAGAGAAATATTTTCATGGAATTGCGGTAAGATGGGGAAATAGGTTCATGAGCGCATGGAAACTGCAGCTTAGCTGTCAAGCCGTTCAATACTGTAAGCAAACATTTGGATTCGTATTTCTACAAATAAACAAGTATCTTGACGCTTATTTGCTTCAGCATGTATACACCATAACCCAGAAAGGTAATGCCAGACGATATATTTCAGAATCTTCACTTAATAAGTGTTAAATTGATTTGAAAACTTTCAGAAAGAATATATATCTCATCGATGATAGAAGAAAAGAATTAGCACAATGAGGAAGAGTACAGCTCCAGTCTAATCAGTCGCGGCCCATATGGTTCACTTCAAAGTGTCATCACATACAATGAATTATAATATAGAGTTTATCTCTTTACTTGAAACTGACTTCAGCAGACCACAATACTTTAGGGTACAGTAAAAATTCTGGTTCAATTAAATTAGATAAGAAGCATTATTATTCAAATATCTAACTTGAAAAACCTTCAGGAATCATATTTTCACTGTGATACACAAAGTGCCTCTGTCTGTTATGTATCAACAAGAAAACTATGAAGAAATATGTTTGCAAATTAATTTGCAACAAAATCTTGAAATGAGTTTACGTTTCATTGTTCCTAGGCAGTGTATCAAAAATAAGTTAAATCCAGTGCAAAAACACAGTGGATACTCAGTATGGTTCTATCGTGATGTTTAAATATGAACTTAGTGAATACTTCGCCCTCCATTTTGAATCAACGAAACGGCTGTTTGCCAGTACAGGAGGATGAATATATTTCAGTTGGAAAAAGTGTATAACCAGCGACAAGTAAACTGAAAAATGTTTTCTCTTGACCGGAGATAACTTTCTATTTGTAGACCAAAACAATCTGAAAGATGAATTGCAAACTTCTCTAACTATATCTTGGGAATGTTTTGAGACCCTGAAGTGAATGCATCATGGTTAATAGAGGTTTAAATGTTCACTGAGATACATGTTGTTACTTTTTCGTATTCACCTACAGTATAGTGTTCTGAGTGCTGCGTATATACAATCTGTTTTAATTTGTATACAGAATAATACCGGCCATGAAACCAACTTTTCTATGTATTACGCTTAAAATACCAGGGATGAAATTGTGTTCAGTGCTATTTATATATACCGGCATGATCCACTACTCATCGTGTTGTTTGCCAACATAGAAGCCGACGTACTTATCTGCAAGTGTCACAAGTTTCTACAGATGATGTGAATATGTTGTAAGTAAGAGGCCTATGAATATTTATGTTTCGCAGATTTTATTATAAATATATGCATCTAAATGTGGAAAATGAAACTTGTTAACTAGCCCTTTTTTGTAATATAAATTGCGAATTGTATATAACATATGAATCTTAGTACATTGGTTAGAGACACTAATGTGATCTTTATAGTCTGATCAATTTGAAGGTCACAGCTGCAGTTTTTTAGGACTTGGTTTCTCCACTAGTATTATTAGTAAAAACTCAACCAAAGCTTTATTGAAAATTGAAAAGATTAGTAGCGTATACAAAATCTGATAATTTATCATGAGGTACCAGTCATTTCTGTTCTCAGTTACAGATTGTTCTCACCTCTCGTTTAATCCAACACAAAATATCTTTCTGCATAATCATGATTCAACCTGTGGCGATTAAAATGCAAAATTCTGAACTCTACTTTAGTTCGCATGTTTTTCTCAATATATTCAAGCCATCGTAACCAACCTCTAATTGCAATCCTATCAGCTCATTATTTTACGTTTTAAGTCTTCATGGCATTTTTTAAGATAGCTGTTTTCATCAGTCTGCTGTCGGCGTCGAGTCTAAAAATCATTTGTTACATAAGATAGCAGAAACTCTTGCACTAGGATAAAATTATTCCTTAGATTTGTAGACGTTGGGACAATACATGGTTCTTTTATTTAAAAGCCTGTTCCGGATGTATTTATCATTACTTGAATGATGGATTGATTCTCTTTTCCGTTTTTCTTTTGTAGTCCGCTTTGCTCCTGCTGAACAATTTTCAGGGTGGTTGCTTCAGCGCTACGGTATACGAAAGACTGGGTGATTTCTTGGATTTCTTGACATTGATTAACAATGGCTTAAATTTCATCTTATATTGTGTAATGTCACGACAATTCAGATACACATTTCTGCAATTATTTTGTCCATTTTTAAGCTTGTAACGTTTGCGAAAAAATGAGATTATTAGGATGGAAAATGAAACATATTTCTTTGTACAAGATAAATCTATAAATAATTCTCATAATCGCTTTGTTTTCTCTACTAACTTAACTGAATATCTGATCTGTATTTTAGTTCAAAGGGGTTACAAAGGCACGTTTGCCTTGCAATCGTATGGGGAAAACTATTTATCAACAGGAATTATGCTCACGGAGAGTAATAATTATGCAATATGAAATGATTAAAGTGGCTTTTTTAGTAACTTGGTTTTGCGAAAATCAATTGGCGCTTTTTCACAAATTACAAGTTATGTTCACTGTACTGCCACTTAAAAGAACATTTATTTGAATAAGTAGTACTTTTGCAAACATACTTTTAGTCTGATTTTGTTCTATTCACGCTTCAGTGTACAACTGTTCAGAAAGCTGTTCCTACGTTAGCTTTTGTTAAATGGATGGAAAACTTCAGAAGTCCATGCATTACACTAACTGTAATAGCAACTTTATGAAACATTTAACTACAAAGAAAGCACTCTGAATTATCAGAAAGATAGAAGACAATTCAGTGGAGAAAATGTTCATTGTGGCAATATCGTCTATGAGAGTTGAAGCTTATTGTTACTGAGAGCAGGTAAGTCTGTCAGTCGATATTAGTCTGTCAGCTGAGAAATTGATGAAACACGAAATTGTACAAGTTGTGAACTCTTTTTAAACGAGAATTTCTGTGTAAGAGTTTAAGCAGTGACTTAAATGAGGACCATGATGAATTTGTAAATACTTCATCGAGTACTAATGACATTACCAAAAGAAGTACTGTTATGTGCGAGACCGTCAACAACTTTTGAAAAAATCTGCTGTTCCTTTCGAGTCGATCGACAATTGTTAGGTTTACTTTTGAACTGTCTATATAGCTTAGTAGATTGTGGTGAGTTGTGATGACAAGTTGTAAGCTACGTAACACATTTAAAGCTGCGGTAACTGTTTCTCAGCGAAGCAACAAAATATAACTGCTTAAATGGATGTGATATAATCATCAATAATCTACTTTGCTTTTACTGCAACTCAGTTTGAAGAACAAACAGATAAAGAAACTAGATGTTTTGTCTTTTGAAATGCTCACATAAAAGTAGTGTCTCGTGGAAATATAAAGTTAACATTGAGTTATTTGCTACACTATTAGTGAAATGTTTCACTCTTATGAAATGTTGAAAAAAAAACAAATGAACATTACTTTTTCAGTAATTACATGTTACTTCTGTCACCAGTACTCATCGGTGAAGTTCTCCACACGTTATCTTCCGTACTAGAACAAAATTCGACTCTGTACAATTATTTCTAAGGCATTTATCATAAAAATCAACTGCATATTCCCATATAATGCTAGTTTCAAGTGTGGTCTCTTAGAAAACGTTAATTTCGTGTAGTTTTTCGAACCAGCACACTTGTATTCAAGAAAAATTAATAAACGAAAAATGAAAGCACAACCAGCTTCAAGTTATGTATTTGTCAGCTTTAAATGACAAACCACTTTTGAAACGACGCGATTTGTTCTAATATGGCTTAATTAAACAGTAGAGTACCGCGGAAACATACAAACGTCTGTTATGAGTAGCAACGTTCAAAAGACTGCAGGGAACAGAGTGAAATGGCAACGTGCTACCGAAGCCCTATGTTCCACTATGAAACCAAAGAACAAGTAATAAGTTAGTAGAAAATGAGTAGGATTATAGGCAATTTCAGTGAGATCTTGGTCACCTGTTCTGATTGAACTACTAAAAAAGTGTAAAACTTTTTATTATGTTTAAATATTCAATGCATTCATATTTACAATAAACTAATCCATTCTACAAAGTATAACATTTTTGTAGATATAATAATATAAACTTATCATAAGAGTACGTTACAGAAACTTTCATAATGGTGAGTCTTTAATGATTAAGCTTATATGGTTCAAATTAAAACCCACATCTGGTTCTGCTAAGTTGAAATTCACTTTTTCAAGGTAGCTTTTTCAAATAAGTAATTAAAGATTCAACAAACTGACAAAAATATACTTTTGACTTCATAGCTTGTTACTTCCAGTTATTGACTGGACTGAAATAATCAGCTGCGGTTAGTACGGTACTTCTGCACAGGTGCCTCAATACTGCCACTTATTTCACCTAATGGTGATTACAGATACTGGCAAACAGTGAAATTTGAGACCACGTTACGTCTTATTAGGGACTTGTCATCTGGATTCGCCACTATTTGAATGATTAATGGTGTCCAAATAGGCTTCCTGAACTTCACTGTTGGGCAGTTTCTATCACATTTTTATTTCCGAAGGTTACCATATATTCTTCATAATATGTTTTATTTATGAAATCTTTCAATATCAGACTTGGTATAATGACTTGTGTAACCTACAAAAAATTGTTGATGACAAACTCTGAAAATCGTGTAAAATATACTTGACTATTCTTACTAGTTGCGTCGTTTCTATTCAGGCATCTTTCATATAGCCGCCCCCTTATCTGATACATAGTTTCACAAAAATCTACAGTTCGTATCACTGGCATCTGAAAGATTGTATCTATATTTGTGTAAATACAGACTGCTGAACAAGTTCACTAGTTATCAGCCAGTCATAAGCACACATAAAAAGGAAAGGTTGGGCATATGGATAACAACCCTACACCGGAAAACCAATCCAATTAATAAAGAAACTTCAAAGTGCAAAGTAAATATAAAAAGTAAAAACAAACTTATTCCTCGCTGGAATTAGGGAGACGGAATGACGCCCGTTAGTGAAAGCCTGCAAACGGGAAGCCATTTGGCCGATGTGTCTCCTCTTCGCTCGATGAAAGCGAAAGTAAGATTGGGGACATGGAATGTCCAAACAATGTTTGAAGCTGGCTGGCAAGGCTGCCCAGATTGGAAAAGAGGTGAGAAGGTGTGGAATGGAAGTACTAGAAATCTGCGAAAGTAGATGGAATAGAAGTGGACTATCCAAGATACCTATTGGATAATTAATAATATACTGCGATATTCTCATCCAGACGGCAATAAGGAGCACACTGAGTTGCGGAGTGGCTTCATGATGTCCCCAAAACCATCGAAGGCTCTCTCTCACACACTGAGAACAAATCTCCTCCTCCACCATCACGATCACAACAGCAATGTCCAGCTCAAAAGGAAGGAAAGTCACAATCACACAATGATACGCTACGCTATGCACCCATAAAAATATGCAGATCAGGAGAAGAAGTAGTAATTCTACGGACAGCTGCAATCAGTAATGGAGGAGACCCACCCCAGTTGGCGATGGGTCTGGTGACATGAATATCAGCCAAACTGGAAGCGGACAACACAACAGGGAAGAGAACTAAGTGATCATGGGTCAAGAAGCACTCGGTGAAATGAGGAATGAGAATGGAGAACTGTTTGCAGACTCCTACACATTCAACGAGTTGGTGATTGGAGTCAGACAGTGTGTGTGTGTGTGTGTGTGTGTAAAAACACAAGGATATTCACAAGGCAGAGACATGGATTTGATTTCACATGACACCAGGACACCAGGACACACACACGCACACACACTACACTGAAAATCAGATCGACTTCATTTCAATGTGAAGAAGGTGGTGATGGAGACTCAGCCTACTGGACACAAGATGAGATGAAGAAGGGGAGCAGATGTCGGTTCACACCACTCAGTGTCCACTGCAAAGAACCTACCTTCCAAATCAAGTTGGAAGCCTTCGAATAAGAAGGTGGTGATGATAGATAACAGTTGAGGTTGAACAACCACCCAGAACAGAAACTGAACTCAACTCAACTGGACTGAACTGAACTGAACTGGACTGAAGTGAAGTGAAGTGAAGGACGAAACTGGCTTGGAAATCTCTACGTCAGTCAGTCAGTCATCAGAATAAGTTAGGAGATACTGAGCAAGATCGCTGAAGAAACCTGTGTGGAAGAGTAGTTGTAATGTGTGAAAGAGCTGAATGAGTAAGCCTATATAATCCTGTTAACAAGGAATAGGAAGCAAAACAGGAGAGGATATGACAAGAAATGGATCTCGATGGACACATGGAAGCTGATAGAAAAGGAGGAGGAGGGAAAAGACGAAGGAGAGGGAGATGAAGATGGTGAAGCAGAAGACGAGCGAATGTAGTGCATTGCAGGGATGAACAACGAGATTAGGAACTGAATACAACCCACAAAACACTTCACTGGACAAATAAGTGAGGAAGAGTTTGCGCAAAGACAAAAGACGCTTCTAGGACACACTGACAAGTGAAGCAGATCAAGCTGCAGGTAGGAGAGACACAGAGAGAGATCTAACAACATTATATCCAACAACAAGGTTACCATCTGGGAAGAGAGCTATCAACACAGATGAATACAATGAGAGATAGTAAAGGAAACTTAGTTACCACTATAAAGGAGAAACAAAGGAAACGATGGCTGGCCACTTCAAAAACACTTTTAAAGCGACCACCAACACATGCAACTCATTCAGAAATACCAACAGTAAACGCAGAATTACCAGTGAACACATGCCCTCTAACAAAACAGAAGTGGATTCCTGAACGCCAAAGTTGCAAAATGCACGGAATCAACAGGACTAGATGAAATCCCTCAGAAGCACCGAAAACAGACGGAGAGACAATAATCAGTGTGCATATCTACTGCACTGCACTTCATTCAGCACAAAGCCTGAACAACATCCGGATTCCTAACACAAATTTAGTCAAGTCAGTCAGTGCTTCTTTGTGATGGTTGAGAGACTTGACGCGTCACCAAAAGCATTTCCAACAAACTACAGACATACACCAACAGCAGCCGCCTACGCTCACTCAATGCCAAAGATCAGATGACCAGAACAATAAGTGTGATCAACAAGGAATTCTGGTCGGGCAATGAAACAACCAAGAACACGTCGCCCAACAAATATGCAGGAGGAGATGTAGATGAGTTGGGCACACACTGAGAAGACGGTTTGCTGATTTCAGGAACCAGATCAGGCCCTCGAGTGGAATGCGCATGGGAAACGACGAGTTGGGCATCCGAGAGTGACACGGAGGAGGTGTTGTGGGGAAGAAATGGAAGCTTCATGGTAGTAGTGGAGCCAGGTTATGAGAACTGCAGAGAACAGAGTGAAGTGTTGGCGTGCTACTGAATGCGTATGATCTACTAAGAACCTAAGGGACAAATTGCAACAATTACCAATTCAAGATTATAAACTTTTAGAATGTGAACATTGTGGCTAATTTCCTCAAAGAACTTCAAGTCCGACGAGTCCAAAAGCTGTCAATGGTAATCGCTATTTCAAACCGAAGTAACTTCATGAATGTTTTCTCGGAATCATTCCTAAACCCTATATCATATTCGATTTAGGGCTATTTATTCGTGAGGCGTACATTGTATCATCAAAAACAAATAGTGAATCCTTTGTTGTTTGCCAAAGTTATGTTGGAACTGTTTAAGTTCTCACGAAAGATGAACTTTAAGGAGGGGCAACTTTCACGCAATATTGCAAGCTCTACAAAATACTTGGCAAACGATCACAGCTGTGACGGATGAACTTAACCATCACACCTTATTTTTTCATTGACCATTCACAAATTATTTCACTGATGCGTATGATTTCTTCGCTTCATCTATAGCGGACTATTTACTAGATTGTCATTCAGTTTTCATCAAAGTATCACATTAGCATGACCATACAATAAGATCGGGCAAGGAATGAATCACTTTAGATGTATTATATTATTGGGAAAACGTATGCCTCACATTCGACTACAGGAAGTTACCCGGTTCATCTACCCAAAAATTTATAGAATGCATGCATAAATAAAATCAAATTTCTTACCAAAATATTCAGCATATAATCGGATTAGTATTTCCACATAAAAATGCGAGATTTGTGATTCATTGTGATCAACTGTTTAGTTTAGAAAAGTTAAATATTCCAGTATTATATTACAGTAAATGGATGAAGCTATCCTCTTCATTCTACAACTTACAAATACGGTGGATAATTTCTACTGAACAAAGAAGGATTACGTGATCTTCGGTAAACTGGTTTATGAAAAACTTATTTTCCAATACAAACGAATTATGTATGACTTGGCTTCACTTTATAAAATATTTTAAGACTATACAATTAGAGCTTATGCAAGATATATTTTGGGAATGATGTTAGTATTTATAAGGACCGGAAGACGGTAAAGATAACATATAAGTAGGTGGTAATTTGAAAGATTTTCAAAAGAAAGGATTTTAATCTGTCCAAATTAGTTATTTTTTTAATGCAGAAAATTTATTCTGCCTCCAGTATACATGCAAACTATGCCAGGTTATATATGATTCTCGGTAAGGTAAAAACTTGCTCGACCAGACAGTACTGAAGTTGTGCGTAGAAAATACTTTTTCCTGCGCTCATATTGCAGTGGTCTTCTGCAATTTCTACTGTAGTCAGCGAGAGCATTTTGATAACTTCAGCATCTAAACTAAGCATTTGGTTAGTATTCAGTTGCCATTTCATAGCTATCAACTGCCTTGGTTCTGTCTTCATAGCTTTTAAAATTAAAGCGTTTTTTGGTTTGGTATCCTGGTTTGCCTATCCTGTTAGTTGCTGTCCATCTATCGTCCTATTTTTTTAAAGACAAAAATGTTTTTAAAGGTAATTCCAGCCTAGTATTAATTCTGACATGTGACGTGAAATTTAGTGTGCTGGATAAGTTTCTAAGTTAGGTTCAGTCAGTTCTAATAAAGGATGAATAAACGACTTATACACCGACAAAGAAATGGGATACGCCTAACCAAGTGGTACAATAGAAAATTTTCCGAAAGTTCTGAAGATTGCTCCTAGATATGAAGAACATTACAGTTCACTCCTAAAATCAAAAACTTTTCGGTGACACTGACCAGTACATCGGCGATTATGTTCATAGTGAACTGAGACAAAAATGTTTAGGCACGTCGAATTAAATTCCAACTTCATTAGTGGCTTCTTTCAACTCATTACTCATGTTATTCACTGCATTGTCAGCTGAGCATTGCTGAGTAGCCATATTGCATAAACAGAAACCATATCTGTTTCTTCATTCTTCTAATTATTTTTTTCAGAACCATCGAAATACTTGCCAAGAATCCTTGTATTTGGACTGTGCAATCTAAAGATAACGTTTATCTGTTCAGATAAACTTCATTTTCTAATTACACTATATTTATTCATAAAAGGTGGTAAATGTTTAAACATTCCACAGATAAACTGTGTGAACTGAGATGCCTAAGTGAAAGTAGCATCGAATTTCATTCTTTCTTACAACATTTTAGCTAGAGATATATCGTCTATCTCAAATTATGCCTTTCTTTCACAAGTGTCATAAAACCTGTATGATTCTTTGTCAACACTGAAAATTCATGTGCTTTTCATAGTATAACCAAATGCCATAGAATTTCTTAAATCATTAGAATGAAGCTGCATTACAAGTTTAGTTGAGGAGAACATTGCTTGTGTGAGTTCAATTAATTCACCTCATTTTGAGACCATAGAATATACCTGGTTCTTCTTTCAGAATGCTTGAAGACACAATACAATGAATACAAGCAAAAATCAAGATTATTAAGTTCTAATTTTATTGGATTTTGCATTTCCGTAGCTTTGGTATGCTAGCACTGACATTTACGTATCTTGTAGTTTGATCGTATGCCATTGAAACATCTCACATACTTATTTATCCACTAATCGATCTATCCCAACTCTTAAGATGTATTTAACTCTCTGCGTGAATATAAAAAACAGAATTGTGGACGTGAAAAAAATTTTGTTCCTTAAAACTAGGTCACGTATAAATAAATAAAAATGTCACTAAAAATTTTAGTTGAACTGGTAACCGGAGATTAACTTCCAAGCCATAAACATTTCCGTCTTTTTTTGGGCTTGTAGCTTGCCAATATTTACATAAACTGAATAAATTTAGAATTAAAGCAATCTACTTCTGCAGGACGGATCACTTCTAGAGTTTGCTACCGTGAATAAGAAAACTTTAAAATAGTTGTAACGTTTTCCTTTATACGATTACACCTAGAATGAAAAATTGAATGTTTTGTGTTGTACAACCTTATGGAGATCAATGGTTTTGCATTTTCGAAAGACCTTCCTTTGCCGGGTATAACACCAGATTGCGAAAATTCAAATGTAGGTAGACAAAGTTAGTGATCGCCGTTACAGATATTTCAAAATAAAGTGCTACAAAATTAAAAACTGCTAACAGAGGTCAAGAATGTCAACTCAGTACAGTAACGGGAAACCGCAAGTTTGAAATCACAAAGCGGTACTCGCCGCACAAGAGGTGGCTATCGAGGCTCAGTGACCTAGAGGATAACGTCGGCTGCTGTTGTCTATGTTTTTGTTCTCAGTGCTTCTGGTGGGATTCCATCTGGTCCGGCTGCCTTCCAGCATTTCAGTAGCCTTATGGCACTCAGGAACTACACTTTTGTTGCAGGATTATGTTGACTTGCAGATCCGTGGTTGGGCAGCAGGCGCTATTTCTGGACGAAGTGCAGGTGGTGGTCGATTGAAGAGCTTTTCGAAGTGGTCAGCCCATCGTTTCCTTTGTTCTCTTCTTTCGTAATTAGATTCCCATCATCATGTTTTATTGGTTTCATGTGTGTTGATCTCTCCACTCCCAGATTGTTACTTGCTTCTTTGATACAATATCTCAGGTCTCTCTCTCTCTCTCTCTCTCTCTGCCTCTCTCTCACTCCGCCTCTCACACCTGCAGCCTGATCTGCTTCACTTGCCAGTATGGCCTGGAAGTGTCTTTTGACTTTGCGCACACTCTTCTTCACTTCTTTGTCCAGTGTAGTGTTTTATACATTGTACTCAGTTCCTCTTCTCGTTGTGCATCCTTGCACTGCACTGGTTTTTCTTCTGCTTCACAATCCTCCTCCCCCTCCTCTATCAGCTTCCATGTGCAGATCCTTCGAAATCCATTCCTTATCTTCTTCCTTCTTCCTTCCTTCCTTATTCGGTTATGCAGGCTCCTTTCCACATCTCTTTCAAAGACTTCCAGTGTTCTTCCACACATGTTTCTTCAGGGATGTTCCTTGATATCTCCCATTTTGTCTTGATGGCTGCTGTGTCCTACCATCATCAACTTCCTTGAAGTCTTTCAACTTGATTTGGAAGGTTCCCTGTACTAGACGGTGAGTGACCTGAGCCTACATCTGCTCCTCTCCTTCATCTCATGTTGTGTCCAGTAGACAGCCTCTCCACTTTCCTCACATTGAGATAAAGTCGATCTATTTTTCAGTGTGTCCATCTGGTGTCTGGTGAAATCGAATCCATGTCAGTTTGTTGATATCCTTGTGCTTAAACACAGTGCCTGACTCCAATCACCAAATAGTTGAATGCACAGAATTCTGCAAACAATTCTCCATTCTTGTTCATCACCTCACCTAGCGCTTCTCGATCCATGATTAGTTCTCTTCCAGTGTTGTCCGCTGCTAGTTTGGCCGGCATTCATGTCACCCATTAGAATTTCGATGACATCAACTGAGGTCTTGTCCAGTTTTGATTGCAGTTGTCTGTTGAATTCCTTCTTCTTCCCTTCATCTGCATTATTTGTAGGTGTGTAGTGTAGCATTGTATGATTGTGACCTTCCTTCCTTTGAGTTGAACCTTGCTGTCATGATCCTGATCGTGGAGGAGATGGTTCCCACTGCATGAAAGCCTTCAATGCTGTTGAGGACATCATGACAGCCACTCCAAAAACTCAGTGTGTTCGTGGTTGTCATCTGGGTGAGGGTATCGGAGTAGATTATTGACTCTGCAGTTGATAGTTTGGAGAGTCCACTCCCATTCCATCTACTTTCGCGAATTCCAAGCACTTCGATGTGATACCTTCTCATCTCTTTTCCAATCCGAGCTGCCTTGCTAGGCTCAAACATGGTGAGGATATTCCATGTCCCCACGTTTACTTTTGCTTTCATCGAGAGAAGACACATCGGCCAATTGGCTTTCCGTTTGCAGGCTTTCACTAACGGGCGTCATTTCGCCTCTCCGATTCCAGTGAGGAATAACTTTGTTTTTATTTTTTTATTTGTTTGTGCTTTCAAGTTGCTTTATTGGTTGGATTTGTTTTCCGGTGTAGGGTTGCTAGCCCTATGCCGAACCTTTCCTCTTTCCCCGGGTTTAGGACCGGCTAGTAACTAGTGAACTAGTTAACCAGGCGAGGTCGAAATGATAGGATGATTCAATATAATGAAGGAATGAATTTGAACCTTGCTTTCACATCAGCTTTACTAACAGAAAATCA
>OX104134.1:76378117-76447563 GCA_944470555.2 Heterobilharzia americana
TCACTAGTTACTAGCCGGTCCTAAACCCGGGGAAAGAGGAAAGGTTCGGCATAGGGCTAGCAACCCTACACCGGAAAACAAATCCAACCAATAAAGAAACTTGAAAGCACAAACAAATATAAAAAATAAAAACAAAGTTATTCCTCACTGGAATCGGAGAGGCGAAATGACGCCCGTTAGTGAAAGCCTGCAAACGGAAAGCCAATTGGCCGATGTGTCTTCTCTCGATGAAAGCAAAAGTAAACGTGGGGACATGGAATATCCTCACCATGTTTGAGCCTAGCAAGGCAGCTCGGATTGGAAAAGAGATGAGAAGGTATCACATCGAAGTGCTTGGAATTCGCGAAAGTAGATGGAATGGGAGTGGACTCTCCAAACTATCAACTGCAGAGTCAATAATCTACTCCGATACCCTCACCCAGATGACAACCACGAACACACTGAGTTTTGGAGTGGCTGTCATGATGTCCTCAACAGCATTGAAGGCTTTCATGCAGTGGGAACCAATCTCCTCCACGATCAGGATCATGACAGCAAGGTTCAACTCAAAGGAAGGAAGGTCACAATCATACAATGCTACACTACACACCTACAAATAATGCAGATGAAGGGAAGAAGAAGGAATTCAACAGACAACTGCAATCAAAACTGGACAAGACCTCAGTTGATGTCATCGAAATTCTAATGGGTGACATGAATGCCGGCCAAACTAGCAGCGGACAACACTGGAAGAGAACTAATCATGGATCGAGAAGCGCTAGGTGAGGTGATGAACAAGAATGGAGAATTGTTTGCAGAATTCTGTGCATTCAACTATTTGGTGATTGGAGTCAGGCACTGTGTTTAAGCACAAGGATATCAACAAACTGACATGGATTCGATTTCACCAGACACCAGATGGACACACTGAAAAATAGATCGACTTTATCTCAATGTGAGGAAAGTGGAGAGGCTGTCTACTGGACACAACATGAGATGAAGGAGAGGAGCAGATGTAGGCTCAGGTCACTCACCGTCTAGTACAGGGAACCTTCCAAATCAAGTTGAAAGACTTCAAGGAAGTTGATGATGGTAGAACACAGTTCAAGTACAACATCCAGAAACTGAAGGAGGAAATTACAAAGGACATCTTCACGGCAGCCATCAAGACAAAATGGGAGATATCAAGGAACATCCCTGAAGAAACATGTGTGGAAGAACACTGGAAGTCTTTGAAAGAGATGTGGAAAGGAGCCTGCATAACCGAATAAGGAAGGAAGGAAGAAGGGAGAAGATAAGGAGTGGATTTCGAAGGATCTGCACATGGAAGCTGATAGAGGAGGGGGAGGAGGATTGTGAAGCAGAAGAAAAACCAGTGCAGTGCAAGGATGCACAACGAGAAGAGGAACTGAGTACAATGTATAAAACACTACACTGGACAAAGAAGTGAAGAAGAGTGTGCGCAAAGTCAAAAGACACTTCCAGGCCATACTGGCAAGTGAAGCAGATCAGGCTGCAGGTGTGAGAGGCGGAGTGAGAGAGAGGCAGAGAGAGAGAGAGACCTGAGAATATTGTATCAAAGAAGCAAGTAACAATCTGGGAGTGGAGAGATCAACACACATGAAAGCAATAAAACATGATGGTGGGAATCTAATTACGAAAGAGGAGAAACAAAGGAAACGATGGGCTGACCACTTCGCTTGCGTAACTGGAAACTGAGTCGTGAGAGTTGATTGTGGTCCAGGCAATCAGTAATGATTGTAAACGTGGATAGCAAATCTATGAATCAGTTTCTGTCACTTTGAATTCGCTACTGTGCTCAAAATGTTTATATTTGTTGTAGTACACTCCAGTTATCAATTTCATTTTCATTTTTGAAGTACATATCTGCATGGTAACCATCACTAGGAATAAAAAATAACAAGCAAATGGGCTTCAGCCACTGGAATAATTAACTTCATGACATCATGACAGTGTTTACCTTGACTGCAAAGCAATGAGCAAATAAATGATATTTTTTCAACAGAAAAGTAATCTTACTTAGTAAAAAACTCTACAGTTCATATTGTTTTGATTTCAAATTATTAAATGATAACATTTACAAAGACTTTTGAAAACAATTATAAAACCAATTACTGGTTTACTCAACCTAAAGATTTGAATTTAAACCTTGTATTTTATTCGAATTAAAGATAAGTGAAGAGTAGAAGAGCAGATATAAGTGGTGGTCAACATGCTCACTGGACCATTCTGCATACAAGTACTTGGAAATAATGAAGTAAATGGAATATATTAAGTAGGCTCGCTCCAATGAACAAATTTCATTTTACTCCTAACGGTTGAAATTGTATAGGCTGTTAATAATACAGGCTTGTTAGGAACCGAAAACTTAGAATATAGAAAATTTAGAAACTCCTAAGGAAATTCAGAAACAGTTAAAATGGATTACTATTATCAAATCAAACGGTATCCAATTGCAAGAATCTTGCATTTAATAACATTTAAGTTTCAAGAGCCATTCAATATTGTTGTCAAAATAAAAGTCCCCTTTACAATGCTACATGAATATTCCTTGACACATGACCATAAACAAATAAATACTAACTTTGTTAAAAGTGCATAAAGAAGCATTGTAATATAAATGGGTAAACCACTAAACTGCGTTATCTAAAAAACAGAAGAACAAATAAGATTGTTGCACAAAATACTTCATTGTTCCTAAACATTGAAAATAACTCGATTTGAAGAGAAAGGTAGGAAAATTTTGATGACTGTGCATAAAAGAGGATGTCAGCACTCTATCTCAACTTCATCGACTTTGAGAAGGCCTTCGACTCAGGTGTCGACCGACAAGTAATTCGGCAGGCAGCTGCTTCAACACTACAGTTTTTGTGACACAAACCTTTATCAATCTCATTCAACAACCATGCCAAGTAATTCACAATGCGAAGCTCAATGGTGCCTTCCAAGTGAAGTGAAGTGAAGTGAAGACAGGAGTAAGACAAGGTTGCCGTCCACTATCATCCATGATATTCCTGATTGTGTCGACTGGATCATGGAACAAACCGTGTGGAGCGAGAAGAGGGTGATACGCCGGACAGGGGAGAAGAACCTAGAAGATTTGGATTCGCCTATGATTTGTGTCTAATGTCACACAAACTCGAAGATCTACATGCGAAAACCAACAAGTTGACAGAAGAGGAGAGGTGAGGCAGCGAAGACGGGGATTCAAGTGAGTGTAGAGAATACAGAGGTGATGGTGATACCCAACCAACACCAACACCACCACCACCAGCAACAACAACAACAACAGTCTGCAATCAGCATGAATGGGAGAAACATAAAGGAAGTATCCTCCTTCACCTATCTAGGCAGCACCGTGTCAAGTACAGGCGGCAGCACAGGCACAGACGAGGACGTGAATGTCAGGATAGGAAAAACAGCAAGACAGACGTTCACCAACCTGAAACCAGTGTGGAGAACTTCTGCACTCAGCATGTGGGACAAGATTGGATTTTCCACACCAGCGTCAGTCAAGTCAGTGCTTCTTTGTGATGTTTGAGAGACTTGGGGTGTTCCGAAAGGCACTTCCAATAAATTACAGATATTCATCGACAACTGCCTACTCTGGCTCGTTACTGAATCTCGGATGACCAGAATAATCGGAATGAGCAACAAGGAACTCTGGCTAGCTGGCTGGCTGGCTGTCTGGCTGGCTGGCTGGCTGGCTAGCTGTCAACAAACCAACCAAGAAGCTATTGCTCAACAAATATGCATTGGAAGGAAGTGGAGATGGATTGGGTATACACTCGGATGGCCGATTGGGGACATCACGCGACAGACCAGACCGTCGAGTGGAACCCCGATGGGAAACGACGAGTTGGTCGTCCGAGGTGATGGTGACATGGAGGAGATGGAGTGAGGAATAAATGAGAGCTTCTGACCAGTCGTGGAGTCAGGTTCAAAAGATTTCAGAGAAGAGAGTGGACTGGTGACGTGCTACTGAATCTTTATGTTCCATTAGGAACCCAAGGGCCCAACAATAATATTAAATGTATAGAAGAGGAGAGGAAAACTTCTAAAGCGTCACTAACATATTTTTGTCATTAAATTGTGTCGTGAACTTTGGATTTTGGTCACATTGGCCCCACAATTCCGTCAACTGACATTCAGCAATCAAGAAGGAAACGTAAACTTTGTTTTCTGGTGACAAATTCAGAGTGCAACTATCATTTTTCAAATCATTCTAACGGTTAATATATTGGAAGGTTAGTATGTCAGGGAAAATAACCAGTGTTAAATATGCGAAAGGTTCCGTTGGTAACAGTAACGTTGGTCATGACGGACACTACATTCTGATGCTGAGTAACACACGCACAAGTTTCTCCATCTGATGAAACTTCGTTTCCAATCACACAAGCCTCCATGATTAACACACACTGTATGATCCTGTTAATTTAGTGCGGATGCAATAGGAATACATTAAAGATAATATGGCAAAAACGCAGGCCAAAATAGTATAGATGGCTAATATAGAAAAAGCGATGAAACATATATCAATAATTTTGATGGTGAAGATCTCCTAGCGTCTAGGTTATTTATCTCTAATAAATTGAAACAGTCAATGGCTGAATTGTGGAGCCAAAAAGAAAGTGTAAAAATTACGTCAAAAAAAATATTCTGACTAGTGGAGCCATTTTCTACTCACAGTATAATTCCACTTTGACAGCATTATAATAAAGCAGCGATGTATTTGATAACTTTGGACAAGATCGGAGCACTAAAAAATGTATGTACTGTCGTTGTCAGTCCTATTGATTAGAACGTCATTTTTCCTGTTTTGACCCCTCTTACTATTTTTATGCAATGTCCACATAGGTTATTTTGATATCGCTTCTAACATATCTAAGTTATTAACTGTATATATGGCTCTAAATATTTGTGAGAAAGTTTAATTAATTAAACTGGGTCGTAAAATAAGCATAAATTCTTTAGCTACCTAAGTTTGATTTATTTAAGGACTCCAAGAGAAGAAAGTGTTTGAATACTTGTAGTTAGTCATTTAGATCTCATGAACTCTTAAAAGACTGTATACAACTTCTGTCAAAACTACTGTCAGAAATTGCTATGAACGTTGATACCCCAAAACTATAACAATATAAAAACAGAGATAACTTAGTTTTCAAAGCAGTCTCAGATAGCTGGATGGTTATTTAAAAGCATGAATTTGACTTTAGTAGGCAGATGTGAATACGCATTATAATCCTCAATTTCAAATAGTAAGTAGTCAAAAAGGAACAAAGTGAATTAGCAGATTATAATTTTCCTAACTTGGCCACATCCACAGTAACAGATACTGCTCAGAAAGTGATGGGATAATGAGAAAACAATGAATAGATAGCTGTAAACAGTTGACAATAAAAGACGCCACTCGTGCGTGATACACAAACGCCATTGTAGTCATAAACTGTCGGTCAGTGATTTCTTATACTTCGACTGAAGAAAATAGAACGTTACGTGTGCATCATATGCATATAAATAGGTTCCATGAGAAACAAGAATACAGAAAATTACGAGCTAAGTATGGTTGATTCATACTTATATATAACGATATATGGATGTATAATTTTCTCATAATTATGACTGGTACTCTTAGAAATGAGCAAAAGAAGTCAGAGGTGAAGAACATTTTGGACATTTGCAATAATAACAAGTAATAAGAGAGTGGTATCATTACAACTAATTTGAAAATAAAAGACACAATTAGGATGCTACCATTATTGTTGTTACGAATAGCAATTCTCACTTATTTTGAAGCCTAAAGATTGAGTTCGATGAAAATGACTGTTTAAACAACAAAATATGAGCAGTAGTTGTAGTTTTTCTCTTCAACTTGCATAAATAACCAAAACATTAATTAAAAAATAAAGTATAACATTTAATGTGCTGAAGGAAATGTATTGTATAATAATTTTAAACATCTATCAGCGATTCTTTCATTGTAGTTGTCCTTCTAAAGTGCTGTATGCTGGCGTTCAACCCAACTTATTTATTTGAATTAAGATTTTACGACAGGTTAGCATTACGTGAAGGCCTGAATAGGACAACACGACAGCATTACGTTCATTTTACTCGTTGAAAGATCTGGCACGAATTTCTTCATTCATAAGTGAGCTAAAGTAAAGTCTCTTGTAGCAAGAATCCATTAACATCTTTAGGAACAGTTAGGAATGGTGATGATACAGTAATTATTATATATCTGTTCTTTATGCCATGAATTTGAATGTATACCAGCAGTACGAAAAGTAAAACGCTCTCTTTCATATTCACATTACATTTGGTTGTTTCATATCATGCAATGTAAAATTGCATTTTCTAAATTTTCTCACTAGGAAGAATCCTCAAAACAAGATTCCTAGTAAAAACAACCAATTCCTCTGAATATTTTGAAAATGAAATTGACTTTTGTTTCCTACTCTCAAGAATATTCACAGATACTGACAGATATGAGTAACAGAAACAATAGATCCTATTGACTGTTTATATGTTAAGTGGGAATGCACGGGGTAAATAGATGAAATTTGACCTGTGAAATCATTTGTTGTCGCTTAAAGGTTGTAACTTGATCGTGCTCTTGAAAGTATTCGAAAGCAATGGTTAACTAATTAGAATAATTTTAAAAGGATACCAAAACACATCGGTGATTAATGTATCACAAACACGTTTAAAGTAATTATCGGCCTTATCTCCAAGATGGATGAATTGATAATCAGCACGTTGACCTCATGAGGAAAGTGTCTTCGTTTGAAATCGTCAAATCAAACAGTTTATAATCTTCTACATAAATAAAAAGTTACCAACAAAGGTAAATATTGACGTATTTCAAGTTGAACTATTTTTTAGATCAATTCTGTTCTTTTGAATCAAATTAAAGATGATTCGCCGGCAGAAAGTCTTTTGAAGTTGGTTATCTGCTGAAATAATAAGCTATGGCAAAGCCCCACTAAACTTCATTTTACTGTCTGTGTCTGTGTACTGTACTGTCTGTTGTTAAGGCAAAAGAGAAACCAGGTGAGACAAAGCAAAATCAGTAAATACAAACAGTTGACAGGAGATTTGTAAAAATAATGTGAATATTTTTGATGGCACCTAATGAGGCAGTGAAACTACTTTTTCTTGTGAAGGCCAAGTAATTGCTCCAGAAGTTAAGGACCATTCTGGTGATGATACACTACAAAGTTTAATCACTAAAATAAATCATAGTTCCTCTGTTTAGGTTGCTACTTTAACTTTTTCTAAGTCATGCGGTGAACAATGTTTTTTGTTTTTGAGTCTTTATGTCTCTTTTACTAAGAAGCCTATGATTTCCATACATTTGAAAGTCAGAGAATATTTAATGAAATTTAGGAATTCTTTACACAGCTTCATAATGGATATAAATTAGATATAAAATACGAATGGTTATTTATTTTAAAGCGAAATTGCATATTTACAGTTTAAGCCATTTAGTGTTGAACATAGTTGTCTAATTTGTGTAATTAGAATTTTCGAATAATGCTGATGAACATTTTTCAGTGATAAGTTACAATTTGTGTTTGAAAAACGTAATTAAAGCATCCTGCCTCAAACTGCCTTCCTAATTTATCGTGATAAACTAAAAAGAATCAGTATTCAATGGATGCCATTTTGTTCGTGAATAACTTAATTAGGCTTAAAAAATGTTTCAAAAAATGTAGTTTCTGTGTAAGTCAATATGATGCATTTTGAATATTGATGCAAGATACTTGATTCATTTAAACAAAACATTAGAACTTTAAACTGTGAAGGGACTTTAACAAAATTTATCATTGAAGTAAATTTCTGTGGATATCACTTATGATTGCAAGTGACCAGAATATCAGTGTAGGATATCAAAGTGGATATATGCTTCAGAAGATGACAGTTAATTAGGATTTTCAAAGATTGGCACACATATGTACATTGTTGTTAATAATGTAGTACACACACTGATGTAAAGAGTATATGTGACTGAATGATGGTAAATTGTTTGCACCTGAGAGTTGTTGGAGAATTTGAACTTCACCACTGTTGCACGAACGATTGTTTTCAAGTTAGAGGACTGACAGAATTTAAGACCTTCGAAAACAAGGTGTCATCAAAATGCTTTCTGAGCATTACAACCAAAACTGTTTGATTTATTTCAAAAGAAAACATAGAAAAAGGACAAATCAAATGATTTTGCAAACTTTCATATAGCAGTTTCCTTCTGGCAACCGAAATATAATGTAACTAACAGTTCAAGAACTAAAGTTTGTCGAAGTCAGTGGCCATGTCAACTCATCTAAAGTATTGTACCACTTTACATGAAAAGCTTAATGCGAAAGAAATTTTGATCTAGGTGTAGACTGATGTCATTTCAATTCTACGGGCAATAACTCTGTTTCTCATAGCCTTACAAGTTGCTGAAGCGCGTTTCGTTTTGTTGGATTTGAGGTTATATGAATCCCACCGACTGCTATCATATCACAATAATAATGTCCGAAGTTCAAGAATGAAAGTATTGTAAGCAAACAGATTTATACAAGTAAGAATTTGAAATAACTAAAACATGGGGGATTGTCGAAAATCAATAACTATATAGGGATCTAGCTTCGAAGATTTCTCTGTGCCCATTTCAGATAATTTACCGTAAAATATTCGCATCCACTAAATTACATTCACGTGATAAAATCTTACTAATGGTAGAATGCAAAACGGAAGTTTACAGAGGAAAGGAAAGGAAAAAGGAATTTTTAGTTGGTAAAATGAGAAAAAAAGCAGCGTAGTCGTATCACGAAGCTCAACATGGTCTTTCCGAACAACGTCAACACTAACTTTACTATTCCTCTGTGACTGACTCAGTAGCTTGCTCTAATAAACTGGTTTGTAATTGGCTGATAGTTTTGATTGCTGAGTCACTGACTGCACAAACCTTCTCGTTGACTGTTTCTCCGTCTGGTCTCTAATCTTTCTGTTGTTTATCACTTTTTTGTTTGATTGGTAGATTGGGCCTGTGACTATACATCTAGTGATTGCTTACTAACCTGAACACCAAGCCTCAAGACGTTTTCTGATACTCTTAGTGTTTCCTCAGCCTAAGACCTCCACATTTTCAAAATTGAGTTCGTGCTGGATGATTTTCCTGGCTAGCAGATACGGGCAAAGAAATGTGGTAACGTTTATTAACCAACTGATGTTCATATAAGCGAAGAGGTAGACGGCAACAATTCTATCCAGCAGGGTACTGATTGCAGTTTTTGCAGCTGGTTTTCAAATAACACTTCATTTCCCTCCGTTGGTTGTTGCTTCATTCTGCTTTCTTAATGTGATTTGAAGGGGGTTTCTTGGATTATAAGCCACACCAACTTAAAATGGCCTCATTAATCTTGCCATTACCTCTAATATTTTCTTTATGTAAGGCAAGATAATCCGTTCGCTGATTTCAGTGGATGACGTTCTGCTTGATGATAAGCGAGATAAGCATCTTCTGATGACGTTATATAAGGTATACACCAAGTAGTTATCGATTTTCGACTTCACTTTTTTGTTTAGTTTTGAGGCAGATTTAGAGAACGCTGTCCATGATATCTTCAACGATGCAGATTATGTGGAAGATAGCTTGCATCCTCTTAAAATCGTTTTCTTATAGCCCTGCTCATTTTAAGGAACACTTGGTTCTTATGTATTTATTTAACAATTAACTATAAACCATATAACGTGAGTAATACGATAAAAAAGTGTTTTTTTTTTATGAAAAAGAAAAACTAGCTAGCACATGAATTTCAGTAACTGGGAATGCCGTATAGCATTATTTCACATGAAAGAATCTTTTACGTTTATCGACTTACTGTTTTACGTTAGTCAGAAATGGTTTGGTATTTCGACAAAGACAAATCATTATTGTTTCATTGGTATATTTCAAGGTTTTGTTTGATCATTATGATACTAAATCAGTTTAACGATCCCTTTCTTCGACCCTCTCAGAAATTAAAAACATAGCTAGGAAAAATGAATGTGAAGCATCCTAGCCACTGCATAGATAAAGCAATTCGATTATATATTCGATCATTAGCGATTTAGATGATTTTTCATATTTTGTTTACATTATAAGCATGTTAGACAGAGTAACAACATTTTCAGTTCAACTGGCGTTAGGATTACGGATTGGTAATGTAAGGCGCATTTATCCAGAGTGTTCAATTGATTTACAAATGACCGATTTTCACAGATGGATGCCCACTACCAGAAAAACAAATTTAGTCCAATTTATTTTCAACCAAATTCAAAATAAATGTGTCAAAATCGAAATTAAAATTCATCTTCTTCAAAAGTGATTACCTTGACAGACTCCAGATGAAAATATGAATCAAGGATTCAATCATCCGACACTAATTGTGTGAGAAATTCAATAACGAAACACGAGATGAGGTCAGAAAGTTAAGTATAGTAAGAAATGCCAATAAAAGGTTCTATATAATCCATTTGTTTCTACATCATATTTAATTTCATCTTACATATCAATTTCTTATCCCCATCATAGTGACAGCCATTATATTACTGCAAAACTTAATTTAAACTTCATGATTTCTACTAACTAATTTTATTGCAGAACAAGAATAATAACTTGCAAAACATGCTGACACTAATATAAGAGTAAAAATTGGGCACTGTGGTTGATTGTAATTCCATTTTAGTCTGCTTATTAGAAATATCACATAGTGAAACAGTAGCATTTATTGTTTCACTGTGTGATATTGCTAATAAACAGACATGCTGACACTGCTTCTCACTAAAGGTAGGCTACAATGATATAAAACAGTGAATAAATGCCTTTTCTGACTGGTATCAACCTGAGCAAAATAGTTCACAATATCCTTTCTCAACTAATGATTCAGGGAAAACATTTCTGAAATGCGATTATCAGCAATATTACTAGATTGCTTTTTTAGTGTGTAAACTATTTTACTATCATCTGTACATTTAAATCCATCATGTCGAGTGTTGACAAGTTTCAAGGAAAACCAAAATTTATTTGGATGGAAAAATGAGACTAAAGGATGCTATCATATTGCGTTTTCATAAATATGCAGCGTTATTTAAAATGTTAACATGATACATGCGTAAAAACAGTTCCTCCTGTAAGTGGTACAAGTAATCCACTAAGCATTATACTGGGGATGTACCTAAAAGTATGTATGATTATCAGTGGTTATCTTCTGTCATTTTCACGCTGAGTCAAGAGATCGGATTTAAACTTATTGGACCTTTATGTTACATTGATAGGAGTGCAACTTATTTTGCAAATCGATTTCTTACAAAATTATTTTTTGAGGCAGATAATGGTAAAAACTGATTACTGCTATTTGCATTTTATTTCTTGTGATCAACCTTACTGGTCAATCTATGCTGACACAAAATTCTAGGAAGAGTGTCTCAATATTTACTCGAAATTAACCGTGATGTAATTTACTTACTGACCACTGGCAGTAATATTCGGGATGTGCGTTTGGTTCTATTTGAGACTCTTCAGGTCAAAGTGCCTCAACTCACTGAGTGATTGTGTTTCTGCCAATGATTCTAACCCAAAGGTTAATCACGTCTTCACATCATATTGCTACTGTGTGATAAAATGCATGTTACTCAAACTAGACTTAGTTATTCACTAAAAGATGTCCATAGGTATGGAGTGACACTTTCACTGCTGAAATTGTAGACACCTCTTTTTGACTACCGGAAGTCTATGTTTGCACCCTTATCTGATGACGAACCTGCATACTATATTAGCGTATTTTGGTAGTTGTGTCACTGTTAGCGAACAAGTGTAGTTTTGGCTGGCAAGGTTTTAATTCATATTTCAAAATTCACAGATTCGCAGACCAAATTTAATAACCATTCTGACGACATCGCAATCTATATCAAACTGCTGAAACTCATACGTATACTGTTTGGTGCTGATATGTTCACTTACGCTTTGGACAGCCGGTTTCACCTGCCTAAGGAAGTCTCACAAATGCATTCAGTTACTCGATTTGGTAAGATTGTATAAATTTAGTGGCAACACTATATGAGTCAAAACAAGACATGATGACTTGAGCTATATAATAAAGAACTTGTCATATGACCAGTGAAATCCTCTTTAAAATCCAGCATTGGTTGGTCTATCATTTCAGCAGTCTTCAACATGTTTACTGCTTATTAATACTAGAAGCGATATAACGAAGTAAACTGGTGTTGTCTTAGAAACTTTCACCATGAGATGAAGGGTTATTACGTTAGATTGCTATCTATTGTTTAACCCTGCTTGCTGTGTGTAGCTCTGAAGGTCAGCAGAAATGAGATGACGTCACTAGGTATCAAATCTTTTAGCAATCACTCTGCAACGTTTATTCGTATAACGTAATCAGAAGATTTAGTTTAGCTGAGAAATGTAACTTACTTGTGCCTTGCAGTTCACAAAATCTGGTAACACATTAACTTACTAAAGCATCTTATGTGAAAGCTGCAATTAAAAATATAACAAAATGAATATAATGATAAGAAAGGTAATGAAGGCAGAATGATATCATCTGAAGTCAACCTTGGTAATGCGATAAGATAAGCGTCACCAGTGTAGATTTAGCGTAAGTAGGGTCGTTTTTCAACACATAACAGAGGCTTAAATTTGTGTACGGCTGGAGCCTTAAAAACCTGAGTACACACCGCCGACAGTTTCTGTAAAAACCTCAAAGGCTATTCTGTCTACTCCTTTGTCATACATTATTTTCTTCCAATGACAGTTTTCAGCGATAGATATTCACTAGATTCACCCACTAGCTTTCCCGAAAGTATCTAGAAATTCAAGTTAAATATCTACTAGCCTCAAACTCTAGGTTGAAAACATTCTTCTTTGTGATCAGCATATATCGGGTAAGCACTTTACTCGAACACCTTTGATTTGTTGCAGATTTTCAAAATATACATGGAATAAACGCATTCAAAAGTTTAAGTTGGATGCTTAGGGATATTTAGTATCTGCTCAATGGAAACCATACTCGTTTAACTAACATTCATTTAATAAAATATCTTAAAAAGAATGGGTATCTTGTACGGAACGTTTGAAATCATTTTTAAATATTATCTCCTGTCTTTAATGATAATTCCAAGTCAGCTATAATTGAAATCCATCTAGCGAACAGCAACTAAAACGGTTATGGCTAGTTTCATTCCTCTCATGCAAACTGGATTGTAGTAGTAAATGAAATATGACGGGAAGTCAACATTTTAAACTTAACAAATGTTAGGGAAAACCAGAGAAGAAAAGCGCAAACATGGAGCATAAAGCAGTTAAAGCTGTGTGGTTCCTAGAGGATTAAACTGAGTAGATTTTATACAGAAGGGTAACTATTTTTTATATCACTGATCTAAGCAGTAATTTTGCTGGAAACATTACCAAAATAAAAACATCATTGTGTGTAAACCTTGCATTACCAATTTACGAATAGTAACTATTTCACTTTTCTCTTTTTAGCTAAAATACTTATTTGCTGGAAGAATAAACTGAATACATGATTTTCCTAATCATATTGTTTCTAAGTAAAGATTTTGTTTACATTGCAAAAACTTCGTCATCATTCGTAATAAATTAAATTATCTTTGATTTATATTTACTTTACCTCCACTGAATAACAAGTAATTGGTCGCTCAACACTGTTTTTGATAATTTATTCTTGAAATTGTCACCAAAAGCGGATTATTTGTTTATTACATCTGTTTGTACAAGTCTATGTGCATTCACACTGAGAAGTGAAATATATGCATGCTTTCAAAAACAAGAAGCTGGTTACTTTTGGTTAATGATGAGCCTGCACGTGAGAATATAAATGTTTAAGCAGCCGAAATATTTTTCAACTCCATATAACAGTTATACCAAAGGCAGTGGACACACGAGTAGATTTTTCTGTTCAGAATAACTTTTCAAGCGCAGCTGTTTCTTGTTTATTCAAGTAAGATATAGTGGTTTTCATTATCAAGTGACTTATTAGTGATTCACTTGATTTAACTCTAGCTAACAGCCAAAAATAAAAGGGAAGAGTATGCTTTAACACGATGTAAATCGGCTGTTCTGAATGGATATTAGATGAAATTTACACCATAACATCTCATGTGACGTTTCTTCGGTTCTTTTATCGAAAATTTTTGAAGAAAACTGTTTTGACTGTAATATTTTAACTACTAGTCAAGAAAACGAGAAATTGTAAGCTCAAACTTCAAAGTGGTAGAGAATTGTTGAGGATATAATCTCTTAACACTTTGCTCAGTATTTCAGTCAAGGTTTCCAAAAAAGGAATTGAAACATTACTATTAAGCCCAACAGACAATTTAAGTTACCATAAAGGTATGCACTATTAGACCAAAGTGGAATATAACTATCCCTTATGTCTGCTGATGTCGAAAAACATTTTAAAAATTTGTAAACTGAATGACATGTAAGCTCATCTGAGAGAGCGTTAACAGGTATCTCTTTGAATAGTACGCCTTAAGCTTTAATCTTTGGTACTTCAATATATGAAGTAAACGAGTTACCTATCAAGACTTATTATGCGAGAACTAGATTTATTATAAAGTTCACTCTTTCGTTATAAACTGCTTTTATCTTTTCATTGGTTTTATGATATAATTTGTTATTCAATCGAATCTAGTATTCAGTAAAATAAAACTTTCCGTCACATAATTATGGATATAACTTTTCAGCGCGTCAGCATGATGCATACACTAGACGATTTTGACATTCTCCGGGTCATCAAAGCTTATTCCAATATTTCAAAATGATATTTTTGATTAAATACAAGTTGCGCATAAAGCTAATGATCGGCTCTCACCATAGGTTAAAACTTAATTCCAAGTAGGGAGCTAGTTGTCCGAAATTAAACATTGAAAACACTTTGTACTTACGGTTTGAAAGTACATGCAATTTAGTTTCCTAGTCACGAATGCTCAATGATGATTAGAACGCATAAACACTTGGCGACATCAAAATTCTAATGGGTGACATGAATGCCAGCCAAACTAGCAGCGGACAACACTGGAAGAGAACTAATCATGGGTCGAGAAGCGCTAGGTGAGGTGATGAACAAGAATGGAGAGTTGTTTGCAGAATTCTGTGCATTCAACTATTTAGTGATTGGAGTCAGGCACTGTGTTTAAGCACAAGGATATCAACAAACTGACATGGATTCGATTTCACCAGACACCAGATGGACACACTGAAAAATAGATCGACTTTATCTCAATGTGAGGAAAGTGGAGAGGCTGTCTACTGGACACAACATGAGATGAAGGAGAGGAGCAGATGTAGGCTCAGGTCACTCACCGTCTAGTACAGGGGACCTTCCAAATCAAGTTGAAAGACTTCAAGGAAGTTGATGATGGTAGGACACAGTTCAAGTACAACATCCAGAAACTGAAGGAGGAAATTACAAAGGACATCTTCACGGCAGCCATCAAGACAAAATGGGAGATATCAAGGAACATCCCTGAAGAAACATGTGTGGCGGAACACTGGAAGTCTTTGAAAGAGATGTGGAAAGGAGCCTGCATAACCGAATAAGGAAGGAAGGAAGAAGGAAGAAGATAAGGAATGGATTTCGAATGATCTGCACATGGAAGCTGATAGAGGAGGGGGAGGAGGATTGTGAAGCAGAAGAAAAACCAGTGCAGTGCAAGGATGCACAACGAGAAGAGGAACTGAGTACAATGTATAAAACACTACACTGGACAAAGAAGTGAAGAAGAGTGTTCGCAAAGTCAAAAGACACTTCCAGGCCACACTGGCAAGTGAAGCAGATCAGGCTGCAGGTGTGAGAGGCGGAGTGAGAGAGAGGCGGAGAGAGAGAGAGAGAGAGACCTGAGAATATTGTATCAAAGAAGCAAGTAACTATCTGGGAGTGGAGAGATCAACACACATGAAACCAATAAAACATGATGATGGGAATCTAATTACGAAAGAGGAGAAACAAAGGAAACGATGTGCTGACCACTTCGAAATCTCTTCAATCGACCACCACCTGCACTTCGTCCAGAAATACCACCTGCAGCCCAACCACGGATCTACAAGTCAACATAAATCCTGCAACGAAAGTGTAAATCCTGAGTGCCATAAGGCTACTGAAATGCTGGAAGGCAGCAGGACCAGATGGAATCCCACCAGAAGCACTGAGAACAGAAGCAGAGACAACAGCAGCCGACATGCTCACACCACACCACTATTGCAGAATGTGTGGAAGGTAGGGAAGGTACCTGTCGATTGGTGAGAAGAAGGGTTACCTTGTGAAACTGCCGAACAAGGACGACCTCAGTGTTTGCAAGACCTGGCACGGAATCATGATGCTATCCACCCAATGCAAGCAAAATATTAAGCAGCATCATCCCGGAGAGACTAAAGGATGCACTGGATTCAAGACTACGACCGGAACAGGCTGGCTTGCTGGATTCAGGAAGTACAAACCATGTGTCGACGAAATGGCAACACTATGCATCATCACTAAACAGAGTATAGAATGGCACTCAACTCAACTCAACTGAAACTTCATCGACTTTGAGAAGGTCTTCGACTCAAGTGTCGACCGACTAGTAATTTGGCAGGCAGCTGCTTCAACACTACAGTTTTTGTGACACAAACCTTTATCAATCTCATTCAACAACCATGCCAAGTAATTCACAATGCGAAGCTCAATGATGCCTTCCAAGTGAAGTGAAGTGAAGTGAAGACAGGAGTAAGACAAGGCTGCCGTCCACTATCATCCATGATATTCCTGATTGTGGTCGACTGAATCATGGAAGAAAGAGTTGGGAGTGAGAAGAGGGTGATACGCTGGACAGGGGAGAAGAACCTAGAAGATTTGGATTTCGCCTATGATTTGTGTCTAATGTCACACAAACTCGAAGATCTACATGCGAAAACCAACAAGTTGACAGAAGAGGAGAGGTGAGGCAGCGAGGACGGGAATTCAAGTGAGTGTAGAGAATACAGAGGTGATGGTGATACCCAACCAACACCACCACCAACAACAACAAAAACAAAAACAACAACTACAACAACAAGCTGCAATCAGCATGAATGGGAGAAACATAAAGGAAGTAGCCTCCTTCACCTATCTAGGCAGCAGTGTTTCAAGTACAGGCGGCAGCACAGGCACAGACGAGGACGTGAATGTCAGGATAGGAAAAACAGCAAGACAGACGTTCACCAACCTGAAACCAGTGTGGAGAACTTCTGCACTCAGCATGTGGGACAAGATTGGGATTTTCCACACCAGCGTCAGTCAAGTCAGTGCTTCTATGTGATGTTTGAGAGACTTGGGGTGTTCCGAAGGCACTTCCAATAAATTACAGATATTCATCGACAACTGCCTACTCTGGCTCGTTACTGAATCTCGGATGACCAGAATAATCGGAATGAGCAACAAGGAACTCTGGCTAGCTGGCTGGCTGGCTGGCTGGCTGCTGGCTGGCTGGCTGGCTGGCTGGCTGGCTGGCTAGCTAGCTGTCAACAAACCAACCAAGAAGCTATTGCTCAACAAATATGCATTAGAAGGAAGTGGAGATGGATTGGGCATACACTGGGATGGCCGACTGGGACATCACGCGACAGACCAGACCGTCGAGTGGAACCCTGATGGGAAACGATGAGTTGGTAGTCCGAGGTGATGGTGACATGGAGGAGATGGAGTGAGGAATAAATGAGAGATTCTGACCAGTCGTGGAGTCAGGTTCAAAGATTTTAGAGAAGAGAGTGGACTGGTGACGTGCTACTGAATCCTTATGTTTCATTAGGAACCCAAGGGACATATAGTAATATTATAAAGTCTGAGTTAGGCAAGAAGTTTTAGAAATTTGTTTCTTTCTACTAACCTAATGTATGGAAAATTTTAAGCAGTATGTCTGAGAGAAATCAGTTGCTCTTGAACGAGTCCTACAGTTCTCTCATTTTCTTTGTTATATACAAAAAATAATCCAGTGATCATCCAAAATCAGTGTGGAAAGAAGCGGTTCATTTTCACTCTTCTTCTCATGCGAACTATCTGTCCACCATAGATGTCTTCATGCACACAGATTCGCACACTTACAAGGTTCTTGAGTGTATTGTTGGCTGAACAAAACATTTCAGAAGTTAAATATCCATAGAGTTGTTAAAAATAGGTGCTCATATATGTTCAAAAAACGTTTCCAAAAAATTTGAGTGCATTTAGTAAATCTCTCATTTTCATGCTGGTATCCGTCACAAACTGACATCGATCGAAGTACCGTTTAAAGTTTGGGGCCACCGAATATATTTTCCTCCCTGGCACAGTGTGCACTCATAACCCCACCAGAGGTCTAACTCAGGACTAAAGAGGTGTCCAGTGCTCTCAGTTCTTCATTTCTTTTCCATCTCAAGTCAGTCAGTTTACGAGGAATACTAAATTGAAATCAGTAAATCTCCACATTCCTTCGAATGGAATCACATCTATTTGTTAACGACTTTCCGGAACTTGAACAGACGTAGTTTAGATTTAAAATTCAACCCAGTGTCTCAGTAGCACGTAATGAAGATAAGTGTTACGATGACTGATTACTCCACTCTAATTTAGCAAACTATTGCTTCTTCGCTTTACTTATGAGGAAGCTGTTATTTTCAAATGCATTTAGTTATTGATAGCATCTTTAACCAGACAAATCTAAAGGCATTTTACCCACCAGAATGAACCAAAATATTTAAAAGTAAAATCTTTTTGAACTTGATAGCCTGAAACGTCTGATTTATATTTCAAGAAGACCGTTAGGAATAACATGTAGCACCGTTCCTTGGTTAGTACAAAGCAGTTATTGGCGTTTAGAAATACCAGGAAGGAGACATTTGATAAGATCTTTTTCTTAATGTGTACTTGTATTCTGTTGGGGTGCATATGCATGTAAATTTTACTGATTTCGATACATGATCGACTTATGGTAGTATAACGTGTATCAAATGCTAAATTTATCCAACTTTTCCTATATTCTCTCAGACAGGGCGCATCAGGCCACTTGTTTTCTGTATTACTGGGAAATGTTGACTATGTGATAATAAAGAAACTTAGTTTTAGCTGTCTGAGTAAGAAAGAAGTAAAAGAACAATCAGGTATAATACTGCGCTGTAATCCACTGTATCCTGCTGTATGACTGTAAAGCATGACCATTAAAGCAAAAGACACCAAGCAGTTGAAGGGTTTGATCATACCTGTTTTCATGGCATTGCTCGCGTTTCTTGGAAACATTTTGAGCAGTGTTGAGGTTAGGCGAAGGATATTAGGCAAGACAGACGAGTTGAATGATGGAGTTGTAAACCTTACTTGAGTGACAGTGCTTGGACATGCACTGCGCATGTGGAGCTACCGCCTACCACAACACGCCATGCCAGGAGAAGTTGGGTTAATTTGGAAGAGAATTCAGGGTGGCCAGGCAAAGACCTGGCACCAGTTGATGAAGTCCGTGACTATAGGTCTGAGCCGCGGTTGGAGATGCAGACTGCCTGATTGAAGTATCACAAGACGATAAGAATCGGTGTTTCAGAGCTCCTCATGACATGACTGAAAACTGGTCATAATGCTGCAAATTTATTTACTCCTTCACACAAATCTTTATCTTCAGATATTTTATTCTCACACTCCTTTATTTACTTGATATCACTGCTTATATATCCATCTATTCTTTATTTAAGTTAAGTGTTAAGTGTGGCAACTTGGGGCGATGCACATGTGCAGTGTGTTACTTTCTACGCTGATTTTGTCATTCAATCACTTAATTTTTCCACTTTGTGTGCTAGTACTAAAGAAGTTCAAACATTATCTTATGTATTTCATAGGCAATGGATAATTAATTGTCTCAATGTAACTGAGTTATTAGTATCACAGGATAACTAGTTCCGTCACAATCGGTAGTTGATGTGTAAAATTGCCAAATAGTAACATTCTTTTCACAACATAAACTCAACGTAGACTTAAAATACGACAACATAATTCTCAAGTCCTTCCATACTTCAAATTCTTTCTAAATCATTTTCAACCGTGATTAAAACTGTCTTAAAGGTAATCAGTTACTGCAAATCCCTACTTGCTTTACGATAAAAAGTAACCCATTTGTGGTACCGAAAACTCCCATGCAAAGTGAAAGTTTGTACATACTTCTTATCAGTAATCAAGTTTAATGACGTAAATAGAATTATAAAAGCTTCAACGCTCACTTCTTTTCTTTCTGGTGTTCGGCAAAAATGAAGACAGAAAGACATGCTAACCATATTTTAGAAAGGAAATAGAAAGTTTTCTTACTTCGTCAGTAGTTAAAACAGTAAATAATTTTGAATTCACGTATAACAGTGACACCAATGAAATATTTAATTCATTTTTCACTAATGCATTTCGATAACTCACTGTTACTGTAACTTTCTTGGATAACTGTATCGCGAGTCTAAGCGAAGGTATTAGTGCGTTGATTACTTTTCCCAAAGAATAATAAATACTAATGAGAACGCCTAAATGCAACTTCTTGAAACTGACTCAGCTTGAAGAGTACTTAATATTCACTGTAATTTCCTGAACATTGGGTTTTTTCTTGTGAACCCTGAAGGTCCGAATTTGACCCCCGGCAGGGTCATGGGTGCTTACTGTAACGAAACAGCTGTTCAGTTCTCCCAGATTTCCAATTTTTATCCCCATTAGGTCAGTCTGTGATGAAGACTACCTTGAAATAAAATCTCCATTAACTTCGAAATATTTCTTCTTTGCAAAAACTAGTGGCTTAAATGTCAACTGCCTCTCGGGTTTCATGGGAAAAAGATTTTCTTCAGAAAATTCATGGCAATACAAAATAATATAAAATAATATTCGAACTCCTTTTTCTATAGTTTCTGAGTTCAGGGGAAAATCACTACCACTTGTATATGATTATATTGAAAGTTATGTATATCGCCTACTGTTTTCTTACTATAGAAATCCTTTTAAAAAAGCTTTTAAGTGTATTATGTGTACTATCAAATATTTTCATAAGGTTTAAAATGTTGTTGGCCGATCATCAATCCAGGAATATCACCATCTTAATCCAGTTCTAAGTAAGTATATTAGTTGTTAAATGAATTTCCTTTCAAAGAGTTATGAATAATAATTTTTGATAAGCTTTCGAAGATGCATTAATTATGTCCTGAACCTGCACGTTAAAGGAAATATGAACTAACTTCTTAGTCTGAAAAATGAGAATAAGACGAACTATAACGAAATATTTAATCACTGAAACACTGTTGTAAATGCTTTGCCTATTATCTATCAAAATAATCCTAGGTCATCTCATTATTCTGTGTGTATCAAAAATGAAATTTTGTAAGTTTACTAAAAAAAATAAAGTATTTTATGTATCATGGTTGTCATGAATAAATGTTGTAGTCCCTAGTCGTAAGTGGTTTAAACTTACTTTATTTAGCATGTTTTCCACGGCAGGTTGACGAAGATCTACTTATGACCTCAAAAGTAATCACTTCACATTTAAAGTCGATTCAAATGATGGAGGACACCAAATAACTTCTGAAGCAGTCAAGTATTTCTTCAGAAAGTCACAAACGATTTGACAAAAAAATGAGAGCATTCGAGTTAAGGAAATTCACTGATTATAGTAGTTCATATTTAGTGAATGCCATGAAGGCACCAAATATACATTGATGTTTATACTAAGACCTTAAGCCTGGTTGTTCACTTATGCAATATTTTTTTAACAGCATGTCTTAAAGCCATAGAGGAAATGTTAACAACATTCTTCGTTATAAGACAATCTTAGTTCATTACAAGAAAGGAATCAACAATATAAAACAAATAAAGTGAGTATGAAGCTGTGTCATTTAGATAAAATCAGACCTGCATGAAACAAGAAGAAAATTTCAAAACATGGAATTGCAACGTTTCTGAAAAAGACACTCTAACAGATACAGACGTTTCCAGAGAAAATATGAATTTGTCTTAAAAGTATTAACAAAGGAGACTGAACAAGATCTAATATACCAGTCGACAGCTGGTATTCTAGAAAATGAATATAGGATACGCATGTTACGACGTTTTGTAACTGAGAAATTTATGAAATAATATTCAAGTATGATCACTTGTATACACACACAAAATCAGACAACAGGATCAATCAATACATTGGTTGTCTACCTAAGATAAATAAGTAATCAGGTACCAAAACCTGGCATTCATAAGAGCAATAATGACCACAAAATTCCCTATGAGTTTGGATAAGAATGTAGACACTTTGTCAAAAGGAAACGCAATGCTGCGTTAAATTCTATTATATGCAACTTAGTAGAGCTAGAGGGATCCAGTCCCATGGTGTACTACTAGCAGGGTCACCCAGTCATAAAAGTCTTCCCGAAAATTCTTGCAGCATATCCGCTGAAAAGTTAGTAAGAATAGAATAAGTGGGCGACCTCAGTACATGCTGGGTCATTTAAGGTTATACAGGGTTCGGAAAAAGAACAGGAACTGTTTTTGTCTACAGCAAGAATATCCTTCAATTCAAGTCTAACAATTTTGCAAGATCGGCCATCTGAAGATAGAAAAAAGAAGAAAAAAACACTAGAACTAGATTTCAAAATAGTATGAAGAAACTCGAATAATTGGGTTTTTAAATGCCTAAGTTTGGGAAAAGAATTCTACCACAAATTGTGTGGATAAGTAATGTTAGTCCGTCATGATGGAAACTTGTAGACTCAAGTGTACATAGAATTATCACATAAAGCTCAAATTTGATCTAAAACAGTAACAATTTACGTCATAAGAGGAGTTCAGTATAAACACTATTTTTTTCGCTTACCAAGGCTCAAGGAAGCACTCAAAAACCGCGGAAGCCAGAGGAAAACCACTTGAACAAATGTTTAACGTCAGCGACCAGCCAATCAACTGCATCAAGCTATGTGTGCCGGAGAAATATGCATCGGAAAAGTTTCCTCAACACACAAATAAATCTCCTTACTATTCGATGACTTCAGCAAATCATTTGACAAGATCTTCCACCTAGGTCTCAAAACGAAGCTGAAATTTTTTTGGGTGTGCTCATGGAGTTAGGAAGTGATTCGAAGACTTTATTTATAAAGAGGAAACAGAATAAGAGTGGATAAAGTTTCATTTTCGTAGAGACGAGTAAAAGGTGCAGTGTTGCAAGGTATTATCTTAGGTTCATTTCTTTTCTCACTCTACCTGGATGAGATACTCAGGGTGACTAAGTCTTCTATCCCATGTTTGGTGATTATGCTGAACTCTGGAAACCTATTCATAGTGATTAGACAGCTGCTTCTACAGGAAGAACATAAATACTGTAGTAGAAAAAGTGCAACCAAATTCCGAGAATAGATTTCAAGTTGCGATCCCTTCCCACAAAAACGAAGCTGAAACGCTAGGGCGGATCTCAAGTGTCACTCAATAAACTCTTCAACCTCTCCTACGAAAGAAGACTGATTCGATTAGGTATCTTTCTAGTATTTTATCGTAGGATAAGAATGATCTCGTTTTTGCACATAGTGTCTCTTGAAAAATGATCTGCATCCTAACCTATCTTATTTATTCTTTTTGTATAGAAATATTCGTCTTTGAGGACATGACTTAAATGTGTATAGAACCCAGCTGAATAGTCTGCATCAGAAATCACATTTGTTTTACAAACTTATGAACTGTTGGAATTCTTAACGGGAGCATACGTGGTCTGCCTCCTCTGTCAACAGTTTCGTAGTGTGATTGGATCTCCACAGTGCAATTATCAGAAAAGCATAATGTAGGTTACTGACTTACTATCCTTATTCCTAAAAACTGAAACCGAACCACTGGGTTTGATGCGATTTTGTAACTTCCGTCTGTCAAATGTTCAACAACCAGTTACTTTTCTGAATTTTTAGTCACGGTCGGTGCTAAAATGTTCCATCATATATATATATATATATATATATATATATATATATATAAACAATCTCGTCAAGGTGTTGTTTTATAAGTCTTGCATTCCCTATCTACCAGAAGGAAGCTGTACTTTGAAAATATTGGCTAAGAAATTCAGTGCTAAAAAAATGTTCCGCGCTGAAAAAAGCGCTCTTGCCAAGCAATCTTACGGAAACAATACACTGTGTTATATCTGTAGTCTGAACGATGTTATCCAATTTCTTTGTTCAGATATTTTCCTTCCACCACTCCTTTGAATTTTTCAATGTACATGCAGGATATGTTACATGCCAATGTTTTCTGAACACAGAAAGGTAAAAATAGCTTGATAGTATGCAGTTACACAAGTAAATAAGTGGTTATATGCGTTGTTGTCTAAAATTAGAATGAGACCTAAATTCTGATATTCATTTTCCTGAGTATAAAAGTTTCAATTGTTGTTGTTTTCGCGATATGATAATAAAAATCTTTGGAGGTTTCATACTGAGTTAGAAATCCGCGAATAGATCAAGATTAAATCTTGTTGAACTATTTGGAATAAAGTCGTTTTTCTCTGCTTCTGACTGCAGTAGAGGGATGAGCATACCACAGCATACTCCTCTAAATATTTGATCGCAAACACATATCGAAAGTGAAGAAGTAATAGAGAAATATTGGCCGACTAATAAACTGCACGACAAATTTTCAGTGTGTATCTTAAATGAGACTGATTGTTCGTATTTATCTTCTGTTTAAACTGTCTTCTTCAACTTTTGAAAAGTTCTTGGATGACTCACTTTTGAATATGCTGTGTTAAAAATAGATATTTCATCGTACAATGAGTTATCAACATCGATGTAATGTAAACTTTGGAATATCTGCAACCAGGAGAAATCAGTAGATGATGAATACTAAAAAAGAGTTACGCAGACAGAATTTTCTATGGATTAAATTAACTCGTGATAAATACAATTCCGTTTTGCATTCGTTATGCTCTAAAACAGTTTATCTTTGTTGATTCGAACTGAAATTAGTCAAACCTTCGTAATTACTGGATTTCTACTTGCGCAATAGACAATGAGATCCAATACTGTTGTTAAACACTGTTTTGCGAACTGACCAAAGAAGTGTCATGTAACTTTAACACTGCCATTGCTTGTCCTTAACAATTTCATATATTTAGGCATGGTCATTTTCAATTCAGAAGTGTCATCTCATTGTTTGTGTGGACAATAATCTGTAGCCAATGTTGTTCGTATACCATAGGTAAAATTTAACAACAAGAACAGTTAAAATCTTTACTAAGTGGATTTAAAGTTTTCCGGAAACTGAAAACAATCCAGTTGAAGATAAATGCTTCTTAATCGCTTTCAATGAAGCCGATGCACCCAAATCATCAAGCTTTAAAGAAATGTTACCCAGAATGATCAGAATAAACTTGTTTAAGAAATTTCAAAAGGTAGCCGACGTTACTGTAAAAACCATATATATAGAGCAGAATGAACAGTTTCCAAATGATTCACAAATTACACAGTTCACGTTGACATTTCTCACAGCTGAGTAGTTTCCCAAATGCCTAACTGCGGTGTCAACGGGGTTTCCGCTGGAAACCACTTGGCCAAGATCATAAGGCGTGATCTCTGACACAAAAGTGTCATGAAATAGTGAGAGGCACTACTACTGAATTTCAGCAGTTAGAAACCACTCAGGCTGATCCGTACCATTTCGCCATCCAGATCAGAGTGATCTGTACGTCAGTGATTTCTCGGGGTATACTGCCGATAAGCTCAGCCTCAAACAAGCGAAATGGTTGTCCAGTGTTAGATCAGTATATGTAATTTCTACACGCTAACATTGCCGAAACATTTTATTGGCATAGTTGGTAAGCAACATACTGTAAACGTGAAATGTTTTTGATTACTTATCTTGATTGCTGACTCTAAATTAGGAGGACTGCCTTAATGAAGCATTTGACTGATAGCTTATCGCTTCAAAATGCCTTCAGTCTCTTTACCTAAAGGTAAACTTTTATTTCATTACACAAACTATAAAAAACATGTCTCACTTCTTAACTAAGAATTTTCAAAGCTCATCTTTAGACTGACTGTTAAATCTTCTGTGCAAAAGAAACAGTTTGCAAAGCATAGTAAAAAAAATTAACCGTCATCTGTTGACTCTGAAAACTCCACCCATTAGTGTAAAAGGTAGTTGGAACAAACTAGACTATATCCACTGTATAGTAAAAATATTATGCAGTAATTTTCTTCCGTTGATCGAATCAAACAATACAGTAGTACTTCATATTCAGCAGCAACCCTTAAGTTACAATTTGCATATCATACTTCACAGAAACCCATCACTATTAACTTTATAAAGCTTTCCTCAAATTTCCTAAAATTATGGTGTCATGTTGTTCAGCATATTTCGGATAGTTTACTGACTTGTTTTGCGGCGCAGCAATGAAATATAGTTATGGTCTTCGACTGCAGTTATATATAAGTTTGCTGATAATTATCCTAAAATTAGCTGCTTCACAGTTCTCGGCACATTTTTTTCACATAGCTGTCACTTTCACTTTAAGGTATTTGTCAACCAAACCACTTGCTTTTACGTTTGGTTGCACAGAAGATATTAGTTTTCTCGAGATTCCGCATACACCTTTCAGATGACAGACAACAAGAACGCTGTCTCAGTCTAGGGTTTCCTGTTAATCACGTCCAATCAAGTAATATCTGACGAAGTAAGCAAAGACTGTGAATCTCCTAAGTTGTGTTGCCATACTGCGAAATGTTAGATATGATTCAGTCAGCTCTCGTGACTAGGCAACAAGAAGTTGGTTACTCTACAGTGACCAACCAGTGTCAACGTGAGAATTATGTTGTTTTAGAGTCACTCATAGCAGGTTAAAATTAGTCCAACTACTGAGGTCCAGGGATTGATTTAAAGCTGTTTCGTCCTGGTTTATGACATATAAGTGGTTTTAAGCTAAATTTTCATACTGATTTGCATACTTTTAAACTAACCAAATGCAAATTTCCCCTTTATATTATAAAATCTGTTTGAAAAGTTGTGTTTCAGAGGAACATTGTTGTCGAAACGTTTCGCTACTCAAAACATGGTGTGCACTATCAATGTTTGAAACAAGATACCAACTGCAGATCTTCTCTTGCCCAAATAGATTGCCAATCTTTAGAACATTTGGGAGATCCATAAGAGTGTTTGATACAAGGAAAAGAAATATTTTTTTTTTGAACATAGAAACGCTTACAAGATGAGGTACACTTACAATAATATGTTGATTGTTATTATTTATTTCGTTTGTACTTCGCATATCAAGGTGTACATCCGGGTGAGGCACATTTTTTTCAAATATTTCACTAATGTTCAAGCCACACCATTCAGAATTCTTCTTCACGCTCTGAATGAAATCAACATAAAGCTTGTTTAACGGTTGAGTAACATCGTTTAACGAGTAGAGCTTTGAATATGTATCCTGGAATCTACTAATTTGGTGAGATCTGTTTTAAATTCAGGAGCACTTTATATGTGCAAATATTAGCACTGGGGATTACCACGTGAACAGTAGCTCCTTGGCTTAGCTGACAAGACGTTCTTACCCCCCTTATTTACCAAAAAGTGTTTAATTAGTAGAACGAAAACAACTGTGAAACTGCTAAGAATGAAAAAGTGCACTATAAGTTCTACTGGTAAGAAAGATTTGATTTTCAAACTGCAGCTAATATTAAAAGCTGAGTATAGTTTTTGGTGTGACTGTGAACATAATAAATTTCTGCACAACCTAAAATCGGATGGAAAATACAGCATATAAATGCAGCTTTGAATTGTACTCATCTTTGTCAGAATTGTCATCAACATTTTGGGTTGGCTTGCTCACTGTTACAAATAATATTTCACCTCTGCATATTCACTGAAATCAAACATTATTGTATCACTATTTTCTAGATCTTCGGAGATGAAAGTGTTTGAAGGTATCAGTTTAACTTATATGCTCTCAGAAACGTCCTCTGATAATTTTTATGATTTCATGAAAGGTCAGTTACATAAAAATAGCCTATTTTACTAGTTGTATGTATAATTAACTAAACTGCATAACATAACTTTTAAGGTTTACCATATATTTTCTCAGAACTGTTAAAATTACCCCATAATTAACAAGGATTACATTGGCTTTCATGTTAGAGGAGTTCTCCAAATGCTATACTGTGGTAGTCTCATCCACTAAAATAATTAAAATCTACGTAAGACAAAACACACTATAAAAAGCAATTTCCCTATTCACGATTAAGCTCACAGTTTCTTAAGTTGATGCCTTTTATTTTATTCCTTTGACTATGCCCATTACAGAGTGAAATAGTATTATTAACTGTATTTCTTCTAGATCATTATTTATTACCTGCGGGCATGTTATAGACGTTATCGTTTAAATCTTAGCCTTTCTTTCTTACGATTTCATAGTTATACACATCATCACTTTCTTATTTGTCCACTAACCTCATTGCATCAGCTAATAAGTGTGGGTATATAAGAAATCTAAGAAATAAGTAATAGTTCAGATATGAAAATGTTTTCAGCGTTTTTATTCTCAAAGCTCTGTAGTGGCCATTTTACTGCAATCGAATCTACGAAACAGCCTGAAATCAAGATGAAACAGTTGTTACTTTTTTGCACAAATCTTGACCGATTCCAGTTCACTAACCAGCTTCATCGACAAGTTGGTGGAGTCCTCATTGATTCACAGACATGACATGTCCTAGCAGATGGCTTTATGGGTCATTTCAAACATACAGCTGAGTTTAGTCACCCCAGGAACAAAAAATTATCGAAGTAACATTCATGAGACGTAAGAATAATATCCGGTCACTGTGTTAGAATATAGTTAAATATAAGGTTGCTTACTGGATTTAGTGCAATGCGATAAAGTATTATTTACCGGATCATGTTTCAAGAGGAAATTACTGCTGAAGATATTTTGATATAGTTATGCGCAACAAACTTTCCTTGAAACGTCATACACGTGATAAATATCATCACGGTATGCTTTATCAAATAACCAACCTAACATGTAACGTTGATGCAATATTTCTCAGTTGTAACGTTATGAATCATGCAACTCAGTTGTTCAGCAAGCTCAGTGAGAATTATCACGACATCACTATTGCAATGGAATATGAACACGAAAACAAATTTAATTTTTAGATTTCAGTACAGGCAGAAAAATGTCGGTATCAGCGAAAAGATCGTCCTTAGTAAGATACAGTCCTAGACAATATCTTAACTACAACACTTTCTGTCCAAACAGCTATAAATGCGGGTTAATCTAGACATTCTACTACAGAGCTCAAAACTGACTCTACAATCCAGCTATAGGGAAAAAATAAACGGTAGTGCAAAGTCTTTTACTGAGAATAAATTTCATGAGAGATTTATTTCTTATGAGGAATGGAGAAGAACAAACTGAGAGAACTAAGCACCCAAGCTTTGAGAAGACAAACAATTTTGTCCACCTTGCATTCACAGGACGTATAATATCTTAGAGAATAGACATAAGAAACAGAGGAACACTAAAAAGAAGCTTCCCTTCAGCCAAACTTTTTTGTATGCATACTTACTGAACCAGTTCAAAAGTAAAGCTATATCTTCCTCCTGCCAGCTCCAGCTGTATTTATAAATATCGATGCACTTACTTTAGCGAGTACACTGGTAGGACTGAGAGGAGGAAATCCATTTGGTTCATTGAGTGTATTCTGAAAAACGTACCCCTCAAACGAAGAGAAATTATAGTCAGCCCAATTACCAGATGCATCCTTTGCTACAAAACACCAAGTTATTTCTTTTGTTACTCTTCAAATATACAATTTCACTGTTTTACAATAATTTGTCTTAATTTATTAGATGGTGTGAAAAAATACAGCGAAAAACTATCATTAGTTAAGGATAATGAAAGTCGCTTGGAGGAGTAAATATCAATCATAGTTTAAACGAAGTTGGATATTCAACAAGTTGTCATACAATTCAGAAATGTACTTAAGGACAATTTGTTATCAAAAAGCATCAAAATGAGTAAGAGTAGATATACCGTATGAAGTAAGCACAATAGAAGGCAAAGAAGAGATGAATGAGGCCTAAAAGTGAAGATTAAGGCAGAAGATCTTTTGATCAACTTGTTTCACATACAAAGCTCTGAAAATAGTATGTGGATAGATACAGATTCTGTAATGCAAAACAGGATAGGGTACATAACCTTTATTACGTTCCTTCTCACCCTTCAAATAACTTTGAAACATCAGGTAGTGGCTTCAAAGTCAATGTTGACGAGGTGTTCTTCTATTATACTCGATAAGAAACCACTTTGAACTTTTCATAACTATGCAGGAGGGAATTCTGGAATTCTTGAATTGACCAAACTAGAAATGAGATTACGTAGATTCCTTTTCTTCAGAAATGAAAACTTCGATGAGGCGATAGATGTGAAAAGTTTATTGCTCCTAAGCCATTACTCACCTTTGAAATATAACATACAATTATTGTGGATGTGGATGTAGCTTTCTAAATAAGTGTACAAATGAAGATTTTATCCTTAAAACATGAATATTTCTCCTTTCTTTCTAGATAACTGAAGTATTATTAAAGGTTTCAAAGGACTAAAAGCTGAAATAATGACTGGTGTATCTACCGTTCTGTTAACATACTTTAATTGCAGATCAAGGGATGAAATCGTTTAAAATGTTAAGATTTAGTAATAAGTGACTCGACAACATCTGGTAAAAAGTTTCTAAAGTGTGCACGTTCATTCAAAGCGCAAACTGTAGAATATTCTCCTTACTGATTATGGCCGTCTGCTTTCACAAAAACTTATTATGAAAGCTGTTTTTATATCATTTAAGGCAGGTAAAATGTAGCCCCAGTCATTCAAATAATGAATCAACTGTAGTTGAATCTTTGATTTCTGCGTCTTTTTGTGGCATCCAAAAGTTGATACGGTGTATGACCACTATATTTATTCCACAATACTTGAACCATTATCTAATAAGAAGGGAGTTGAAGTGTTGCATTGTCTTTATTGGCCCTGACAAAAAGTACTTAGCTAAACTACTCAGTACAATAGATATTATTACTTGGCAAATGTTTCATACGCTTTTTGTTCTTAGATACGTCCCTATTTACAGGCAATTCAAAGACAGTCTCTGAGCATACAGAGTATTTATGTGACCTTTATCGGTCTTTAAAAAAACTTTGACTAATCCTCTCAAAATTAAAAAGGAATGGTCAAAGTGATAGAAATAATTCAGAGTGGCTGTAATGTCATAAATGTAGATTTTAGTGGAAAGAGTTGTTATTTGTGGACTGATATAATACCAAGTCTAATAAGGTATATTTACTACTTTTACTAGTGTAATCCGATTTTTCCACTCCTATAAGTAGCTTAACAAGGAATTCTGCTAAAACCTTTTTCCCTTCATGAATTAAAAACAGCTGGAGAATGATTAAAACCTGGAATTACTAGGCTACTGTTTCATTCCAACTTAGAACTCATTGACAATGCTCAACCAGGAACCTGAAATGAAGGAACCCGGGACTGCCTGCTCTGATAGTGAATCCATTGCCAAACATACATTACGTTTGTATCCAATAAGCTTCTAATGGTTTCTTATGTCACTTCAAGGTATAGCATAATGACTATTCACTGTCATCTCTGGGTCTCGCTCCTATCCTAATACTAATGAGCATGCGAATTATGAGCTTTCATTTAAAATTCAAAATACTGGTAGATTCTGGTCACCGAGAAGGTTTAAGTGGTATTTTAATTGTCAGTATGCACGGAACTGTTGATTTTAAAAATCATTTCACTCACGGAGTGACATAAATTCACGTTATTATTTTGTCTACCTTGCAACTAAGTACAATCAGATCCCACAGTTATTTTCTTTCAGACAAGTTTTCACAAAACAAATTCCAATCCACCAGTAGACTCGGTATTGATCACACTTCATTATCTAGGACATGTACTGTTTTCTTTTTATGAACTATGCAATTATTCACTGAACATATAAGTATACTCAGTTTTTGTTAAAATAAATGATTATGAAAACCTCAAATGGCTCCGCTTATTGATTCCTTAAATGTTATTCACTATAAATTAGTTATAAAATTCAATCTGGTATATTTTTTCAAACGTGTTATTTGTAAGGAAAAGCAGGAGGCCATTCGATCCAAGTTGTTAATCAGCTAACTGACACTGAATATTAAGGAATCATGTTCATTTACTATTAAGGATCACTTAAAATGTATTTGTCTGAGTAATCCAAATAAAATCTGTTGATTAAGTCGTTTTTCTTAATTCTTTTATTAGTAACGAAAGTTAATTATATAGCAGGTAATGATAACTGAAGTAAAGGACTCAAAAGACTTATTCGTTTACAGTCTGTCAAGACAATAATTTTTTAACTATATCTTCTGTGTTATGCACTACCTACTCCACCATCCCATTCTTAGACTTTTATCCGAGAAATTCTACACCACCATAGGAAATGCAGATTTCACAATATTGCATAAATTGTCCCTATTGAATGTTGCATTTCTATATATATAAATATATATATATATATATATATATATAATTATTATTTGTCCCTTGGGTTCCAAAAGGAACATAGGACTTCAGTAGCACGTCTCCATTCCACTCTCTTCTCTGCTATCTTTTGAACCCGGCTCCACGACAACCCACAAGCTCTCATTTCCTCCCCGCACGATCTCCTCCATATCACCCTCGTCTCGGACGCCCAAGTCGTCGTTTCTCATCTGGGTTCCACTCGACAGCATGGACTGTCGTGTGATGTCCCGTATGGTCTTTTCAGTGTATGCCCAATCCATCTCGACTTCCTTCTGCATAATTGTTCAGCAATAGGTTCTTTGTTGGTTCGTTTCTTGGCCAGAATTCCATGCTGCCTATCCTTGTTAATCTGGCCATCTGAGCCTCAGTAACGAGCCAGCGTAGGCAGTTGTTGATGATTGATTACCTGTGGTTTGTTAGAAATCCCTTTGGGAACACGCCCAGTCTCTCAAATATCATATGGAAGCACTAACTTGATTGACGCTGGTGTGGAAAATCCGGATCCTGTTCATGCTTTATGCCGAGTACAGTTCAGTAGATTTTCACACTGCTTTAAGGTTGATGAACGTCTGTCTTGCTGTTTTTCCTATCCTGACATTCACGTCCTCGTCTGTGCCTGTGCCGCCGCCTGTACTTGACACAGTGCTGCCTACATAGGTGAAGGAGGATACTTCCTTTATGTTTCTCCCATTCATGCTGATTGCAGCCTGTTGTTGTTGTTGTTGTTGCTGGTGGTGGTGGTGTTGGTGTTGGTTGGGTATCACCATCACCTCTGTATTCTCTACACTCACTTGAATTCCCGTCCTCGCTGCCTCACCTCTCCTCTTCTGTCAACTTGTTGGTTTTCGCATGTAGATCTTCGAGTTTGTGTGACATTAGACACAAATCATAGGCGAAATCCAAATCTTCTAGGTTCTTCTCCCCTGTCCAGCGTATCACCCTCTTCTCACTCCCAACTCTTTGTTCCATGATTCAGTCGACCACAATCAGGAATATCATGGATGATAGTGGACGACTTCACTTCACTTCAAAGGCTATATATATATATATATATATATATATATATATATATATATATATATATATATATATATATATATAGCACAGACATAATTTTCTTTTTAGTTATCCATAAACGTGAGTAATTTTTTATTACTGTGAGCTATTTCAAGTAACGACCATAACACTTGGAAACAAGAACGTTTAATCTGAGATGCATTATTTTTTTAAATTCATTACATTTTAATTGCATCGACGTTTATTGTTTTTGCTAAACGATGATAATATTTGTGTAGCATCAACTCACAAAGTCTTAAGAATAATGGAGTTGTAAGAAAGAAATAATTTGGCTATCACATATGGTTTTCATAAACGTTTTTCCATGAAATGTTGACTGTAATCAGTCCTTTGAGTAAATGAAGCGAAAGATAAATAGATTTACTAAGTGTAAACTCACCTGTTCGTATTACCAATTCAGTCAGGAGGTTCATAGAGAATTATTTAATGATTCCCAGTTGATATTGATCTCGAAGTGACATCATTATGGAGAACCAAAGAAAGACGGGGAGGATCTGATAAGTGTTTTTTTCTCGTTTATTACTTTGTTGCAGTGCACACTCTTCACCCTGCCAGGGATCAAACACAGGAACTTCAGGTTATACAGCTAGAAAGTTGTCACTGAGCCACTTAACAGAAATCATATGGTCTACATTTTTCTACTTATGTCAACGATAATCCAGTAACTGTCCTACCGCCCAGCTTGGTTTACCCCACTGATCATGGCTTTTCGACAAGACTACTGGAAATCTAATCTTGAAGGTAGCCACTTATGAACACTAGGCACAGTAATTCAATTTGTAGTCTTGTGCGTATTTATTGATTTCAAGTTAGTATTCATCATGGACTGTTATTCATGCATACCTGTAATTAGTATCTGCTGAGTCAATATCATTCCAATTCATGATTTAGAATAAATTATAACAAGGCAATCTAATCCAATAAATTCTGTCACTTCATTCACTTTTTCCCAGCTCATTTAGTAATTTGAATATCCTTCACAAGTTAATGACATTTTAGAAATCAAATGAACGATATGTGTATTCAAAACAAACCATGATTCAGCAAACACCGGTTTCTGTACTCTTTGAGCAGAATTCACCGCTGCGTGATATTCAGTTTACACCGTTTGATAAAGACGTAAAAGCTGAAAAATTATCTCATTCTATTTATGCTGAAAATTCATTCTTGGCAAACATCTTTATCCTCTGCTAGAAAACAGAATCTAGCGGTCACTGTGCTTAAGATTTATTCAGTTGAGTTTTTCATTGGTATTTTGTTTTTGTCTTCTATCATCATTAAGTTATACAGTCAGCTGATCAGCGTAAAACATTCTCTATGATTAAAGGCTTGCTTCATTCAAACTTTCATTCCTAAGGTCAATAGGTTGATGAAAACACAGAGTAGAACATAGTGGATTACCACTGCAAAGTGATAAAGAGCACATTCTCAGTGTTCAGAATGTTTTGTCATTTTCAAAACCAACAAAATTATGGAACTGTAAGATCTCAAGTTACTTGACTGAGTTCAAATGATTATAAGTTTAACTACATCGATACACAGTAGTAAGTGTAAACATTTGAATCTCACAGTTAACAGTACAAAAGCAACAGTAAATTTTCAATGCCAGCTTGTATTAACACTTGTTCTACTACAGAAATGATAATGCATTTCGATAATATACACCATTGAAACAGCAAGCAAAATAAGAATCTTTCCATTCATTCCTATGGTTTCAAGCACAGATAACGTTATTCTTCATAAATATCAGGTGACGACTTATCGAAATTCTTCGTGTTTCATGTTTAGTGATACATGTATAACGAGAAAGCATCCTGCGTGATATCAACTCACAATTGTACCAGCACCACTCAGTTACTACATTCAGAAACGTGCATCTGTTTTCCTGAAATACTATCTGCTTGAATAAAATTGAATTTGAATAATTTTACTTAAAAAGAGGGTGATCACCAATGGAGACTCTTTAATTATACACAACATCATTGACCTGGGAGCAACTGACGAGTTCCAAACAAGACGAAATATGTTCCTGGATTCCACGGAAAATGCCAGCACCATCAAGAAATGAGCATAGCAGCCCATTCACCAACAGTGACAGATCATTTTGACTCAGAAAAAGAATATTTTGGGCGAATAACTGTTTTCAATATCTTCCTCTACAGGATGAACAGTTATAAATCCATGAGAATTGGAGAAACAGAACAGCCAAAGTAAGGCGAAATATAGACTTATTTCAATATTGAAACAGTGTTATTGGTAACTGGAGATCTAATCAAACAGATGTCAGTTCTTATGAGGTGAGATTTTGATCAGTCTAGTGTGTTAGTTGTGCAATGAAATTAATATGGACAAAGTTATTACGAATTAAGGAAACAAAATCTTATGACATTATTCAACCCTAAGTAACACCACTTGGAAAAGCGATGGAAACCTGGGAGTACTAAAAAGCATTGGAGTCCATGCTACATCAAAAGTAAAGTCCCCATTAACCCCAAAATGCGTGTTATATTTCCCGAAGTTGTAGTGAGAAGCCGTGACCTGTGGGATCAACCAACTCGAAATTAAGCTCATACCAACTAAAGACCTTGCATGATAATGGCAATAAATCGCAAATGGGCATAAGCAGTAAACTGTGGACCATCTGGTCCCAACTCAGTTAGTCAATGTTTAGGGAGTTCTTTGTGAAACTTGAAGGTCCTCAGTCCGGTCCCTGCCTGGGTCATGGGTGCGTGCGGCTAAGGAGTCCCACAGTAAGACGAAACAAACGTAACGTGCTCCTAGGTTTTCAATGGTTCTCCAACTGATGTCAGTACGGAATGAATACTGCCCCAAAGCGAATTCCTCATTAAACTCAAAATTCAAAATCTTGTGATAATTCATATATAATATAACAATTTAACTACATACATCTTTCTGCAGTATTACTGTGTGTGTCAAAATATCACTGCGTGGTGATGAGTTGTATCCAATTAGAGTGGAAAATCATGCGAATGACATAAGGAAATAACGAATACCAAGTGTGAGGTGTTAAGTTATAGTTGAAAGTGACTACTAGTAATCGTATAAGTTAGGGCATAAATCTACTGGCATAAGGAAACGAATGTTTATCATTGAAATCAATTTACTTTACTGCGTTGATATTTGTGGCTTCTGCAAGAGATAGGATCCGTAGTCATGACCCTTTGAGGAGATTCCAAATGACAAGAAAGGTATGATCTACCTTGATGTAATGTCCAGCATCTACTAACAGGGAAAGGACAGCATTGTTGATGCACATCTTATTATTTCCCTTAACCAAGCTGCTCCATTCTAACAAGTACCCATCGGATGAAGCTATTTGAGTACGGCCCATGCAGCTAGCTCCACAGGAGTACTGAAGTAGCCATCATTGGTAACTTATCCCTAATTCTCTGTCTCTGTAATGGTTTGGTTGGGAAATTGACGAAATTCTTCTCTCCAGTGGATGTGGTTTTGACAGTTCTACGCAACTGGTGTGTTTAGATCTCAGAGGTAATATCACCTTTGAAACTTATTGTAAGATATAAAAGCTGCTAAGCAACGTTTTCTCAATTTTTCATCTATCTATGTCTCAACATGAACTTATCTATGAAGTTTAGTGGATAACCAATTAGCTGCAATATAATATTCAGCTTATCCATTTCAACCTAGAAACATTCAGCAGAACATATATTTTGTACTTTGTACCACAGACATTCGACCAGGTTTCTTTTACGCCAAATTCATATGAAACTATAAAAATGAAAATTTTGACCAGTCCTCAGTTCAGTCAGTGAAGGAGATTTACAATGTGTACCACCAAAATCTAAATTTCATTGATTTATCGCTTGCGCATTAGGAAGTTACAGATAGTTGGCTGGAAGATATTCAACTGTAAATAAACCATGAAATGTTTACATTAAAAATAAGTCCCATGTCCCACAAAACCTAACACTGCCTATGGAATATCTGTATATGGATCTGAAATCCACAGGCGATACAATGTGTGAAATTCTACTAGCTCACTGATCTAAAGAATTTCAAAGAAGATTCTTTTCTCCAACCTTACGTCTTACTTTCTGCACACAAGCTCTCGTTCATTTAAGCATCATAGATATAGTCCTGCTGTTGGCAACATCAATGTGTTTGTATAAATTTATTTGCTTTTTGTTCAGCTAGGCACACATAGGCCATACTAGCAGGACACTGTCAGTACGTATTGGCAACCATTCGCCGGTATGGTAATGAAAAGTCAGAATCCAGACTAATCAACATCTCTTTTTGGGAACATTTTGTCATATCAGGTAAGATAACATCTGTGTGCAGCTCATAATATTTGATATACAAGGCTGATACCAAGATTTTTTAAAGGGATTACCCTAGGTTTCCTTTGTACAGCAGAAGCCCTGAGTATTCACAAAGGGAATTCTGAGCTCTGTACACATAATAGTTTTGTTCACCTACTTTTACTACCATATTCTTAGTTTCATAACCCTCCTTCAGGTCAATAAATTCCTCTTCAACCTACTTTCATTTCCATTGTCACAGCCTGGCTTCATTGATTACAATTCTTCCTGTATTTTTATTTATAATATCGTTTTTCTCTGTACCTCCTTTTTAGTGTAAGGGTTCACGAAGTTATGAGCCCTACTCATTATTTTATATCTGCAACTTTGGTTACATGAGACTGACTTTCTGTCTCCTACACATCATTATTTTTATCTTGAGATTCAAAGTTCACTGCGTTTTGTTGCCAAATGAAATTAACTTTTGAGCCTCGTTGGCATGGTATCTTTAAACAACTGTATAACTGTGTGACTATGGTGACAAGTCACGAAAAAAGTCTTCTTTGCTGACCATTGTCTTTTTGATCCAGAACACATGGGCAACTTTTCCACATTATTGTTTAGTTTTGTAACTCACCACCGCCAAAGACACTATGGTAGTAAGTGTAATAATTATGTTCTGCTGTACAGTCACTGACGGAGACCAAATTAAAAAGAAATTCTGCGCCTAATCCAGATTTGTTTTCCCATGTCTAAACACAAAACTTTCAAATCATAAGTGCCTATACTGGTAGGTGAAAGAGATTTGTTCCGAGATACTCATTTAAAGAACAATGACAAACACAATATCAGATTGAAAGGGTTCATCAAGCCACTATCACCCTAGTGGTTTAACAGTGTTTGAATGCATCCCTGCTTCTAATCTATTATTATAAAGGATGCTCTTGATTATCGATTTACGTTAGTTTTTTTATTAGCAACATTCATTAGTGTTTTCAGTAATACAAAAGGATCATATAATATAATCCAGGGATATGGAACAGTGATACTGAAACGAAAAATTATGGAGACCATTAATTTGGTCTCCAAGTTAGGCTGTTTCCATAGTAGTAGAAATCACCCCATTAATAGCAGAAAATGATGCTGAAATTGTCTCAGTGGCAAACCATAAAAATGACTAAGACATTCGTGTAGATTACGGGGCACCATTTAATATACCATTTCCTCTCAGCGGTTTTAGACTTCAAATATCAAGATATCCATGTCGTGATGGAAATTCAGACATCTGTCAGTTCATTGGAGATATAGTGGCACATAAGTGACAATGCAAAGAACACGAGGAACAGCACTGGCTATATTCCATCTTCCAGCCAAATTATTCCTATTTTTTCTGGTTGAAATTTCATTACGATAGTTAAAATTTGACAGATAAGCCGCTTTTTTATAGACCGAATACATGTATACAGTTGTGTATCATTTTTAAAACATGCAGTTTTGAAAAATACAAAAACAGCATGTCTTAAACTACATGAAGGTGTTCCGAAACCTTTACAACTAATGGGATGTAGCACTTTGAACAGTGGAAATGCTCACTTTCTGACTGGCGTATGATGGAATTTTTCAAAATAATAAACAGAAAGTTTTGGTCGAAACTTATTAAGTATGTTTAAGATAGAGATATCAAACCACTGAAGCTTGAGTTGCATGTCGGTGAAAGTATTATCGAATTTTGTCGATCTCGATAGCCGAATTTCTGAGGTTTGCACTTGCTGCATTGAATGGTCTTTATTATTAAATGTTTACTTTATCTTTTAATCTCACCTTTTGTTAAACTCCATAGGATTTTTACTGACTATGATTTTAACTTACTGAAATTACTTCACAAACTTCATAAATTCTCTGATGAATTTATCTGTTACAATATCTTATTGAATACCCGTTCACTTTTTAAGAATATACAAATATGCACTGTATACAATCATAATATTTTGATTTTTTTCTTATCATTTCTTAATACGCTATGGTTCTTACTACTTGCCGAAATTATGTTCATATTTTCACGATAGGCAGATAAAAGAGATCTCTTAGGTTTTACTTTGATCGAATTAGTGAGAATTGAACTTATTCAGTGAGTTTCTTTCAATGGAATGAAAACGTTACACTGCGATACCTAAAATCTTGAAATTGAAAACTACCTCTATAATGACTTCTCACCTTTGCAGTCTGACATAAGTAGGAATGTCCTGGAAGTAAAACGTCTTCTACTATGTACTAAATTGTCAGTTGTTTTTTCTGCGGCTCATAATAAACTTTATTTGACTGTCAACATCTACTTGTTGCTTCATAAAATGAGTTACTGGAAGCAGCTTTGAATACACACAGGCATGTATGCATACACATATATATGCACAAAAAGGCCATATGTCAGAGGTGGTAGTAAGCTGAATTTCTACTTGTGAAAGCTCCTTGTCTTAGAAATAAGAGTGGCTTAAAATAGGGTTACTGTTTTGATGACGAGTTCGCTTTTAATGATGTTTTAGGTTGAGGAAGTGAACTGAGTTGTTGATTTAATTACTGTTTTAGAAATAAAGTCAGTGATAGCTATGGGTTAAGCTGAGTTTAGCTTCAAAGAAAATATGCGAAAATAAGTGTCATACTTATCGTCATATAACAACATAATCATAATACGTGGTAACTTCATATACAAGGCTAGTGGAAAAACTATTATACAGAGGAAATGTGGCTGTAATTTTCTGTAATTTCTCAAGTCTAGCAAAATCTTCACTCTTCATTGTTCTGAAATATCCTGATTTTAAGTGCTGACGGACCTACGGCTGAAAGATTTTTACTTCACGAATGACCCGATTCTAGCGATTTTCATTTGGAGAATTTATGTCTTGCTTTCCGAATGATGGATGCTAACTGCAGTGAAATACTCACCACTGTCGGAAACATTTGAATAATGGTAAGGTGTAAGTCTGTGTAACTTGCAAATGCCAGCAAATTTCACCTACTCGTTCATTCTCAGTGATAGAAGACAGACGATACGTTAGAACTGTATTGTATTTTCCTGGCACATGAATCAATGGCACTAGGCATTTCACAGCATCTTTATTTTCTTCAAAAATCTAATTCCTATTCCTGCTTCTTCGAGTTCGTACTTTAGTGACAATTTAATGTCGACTAAAGAATATTATATTTTGCATTTAAGAAATCAACGTAAAATATACATGCGTGTATTACCGCATGAAGAATATTACGCTTTCGATATTGTCACATAGCAGTCAAATGTCAATGGATGCACTTACCAGTCTCTCAGATACTTGTATATTTGTCGTCCAAGTAGTGATTTCATCGCATCTATACCTAAAATTCTGTGAATCAAGTTACCATAATATCCTTCGTAAGCATTTTTTGTCCAGCCTATTTGATGGCAATACTAAGCAGTTTAACCAAGTATTATAAGATTATACAGAGTCAGTGGCATTTCCTGAAGAAATATTGCTGCTGTCGTAACTATTTGAAATCCTTTTAATGAAATGCATTCTAAGTAGTTCTATTTAGGTATGCAAGAATTCATAGTTATGGACAATAAACAATTATGTATAAGAAATCTGTGTTTATTTTCATTCATTTTTGAACCATATACTTATCTCTCGATTAATGAGTTTTGTCGTATTCACCTTTTGTTATTTCGTTTTAGAGATTTTATGCATAAATCATGAGAGGAAAACTTATCTCACTGTGTTGAAAGCATAACAGAATTTTTGCATTCCCATGTTGTGGATGTTATTGAAGCCTTGTAGCTATATATTGAATCCAGCATTAGAAGAATTCATAAAAAATGCAAAATCCCAGCTGTTATTAATAATCGGAACATTGTTGGTAAAAAGATAAGCGGAAATTAGTTGCGTTGAAGATGAAGAACTTTCCTGTTTGAATGGAATGAATGAAATATATAATTATTCTCCTTTTCAGTCGGAAGATATGCGAAACACCCAAAGTAATTAGAAAATCGAATTGCGTCATTAGACAACTTTAGTTTCTTTTATCAGCAGACATCGTATAAACAAAAACGTGTATTGATAATAACGTAGCTAGGCACCTACTTTATTCTATCAGACTATAAAATATTTCTCCACTTTTAATGAATTGTTTCTTAAGCGTGAATATACTATGACTGGATGTAGTTTAATTGATTTTACTTGTGCAACTGAATTGTTTCTGATGACCTATCACTCTCTACATTAAAGATTTATTCACTTGAACATGAACACTGTTGTAAAATGATATTATTTATGCCAAAAGAGCAAAAAATATTCATTTTCTAGACATGAGGATATATACGTCCGTGAGTAATATCAAAGATACACTGAATTCTACTCCAACCCAGGTTTTCATTTCCCTCTAATTTAATACCCACCTTCAGCAGTAGTAGTCTGTTGAATCATAGCCATAGTCCCAGCAAAGATCAGTGTGATGCTCTTCTCGTTTAATTCAGGTTGATTTCAACTGGAATGGGATGTCACTGCAAGACGAACTGCTTTGGTCTGCTTAAACCTTGGGCTACCAACGTTTTTCCCACCGAATATATTTCATTTAGTTCTTTCTTTTCAGTTTGTTTGAATCTTCAAAATATGTTGTCCATCATTTACTCTAGCATATTTTAAAAATATTTTGAAACTTTCGTTTCTCAAACTGGGAATGAAACAAAGGAAAAAATGTTATGCCGGATGGAAATTGACTTACAAATGTTTAAAAATACAAAATATTACGATACCTATATGTAATTGTAGATTTTGTAGTGACTGACTGAACAGCTACCGTTAAAATTACCTCCGATTATGTATTTAGTTCCGACACTGACGTAACTCTGGCTGCCCATTTCACATTAGTGCTTTTAAAACTGCTATAATCAACATAATCCAAGCGTAATAATTATACTTCTTGAAAATACTTGTCAAAATATTATATGCTGAGAACTTCACACTGTATGACGCTCGTTGTTTCGAATAAAGCGATTATTATCATCATTATTATGCTTCACCCAATCACACTACTGTACGGCGGAATCTTCATTGATGAAGTCGGACAAGAGTTAGATCAGCACCCAGGTCTAGCACTTCAGTTGTAATCAGGAGGACAATAATTGAGTCTTAATTTCACTTGCATTTTCATTTCATCTTCAACCCTCAATCTATTATAAACCCTCTAAACTCAATAAAATATATGTCATCCTAAAACAATCTAATTTGACTTTGATGGTTTTGTAAATTAACGACATTTTAGGGGGCAGTTCTCATATGAAAATTCAAAATTTCAAATAGTACTAGATCATAATATATCTTCGAATCCGGAAATTTATTTCCAGTAGTCAGTACAATAAGAAATAACCACCATTAAAAGTTATAAACCGAATTATTTTGATTCCACTACTAATGCACTGCTTTCATTGGGAAAATAAAGTCTATCTTGAAAGTAACAACCACTTCAAGAACTCAGGACTACTTGATTTACATCTGAAACAATACTGTTTAGACATCCAGAACAGTGAATGTTACAGATAATATTTCTAGGCAAAATACAATCAGCTGAATCTTGTAATGAATGGCAACTTTTTTTCCAAGGGTTTTGGCTGTTCTTGTTTCAACCCTTGCAGGGTCATGGGTGCGCACTACTGAAGAGTCCTATATAGAATAAAGCACCTGTCTAAAGCCACCAGGTTTTCAGTGGCTCTCGAAATGACGTCAGTCTATGATGACTACTAATTTAAGATCAATGAATCCACAACGAACTCTAAATTGAAATAAGAAGGGGTTAAAGTATAGTGTTAGCTTATCAAAGTTTCCAACTCATTTTTGCAAGCAACATAATTTATTTATTTTCATCTTAAGTAATACTTCCGATTTCAGAGATATTTATTGGAAAAATAAATTACCAACTAACTTCATTCAACAGAGGATCAATGTTTCTCATTTGAGTGCTGTCTTGTTCATAAACACAACTGCAGATGATGTATTAGTTGATGAGTATCACGTTCAAATTTTAAATCAGCTTATAGCTCTGTTCCTTTTCCAGACGTTTAAATCACTATTACCTAAACAAGAAAGTTTCAGGTAGATTATAATGTATGTCCAGTATTGTTTACTATATTACGTTTCGAACACAATTTACCGTCCATAGTCATGTCAAGATAACTACACAACTTTGAAACATACTTTATATAGTCCCACTTTCCTCGCCTAATTCATGATTTCAATAGTTAGACTTCCCACATATCCAGAATAGGTGCTGAGTCATTCATGTTGCACCTATTGCTTGTTGATTAGATGAACAAAGATTCAGTTATCAACCTTTCCCTCCACCCTGATATGTTAGTTTTACAGGTTTTCACCCTGTCCCATGCTACTGTGTGGTTGTGTGTAATTGCATGCTTAGCTATGATCCAGCTTTTTCTTACATTCCTCATCTTAGTAGTATCTATCAATTTTGACCTAGCTAGATTTTTGTGCTCGGACTGCCTAAATGATCCTGGTCCACTACTTCGACGGCTTGAAGTCTAAGTTACGATTTAAATGTGAAGGTTTTCTGTAGACACTAGTACTTAAGTTTCTATCTTGTTTCCGTTGTATGCTGCAATCCAACATCGCTAATTCCCCATCACTATTTTATTGTTGGATTGCGTCGTTTACTTAGGTCATGTGTTTGAAAAAATTATGTATGTGCACCAATTTTAACACTGTGAACCTGTCGTCTACATATGAAAACTATATTTTTGGGGCCAAACTAAATTTTTCTACAGCCATCCATTACCGCTGTATGATATCTAATAAATCAATGCAAATGGAATTACATTCTACTACAGTGCACAAGTTTTACGCTTATCGAAAGTATGTCATTCTATGAGCAAATTAGTGAATTAGCATTTTCTTTGCAATAGCGTAAAATCTGTTGAAACTTTTTACCGCTTAAAACTATTTTCAGTTCAAAACTACTTTTGTTCAACATCTCAACCACATAGTAGTGTCTAAGTACCCCTACGGAAAAGCGATTCTAATAATGCCAAGGTGCATGCAATGAAAATCAATAATCTTCGTCATGCAAAAATGCTTGCACCATTAACTACTATTTTAAAGGACCAGAGTTTTCTTGATATGCTTGCTTACTTTAGCTGATATCACTTTAAAAATTATTGCTCACTATTGGATGGTTTTTTGTCTGAAATTGGCTAGTGGTCTTCCACGAATGGTCTCAAGCTAGACCCCTCTCAATGTAAGAATGTAAACTCGAGCCTCAGAAGTGAGAAAGACTTGGATGAATTGCTTCAGCTTCATGATTCCTGAAGAGATGACGATATTACCACAGACAACGAAGTGGGTATCACTCAACTCAAATTCTGCTTTCTTCCAGTGTTTCTTGTCCACTTTGTAAACTTCCACGAAAAACTTTCATGCAAAGCAATATACTAGTTGAACCTCTTTGGTGTAACTCAGCCTCTACTCTTGCAATTTATTTACTCCTACATTTTGCTTCTTCTTTATTATTCCTAAATAACACTTCCAGGTTTATTAAAAAGGACTATATCTTATTCTGTAGGGCTTTGTGGGCTGTCGGTAGGGTAGGTAGTAAACTTCTGACCACACTCAATCACATGGTGGTTGCCTGCCGTTTAAATCCAAGCAGACAACTAGCTACAACTATTTCATCTCAACCTGAGCTCTCATTTCATTCAGATTACTCTTTTTGTTTCTGCTCAGGGAGACAAAGAGGAAATTATATAGGACTTTAAGTTTGTAGGGCTAAATAAAGGAATTCCAATGCGTCATATCTAGCATGCATCTTATGTACGGAAAAAGTGTTAGAACATAACTCACTTATCAACTTTGTAACAACAAATAATTATTTCTTTTAATATTCTGACTGTTAACGTATAACTTTCTTTCTTACAAACATTATTTACACGCTCAAATGGCTATAGTTAACACCATTCAAAATATTGTAAATAAGTAAGATTTTTTGTTACACTATTACATGCTGCAAATTCCAAAGCTCACCAAAACTGCTTAGAATAAAACTATTATTACTACCAAACACCATATTTAAGTCCTAACGTACTTGGCAGCGTCTAGCATTGAAAACCAGTGCAAGTGTTTCGTCCTATTCGGGACTCATCAGCTGGATCTACCTCCCTCCGAGTGAGTGGTGTTGCCCTCACTCAGACTCAAATTACAACATAATGAGTAACCAGGCAATATCAAAGAGTTAGCAGGGGAGTCCAAATGTCCTGACGGATAACGCTGTAGCGTTCAAAATAGTGGGTGCTGGGTCCAAGCCTCAGTGGATCAATATCATCCACTAGGTGGCAGATAGATCCTGCTGATGAGTCCTAAATAGGACGAAATACACGTCTTCAGTTCTGACGCCAGCTGCTGTCAAGCAAATAACGATACATTCAGTGGTCAAGCATACGCACAGGATACCATATGTCAACAGAAGTCGAACAATTCAATCCAGTATAACATCGTGAAATTAAAAGTATGAATAAATGTTCGCATATTTAAGACTCTATCAATAACACGTTTTGACGGTGTTCATATTCATTCATTGTGGAATATAGTTTATCGCTGTTCTAACCATTCACACTTAGATTGCATATAGTACTTATAATTGAGTGCAGAATGGAGATAATTATTTCGATAAGTTTTTCATCATTCACGAACAAAACATAAAACTCAAAAAAGAAACAAACGTTAGATTTTTCTTAAAAGTCATATTGGTTACGCAAAGAAAAAACCTACTCAAAGCATGTTTCATTGAAAGTGATTATTCAAAATGTTTCACAGAAGAATAATAGATGCTGCAAAAAGTTTGGTCGCTTTCTTTACTTAAGTGGAAATACCCATATAGCAAGATGCTCATTAGTTGTTTTGTTATATATATGTTGATGAAATGTGAATTTCAAAATAAAATTCATAAACATTAAGTTTACCACAATTTTAGTGCAATCCTTTCATACTGTATGCATTGATGTTTGTCTAAGTAGAAGGTGCTTGAATAACTGTTGCATTCTTAAGTCAAGCATCTCCAGACAATGAAAAAGCAATAGTTAACTTCAATGAAATACTTGAGAATGAAAATTTTAAGTAAACTGGCAAAATAAAGGATTACGTAAGCACTAATAACCTTTCATATTATGACTGTAATCCCCTATGTATGTATTTGCCTAGATCCAAATTCCGCTGACTGACAACTGACGGAATCATTTCTTAGCAGTGTAAAGAAAAATATTCTGTACATCTTTCGCGATTATGGGAAATTTTTTCAAAGCGTAGCACCATGGACAGTGATCATTAAACTCAGATTTTCCAATGATTTCTTACCATCTTTTCTCTTTCTTGGTAAGGTTTGGCAAATGTGAGAAAATAACCAGAAGAAATGGAAGCCTTTGACATATACAGAGGAAACTAAATGTCTGAAAATAATGAAATTTTGCTGTTGCATGAAAAATCATCTTATCTGGAATGGTTTGCTTTTCTATTTCGCTAGCAACCGTCCACAAAATTCAGTTAGCGCTTATTTTTCTTTATTATCTGTTGCATCAATACTTTTATGTATATTGAATATGAATTGTACGCATTTATTTGGCTGCTTACTGACACTCCAATGTCAGTCTTCTTTGATCTTCACAAGTTAAGACTTACTTCTGTACTTCAATGGTTTACTCACCTACTCAAAACATCTTTTCTTAAACTTTATTCTTGTTCCCGCTCCATATAACAGGTTCTGACAATTTCTTAATCATCAAGCTTTAACCAAACGCTGACGTGAAGTCACTTCATCAAAGATATGTGGAGAAAGCGAAGCATTTTCCACCCCTAATGCTAAACAGCTACCAAGAAGGATGTAGTTCTCCACTCTTACGGAAAACCTTCAAAATAGACTAAGAATCCCACATCTTCACACAGCTAAATAAGGTATTCTGTTCATCAAATGTTTCTTTGGGTTATTCTCTCAAAAATCTCATAAGATCATCGAGTTAGACGGTCTTCGTAAGCCTTTTGGTTATTAATATATCAACAACTGATTTCAATACCAGACAAAGCAGTTTTTTAAGTAGTAAATTGGAAATAGTACCAGTTTTAGGAAATAAGTCTCTATTTTAGTGTTCAAAGTAAGTTTTGAAGGAGATGGTACAGAAAGCACTTCGTGATTGACAAATTCAAAGCATTTACTTAGGATTTTCCCGAAGCATTAAAACACTCCCGGATGTGTAACTGTATTACGTCTTCTATGAAGATAAATGCAAGAGATATCGAGGCAAGTGAAATATTCTGAAAACTGGTGGATTGTTGTGAAGTCATCATCACTCAGTAGAACAGATAAAGTCTCTCTGTTATGTTCACCGTTGGCTGATATTCAAGAGTTCACATAGCCAGCTCGAGTAGGTCTTAAAGCGAAGAAAGCAACGTAGGAATTCAAATGTTCTCCAAAAATGTCATAGTAATGTGCATGTTTGCATTATTGATATACTAGAGTCTTTAGTCATCGTGTACAATGTGAGGTTGCTATTGTTAGGGAGCGTTTTGCCTGAATTCCACTCTTGTTGGTACTATCTGCAACAGTGAAGAGACGTTTTTCATCGGTGATTCGAACTTGCTTCGTTCAGAAATGAAGTCGGAGAATCCAGCAATAAGCTAGAAAAAATACGACTGACTCTATCTAGAGCTAGATTATGCAAATAAGTCGATCATCAGCAGTTTAACCGTGTGGTTATCTACATCTGTTGCCGAGAACTTGTCTTACTTTCTGAGTGACTTTCACAGTATCTTTACACGTCAAAGTAACTCGACATGCATTTTTGATTTGTGTGTTAGCCTAGAGACTTCAAATACTGCACAGTAGTGACAGACTTGTGGTTAGTAGTAGTTGGTTGTTTGCACATGTCTTCAAAAGTAAATATGCACTTATTTTGCAATTCAATGTTTGTCTGTTAAAATGGGTTTATGAATAATCATGAATTTTATAAATATTGTAGTGGGGAACTTGTGTGTGAAGAAGCAAAGATTACCTGAACATAGCGTGACTGCAAGAAGAATAACATATGGGCGACTAAGTACTAGAAATATTGTGTTGTGCGCTAACTTTGTTATTATGATTGCACATAAAAAGTTTACAGTGGTTAGGTTATCTCTGCAACTGACATTGAATTAGATCTAGGACTGCGTAGGTAGGAAAATCCCGAACCACATTAAGTCGCTGACGAATACACAGAGCTCCTGTGTCTGACAGTTAGTCTTATAAACAATTTTATCAGCTGAACAAAAAATGACTGACCTATTAAACGGATATTGTGAAACGCAGGTAACTATCAACTCTTCTTCACAGTTAGTTTTACAGAGTTATTATTTTTAAACTGCATTCAAACAAACAGCTATCATTTCTTTAGTTTTTTGTAATGATGCACTTCAAGCCTAGGTTCAGGCATGTTTTGAAAATGATTTCAATAAAATGTTTGTTTTGTGTTGCTTAGTTGTTTGCAGGTTAACTTACTGCCTGTGCTTAAACTCTTACCAAAGTGATTATCAGATGCAAAATTATACAAATTTTAAGGCTCTTGGCAGCTTAAGTATTAAATTTAGTTGAAGTCAGAAGTATGTGGATAACTCCTTGCCCAGGATGACAAAACTCACTAAAATATAACTTCTCAGTTAAGCTCCAAAATCGATGTTGAACTTATCTTCTCAGTATCATTATTACTTCAATAAATCAGTCTCATTAAAACAAAATGTTACGTCACAGTGGAAAAATACCCAGCTTCATTAAGCTATGCAACCAAAGTTACGAGACAGCCTTAAGACAACCAAATATGACGGCATTAAAAGATTTATTTACTACTGAAGAAACAACGGTTATTACTCATATTTTACTATGAAAAGTATTGGTTCGCCTCAATGTATACCCATTAGTTCTCACCAGGGGTCCAATTATTGTAACCAAACTAGTCTAAATACGATTCTTGTCTGTATGCGGAATAACTAATCAGTTGTTTAGGTTCACAACAGTAGTTGGTGAAAATGATTTCTCAGCAGCAAGTAAAACTTCAAATAATTATTTATGGGAAAATAATAGAAGTGTTATATCCATACAAGAGAGATAGAAAGTGGAAGTCAACTGTAAAATACTTGTAAACTAACATTCCAAAAACTCACAAACTATGGTATTGTGAGCGGATATAGGTAACAAGAATATTTACTACTTATTATCAGATACTTCAAACAGAGCTTCGTCTTCACACATTCTGACGAAACTATAAGAAAACGTTTTATAACAGTCGTTTCCATGTACAATTAAACCTCCATTTAACAGCGTCTTATTTCGGCATGCAGAAATATATTTACACACCTAAATAATGATGTTAGTAAAGATAATAAAGCTGTTTAAATCTTTGTTCCCAGCTCTTAAGAAATTGCTGAGCATGAAAATGACAATTCGAACAGAACAAAATGTATCTATTTTATTTCTTTTGCTTGTTATCAGTCGTTCTTAGCCTGAAAAATAAATTATGAACAGGTAATAAATTTAGGCAGTACTCGTTACACTTGAACTTAAAAAATGCTGAAATTTATCCACATACAACAAATCTAATGTTAACTTTCACTCAGCGCCAAAACATTTCTGAAGCTGCCAAGTCAAATCTTGACCAGGATTCGAATAAAGTACTTAATTCAGTTCGAAACATTCTGGTTCAAACAAAATCCAGTATAATTCAGCAACAAAATTACAAATAAAATAATGAAGAACTGTTTAAAGAAAACTATCATGCAGGATATTCAACTCAATCTCAAAACTGTATATGCTTGCTGAAAATTAGTCGTAGTGTGTTCGATGGCTGAACATTCAGCAATCTTATAGACCGTTAAGTTAGTCGACTCACCTAATAACTTTAGAGACTTCATGGCTTCGAATTCAGTTGCAACAGACGAATATAGAATGATGTTATTTAGTAGACCAAATTCAATTAAATACTGTTATGTATTTGCGCATTACATTTTGAACAATCTAGTCACCCTCACTTGTCCACTTAGTTTAGATAAAAGCAAATAGTGGGAGGAAAAAAGAAGTTATAATTATAGGATATGGAAATTTAGACATGAATAGAAAGTGATGCATTTAATCCTAATCTTAGCAGTCACACAAAGTTTACCGAGGTAGGTACAGTGCAACAAATTGTTTTTTATAAATAGAAAGCGATTTTGATTTGCGTATGGCACCTGGAATCATCAAACTTATGGAAGTGGTACTTCTCTCCATTTGGAAACATTTCTGTACGCTTTGAGGAAATCTGAAATGACACTCCTTTTCATTCTCTCAGTGTACATGCTTTGACACATACTTAAATCCGTGCATATTGAGAACAAAGTAAGAAGGATAGACATGAATGGCCTAACTATATCATAATCTCTAAATTGAAGGCAGAAGAGTCCATGTTTGTGGCCACAGGAATATTCATGGGCAGTTCTCCTTGAGTTACCCCACTTTTCCTTACGGCTGTGTTCAATAGTTCTTTTGCGGAAACGTTTATATGATCTGTGATTTGCTCTCTGACGTTTGGCTGGTTATGGAAAAGTCTTTATTAAACAGCACTTGTTTCCAGATTACGGAAAAAAGTTTCTAAATTTCAGTTACAGCTGATAGCATATATCGATGTAACCAGTGCAACTAGACATGAAAAACTTTGTCGACTAGAAAAGAAATTAAATTGACTCGCTTTATTCATTAGGTCAGCTAGATTGTCTAAATGAAACATGTGACCTGCTGATAGATATACAAGTTGATATAGGCTGTTACGTCTTGTAATAGAACATCTTAATACAGATCAACAAGCATGTCGTGGAACCAAAGACAAAGTAACCGAAAGTGAAACCAATATTTTACTGTACTTTATTGCCCGTATATGTGTTTTCATACATTTCGATTCCCAGCATTACATACAATACAACGAACGTAGTGCGGTATCACCCTATAATTGCAGATTGGGCAGAAATGAAGTACGAAGTGAAATTTTTCAACTAACGGTAGTTTCAAAACATCATAACAAAAATTTTATGTACAGTAATAAATGCAACGTTTTCTTAAACCTAGCTTGCTTACAAATTCATTAAACTTGTGATTCATTTTTAATGTTTGGATTCAAATTTAATCTAGTGGAATGAAATGCTTTGAATTTTCGGTTAAATGACTTTCAACGTAAACATTCATTTCGAAGATATGAATAAAGTCCGGAGGTGCATATTTTATGCTCTGTAACCTGTTGGAAATTCACTACAGCGCTTTGCTTTTACTTAATGTGAAACCGAAGTCTATAAAATAAAGTATTTTTTTCATTTATTAATAAATCATTTAGACGGGTTAGTAATACCGCCTATTCAGTGCTAGATTTATTTCAAATAAAATCTTTTACTTTTAAAGTCTCTACAAATGCGTATAAGTACGTTCAGTATGCATATATTTGCCAATACGTTTTCTTCAGACAGTCTTCTTTTCCAGCACTTGATGCATTATGGGATGCTGCATAGCAGACAAATAAATACTTAGGGACACTTATGATAAACAAAGTGTTTAAAGCAGCGCTGGTGTAAACTCTCTCAGCTAGTTTAAGAAAAATTCTGCTGCATTCCACCGATCATATTGTCCTCATTAAAATAAGACGCTGATTGCTTTAAAATTGTTATTTTTCTTAGTGGACTTATGTATGTAGGGCTTTGAAAACCATCAGTAGGATGAGTGTTATGCCTCTGGCCCAACTGATTAACACGGTAGTTGATAGACATTTAAATTCTAGCAGGCTACTAGCTATAATAATTTTAACTAACACTGAGCATCCACTTCATTTACAACACTGTTATTTTATCTCCTCACAGAGACAAGAAGAAACTACATGAGACTGTACGCTTGTACAGCCAAGTACAAGAGTTCGACTGTACTTTACCTAGCACGCATAGTATGTGGGGAAAAAGTGTTAGAACAGAACTCACATATCAACTTTGTGACAGTTAACAATCTCACTTCACTAGTTCAACTAACAATATAAAATGTTATCGTTTTTAATATTCTTTTACATTACTTACCAGGCACTTGTGAGGTTCATGATGTTACATCAAGCATATTTGATCAAAATGCATAAAGACCTGAGTAGGACCGAGACTACCATTTAAAGTATTTCATATTTCTTTCTAGAATCAAATGTAAATAATTTTATCGCCACCTCAGGTCCCATGTTTTACAGTTTCTACTGCAAGCGAAGAAGACTGTAAATCCAATCCCAGGCTTTGTGGTGGCTCTAATATAAATTTATTATTAGCTTACATAATAGATATATTTTACAGTTTTATCCCGAGAATAATAAAAGTGAGAATTTTACTTACAACCGATTGTCTCATGATAATTTTTTGTTTCACATATTAAACACAGACCATAATTATTTACTGAATAACATTTCGAACATAGCTTACAGTCCATACGCATATCAAGAGAATTACATACTAGAACAGTGCCCATGTTGTACTCGTACTTAATTGACTGTGGGTCTTAACCGTTTCACCTTTCCCTGAAGTATAAACCTTGCGCTTTTAGCATGACTTTTGTATGTGAGTTCCAAGCGTTTAAATTCATTTTTTTAATGTATTAAAAATCATCCTTTTTTGTAGCTTCAGTTTCCCCTATTCATGAAGGCATCCATTATGAAGAAGTGTAAGAAGCTCGTGACCCTTTAGGCAAGCAAACAGAACAGCAACAATGAACCTAGTATTAAATATAATTACAAATAGTGTTTAATATTCACGATGAACATAATGTTTCATAGCAAAGGCAATTTAAGGTATGCGACATTTGTAACTGGCAGTATTTCACATGTCTTTGATAAGAAATAAACCTCATTTTTCCCATACTGATTTTTGAACTGGTCTTTTTACTTTAACCCTAGGTATTCACAAGGTTTAAGTGACCTGCAAGGGGCATACTCCTGAGAAGGAACACGCTGTATACATACACTGAAGTTCTATAACAACGCCTCCATAAAAAGGGAAAAACTTACAATATACCTGCCATGCATATTCACGTTTAAGGAATACGAAGTCAGAACTTACCTGAAAATTTCAAGCATGTTCTATTATTTGAGCTCATGTAAGTAGTGTCAAAAATATATGATTGCTCGAGTGAGCAATTAGTGTACATCCTAATGAAATTCAGGGGGCATCTTCACGAAACCGCCAAGTGAACAGTTCTGAACTGAAAATGAGTTTATCAAAAGTAAATGATGTACAACATTTGTTAAAAGCATTACTAGTGTCATCACCTGGAAGCCCACTTTCAATGAGGAATTCGCCTTCAGTATTTTCCTGCCATAGAGAGGACTCAATCTAATTTTGACAAGGTTGGCATGGAAGTAATGATTTTGAAGAATAAACATACACATAGTTCAATGAGAAGGTTATACAGGTGAGATATTATTACTGAACCACAAGATTACACTCTAAGATGCGTGTAATAAAAGTAATTTAAATGGATTATACAGTTTAATTAACTTTCAGTACTCATAAAATATTGAGTCAATTTTTAGACTGAACATTCAGTGCATCAAAAATAAATAGATACTAATTCAAAAGTCTAATTTCTGAACATAGTAAAAGCAATATGATAAAGACGTCCACACAACACTCACTTACGTACACTGAAATACGGCCAACAACAGCTTTCATGGTAATAGCTTCCACGAATTATTCTGTTTTACTCTCACAATATGTGTTTTGTAAGAAACCAGTGTTGTCCTTGTTCCAAGCAACAACTGTTTATTTTGTCTTATTTCTGCAATCATATTGAAGAAACAATATCAAAATGTTAGCATCAAATACGCGTTCTTGTTGCTGATGTTCATCTCTCTCTCTCTCTCTCCTACTGATTCGTATTGGGCTTCATTTCACTTAACGTCTGAGATGAAAACTTCTACCGGGTATTGTAAAAGAAGGTATAACTGTCTTCGCAGAACTATGGTTGTCAAATTAATATGCCTGAAACATGATCAAGCATATGATGCTGAAACAAGAAGTGCTCTTTCCAGTACTCTACATATAAATAAATGAACAACTAAGCGAAAAATGAGCACTAATTGACTGTGTTAATTGATTCCATATTAGATTTGTCTATTTGATTTGTAGCACACATTGATACGCTATTATTTAATTGATGATGTTCCTAGCATAAATTATTGCTCATAATTATACATATGTTATCACACTACTTCCGGCATCTGATTTTTATAGTCCTGTCACCCCATATTATTTGTTTTTATTGGTAGTAAAATTTTGCATATCTCTAGTAGGGTGTTGCGTCATTTCTATCACTTATGTTGGGTGATGATTCGATGGACAAAGGTTCTGGAATCACTCTCTCTCTCCACCTAATATGGAATTAAATTCTACCACGGTGCTGGAGTCTTACACTTATAATTATGCGTTAATTGATTTAGGAGTTTTCTTTCACCAGTTCAATATTATCCAAGTTTGGGCTGAGTTTTGCGATTACAGAAATGTTGACATGAACCTGAAAGGATCGAAACTTTTACTTTATGATATACGTAGTAAGCTTGCAGATTGGAATCGTGGTGAAAATAAGCATCTGCGATTAAATGCCTTCTACAACAGGAGATTTGTGAGATTCAGAAAGAGTTATTCAAATCGACGTCAGATTCCTCCAGCTTCTAGATCCATCTCGTTGATGAGTTTTAACAAGGATTAAAACGTCGTCAATAACTTTCTACTCTTTGTCTCCAACCCTGCAACATGACCAGCGAATCTGAATTTCTCAGGTCATTGATCACATTATAAAAAGATATACAGAATACGGTCACTAAACACAAAACAAACCAAAGTCCAGTTTTTTCCTCTCTGATGACGAAAGCGATGACAGAGATTGCAAAAGTTTCCTTTAAATGGGAGGATTTAGCTTGGAAACACGCATACCAATAGCTTCTGTCTAGTGTAGTAAATGGGTACTTCAACTATGTTGCAAAACTGAATGGCATACTGTAGGTGGCCTAAAATACCTTTCTTGTATTCACTCAACCGTCAGCATCAAACAGGAGGTTGTCTGACTTCAAAATTTATAACATATACCAAGTTCTGAATCCTGTCAACAGATTTTTCACACAAATACCAAGTATATGAGAAAGGTAGGTGAACTTTTCGATACTTGTTGTAAAACACAAATGTTAGGTGGAACTTTCCATACATCTACGATCGGTGTAGAATCATTCTTATTAATGCAAAAATACCGGCGAATAATAATATTTCACTGTATGTCAAACCTAACAAACAGACTAAAGTGGAATTACAATCTGCTGCAATGCAAATGTTTTACTTTCAGATTAAAAATTGGTATGCAACCGCATACAGTACATATTTTTATACCCCTGGCCGTTAGGATAATTCTCTTACTGATGTACACACAAACTTTAAGGATAGTTTATTGAGTGTGAAAGTGCATGAAAGTGAGCTTGATTGATGCTTCCATTAATTTAGTGAGTGAAGCAACTGTCATTTTGAGTTATTTGAAACTTACTTTCTTAATGCAAGGTATAAAAATCAATGGTTGAAGTATTCAACTACTAATGATTTTACTAAACGACGGTTAAGTGAATATTTTACCATATAGCGGATTTCAGGAGGCTTTTTATTTTTTGGAAAAATTGGAAACTTACTCTTATGGATTCCCAGGACATTATAAGTATTAAAAACGAATACGATATGCTAGATATGTTTTCTGTGACCAGTACGCGCCACTTATCTTGAATCATTTTTGTTTTAAAGCGATCCCTCAAATGAGTGAACAGTCAAAGCTTACATTTCTGGATCCTTTAAAAATATCCTGTTGATGCTATCTTTGTTCACACCTGGAAAATGAACCGTTTGTGCGAAGTAAAATTTTCAAATAATGACGACTCGTTCCTTCCAGTTCAGTTAGTAATAGTCTGCATAATCTCGTTTTGACTGACCATCTAAATTATTTTTCATCTGAAATGTTTTCTCTTCTACTTTCTTTCTATCTATTGATCTGTTCATCCTAGGAAACCACTTCTAGTACAAAATAATAGTTTTGGCCTAAATGTCTGTCCAGAGGGCATGAAATAATGTAAATATTTTGTTTTTATTTACCAGAACTTTGGTGATGCAACGATGGATAATATTACAGGAATCATTCATTTGAGTCATTTTGTGGGTGAATGACCAAACAAATTTCCCTGAGCCTGCTCCTGAGTTGTGAGTAAAAGAAGAGATACGTGTCTCCTCACACTGCTAGTATTTCACTTAACTGACATATGACCATGTTATTCTCGAATTCACTTTGTAATAAAAATCAAACTATAAAGGACTAAAAGTGTGATTACAGAAGTATAATATTTATATCTGACTAGCAATACTCAAGTTGTTACAGTTTCCATTGTTGATTGAGTATTAAAGTAATAAGCAAAGGAAAGGCTAGTAGAACTAGTGTACCCTTCACAAAGAAGTTGTAAACCGCAGTTTAAAGTTTTCAGGTGAATTTGTTGAAAGGATAGGTGAATTAAGACTCAATAAAAATCTATGTTCTCACTTGATATGTCGTTTCTTAACATAAATCTCATTACCAGAAAAAGCAGTGAAGCACCCGAAAGTGATATAAAAATATAGGTTGTCATCTCCACTCTGAAACACAATGGAGATGATAATGCTCAGTGATTGCCAACCATTCCCTTGACGGTGCGATTGGCACTGTGTAATAGTTCACTGTTTTCCCTAGGTCGAATTTTAACGGATCTTCTCATGTTCCAAAAGTAGTCATTCATTTTCAAGAGGCAAAAACGTCAACTAAAATTTCATAGACATTACACTGGTCATGTGTTCATAACTAAAAGGTGGAAGGAATAATGATAGACTTCTTGACTCTGCATAATCTATGTGCAGTTATCACTTGGACTTCCACTGTTGAGCTTTCAGCTGTAAGGTTACTGGGAGGCGATTACATTTTGGAAAATCTAACCAAAAGGCAAATTAATTACTACTACAATATTATTATTTCTGTCCATTTGAACTGCTGGCCGAAATTCCGAATTATCTCAGTATAGTGAAGCAACCTCTGTTCCTAGTAAAACTACTTGTTTTGATATTCTAGATTTAAGCAGTTGACAGGATACCATGAAAGTATAGAGGATCCATTTTACTCTTCGATAGCCGTAGATCTTTCTCTTCCTTCATTTATAAGGGGGAATTTGTGTTTGAAAATGGTCAGTGTTTTCACTCTTTTCCAAGAGTAAAACTTTACACGACACATGGATAATTAATAACCCGGTGTAAGTAAAAGTAAACCGATTAAAAATGAAGTTTAAACAAATGACACTCACTGATGTGGTTTCGGTCAAACAGTTTACAAAAACAGCATGTCACAATCCCGGTCAAGACATAGTAATCAGCGTTTACCTACTGCACAAAGCGATTATCAAGAAACAGTATGATGTTTTGTACGAAAAGTGCCTTCAGATTTTGAACTAGGAAATTTGTGGATCATATGCTTATCTCAATGGACGCAACAGTAAAACACTATTTTGGTTATGGTAGTTTCTTAACTGTAACGCCTTTAACCCTCACATGAATAAACTCAAAGTCCCGACGAAGCTATAAGTAGAAGTATCGAGATATTACAAATGATTAGTAGCTGAGGTGAAAGATGATAAATGTTTGATTTCTCCAGGCTTTTAAGTTTCTTTTTCACAGCTTGCAGAACACAAGACATTTATCAAGGTGTTTATCTAAAACGTGTGGTCTATTAGCGCAGAGCATTTCAACCAGCATGGTCATGAATGAACCTTGAAAAATTTGATATAACGAAGGGCCGAATTGTTAGTTTAGTGGCTAAACAATATATTTAGAAAGAGGACAGTACACTAACCAATGCCAAATATTAAACCTGAATACATGAAAAAGGTCTTATCTGTCTAGGATATTTAGAGCTTTGTTGAACCCTTATTATCCCAATTCCTTTCAGTTCCCAAAATACAAATATCACGCTAAATTTATGAGGGATTCAAGAAGTATGACCATAAAAACCATTTGCAGGATATATTGTGCAGGGAAAGTCGAAAGTACTTAGAAAATGGGGTTTTTGAACTCTTATAAACCATCGCAGCTTTTAAGAGATGGTATCACATGTGGTTGCATTTTTTTATGGACATGTGAAAATAAGGTAGATTCATTGATTGATGTAAGTAAAGGCAAAAGAGTACAATAAAATTTGCTGCGACTACCAATGAAATCGAATCATCCCACTGACCTAGTCAATAGATGTACAGCTTCAGCTGCACCTAAACATACAAATGAGATAAGTCAGAGTTGATACATATACATATACTCATGTGTAAACTTTCCAAGCCCGTCTACAAAATCTATTTATTTGTTGTTACAATAAAATGACCATAGTAACTCGGGTTTAATATCAAACGTTGGTTATAACACTATCTTCTCTTTCTACATAAGATGCATCCTCTAGACTATCAATTCGACTCTTCATTATGTCAAACTTCTCAAGGCCTATTCGTTCTTTTTTAAATCTCTTATAAGTATACATAACAAATGAGTGACTAGACTGTTTGAAATTTCATTTTTATATTAGTTCATCAAAATGTATTAGGGAGACTAAATGTTTCGAGTTTCTAGAGAGTAAACTCGAAGAATGAGGCTCTTTCTTTCACTGTTATGAATGAACTTCTTAGGCTGAAAACAGTGATAATGGCATAAATTGTAGTTAAACTTGATGGTTTTCTTTCAGCTAAGCTTATTCAGAAAGTATCAGTTTCCTGTTATTTTGAAGTTTACAAATGGGGAAAATAGAAAACCTTTTTTTCTTAAACAAACTCAAACAAAAATCATGCACTCCCAACCAACACAATCAAACTGTAAGTAGGTAAAAAGGAACTCATTTAACAGTAATGAAGTGTACATTTATTGATTGGCAATCAGTTAAAAGCCTTAAATGTATTAACAAAGTAAATAGCTGAAATAAAATACACTTTCATTGTAACGTTTTCACAGTATTCGTCCTGCATAAAACAAAGTTCATGAATGAAGTTTTTGAGTCAAGGCATTTTAAGTGCGAATGGTGACCCTAGATTTTCAATAATCATCCAAATTTATGAAGGACACTTAGGTTTTAGTCACATATTTATAATCTTATTACATATATGCACATACATCTGAAAATAAATGACAGAAACTATAAGGATGCCTTAATAGTGAATCTTCATTAAGGCATTTTCAGAAATACACGGATTTAATAAGTAACTCCTGTCATATCAAACACAATAAATTGGATTTATATGAATTTAAAGTCAATCTGTCAAGCTTTAATATTCAGCAAAACGAAAAACATTCATTTCTTGTGCATTTTAAAGTAAATAATAAGGCTTTATGAGTACAATAATTTCAATTCAACGTAGTTGTGTAGCTTTTCAAACTGGTTTCTTACTGTCAACAATCAAAGAGCGTATTATATGAATTAACTTCATTATCACTGCAAATAAAACCCGCTGTGTCAAAATAAGTCCTGGGATCAGCCAGTTGAAAAACAAAACAGTCTCAGAGAAACAGAAGAAATACAATCACTGTTACAACATTTTCATCGCATAAAAGCATTATGAAAATGTTCTGAAAAGGGCCAATAAGAAATTAAGTTCAGTTAAAAACAACTTCTTCTACCCATATGTACTAGTGAAATTAGTCTTCAGTCATTTAAAATCGAGAAGTCTAATTGTCAGCAGTTTATCGACAGAAAGAATGATGCAATAAATAGGAATGTGCACAACTTTACTGAATTGAAACATGATATTTCAAGACCTACATAAATCTTAATAGTCCAAAACCACCTTATTTTTCAGATTTATCTCATTGAGAATTTACCCAAGTACTCGATAAGAAATCAATAAATTGTAAAGTTCAAACTCCTGGGGCGCTGCTTCATCCAAGTTTTGAAATCACTCAGAAGTGTTCGTGAACGACCATGGGGTAGATGTAGCCTTAACCAGTCGGTTGGCGTACAATTTGCACTGTGTATACTGTTAAAACCTAAAATACGTTTTATAACTTCTGTCAATTGACAATATTTCACAGCATCATTCAGTGTAACTGGTATTTTTAATCCTCATACTCTACTTGATTAACTATACAGGTCATGTCGTTTCACGAAAAAACCTAATAAATTTCTCTTCCTCAGATTGGTCATTTATAGTCAGTAATTTGGCATTTATATGGTTAGTCACAGAGTTACGATTGGTTTCACTTAACTTTCACTATCCATTATACTGGTACCGTATTGTGAACCAAGACTGGTATGAAAAACTAAACTTTGAGTCCCGCCACAGTTGTTGAATTATACTTTACGAGTCAAGGAATATAATCGCTTCAGATAGAAAACATTTCGATGCAGTCGCACAAAGAACGTTGACCTGCACTTATATTACAGTTTAATCGCTGGGAAAATGCTGGATTGAAGTCTCTCTGCTGTTACATGGATTTAGTGTAAGTCTTTTGTTAGCTTTTACTTTGGCCGAACATGTTAAACTAAAATCACTCTGCCTGTTGATTACTTTCAGTGATTTAAGCTTTTCCACTTTGTGTTCAATAGCAACCAAGTGACTCACAGTCGCTTTTTGAGTGTATGCAAACCATTTAATTTTATGTTCTCATAGTTTTGCTGAGAAATCTGAGCAAAACTTACTATCTAGTCATGTGATGGATATAACTCGACACATACTCTTAACTAGGTAGATGCATCTAAAGTAAATATGAGGTGGCGGCTTGACAACTTTCGACTGTCACAACCAACAGTTCCACTTCAAGTAAGTTGTTGTTGGAATTTAACTCTAGACAAAGCATCAAAAATGTTTACTTAACTATCCTACAAACATTCAGCATTTCTTTTACATTCCTTAAGATCTCTGCTTTACCTATTAACACTATTCGTTATCTCTCACACAAGCTGATACCGTCAATAACTTCCCATATTGAAAAAATTGTTTCCATCAAAAGTTTGACTATCTGAGATAGCTGTGAATTGTACAACTTCTACTGACACTGGATGATAATTGAAGGTGAAATGAAAATCTAGGCCCCATCAGGAAACCAACCAGTGACCTCTGAGTTACCAAGTCTGTGTTCTACCAGCTTAGTTAAGAAACCCAACTGCAGAACAAACTGGTATTTTAATACATTTCCAGCTTATCCTTGTAATGTAAACATTTTAATATTGTTTCCGCTGCAAGAAATTCATAATTATCCTAGAAATAATGAAAGGCAACTTTTATTATCCTGATAAATTTATTCTTGCACCGCTCAAGTTTAACAGTTGGATTCCCAATGGATAAATTATGCCAAGCAATGTCTCTACTATTTCATTTGCTACTAGGTTTGGCTTTTTTTCGACTTTAACACTTCTTCTTAACACTAGGAACTAGCCTAACTCGGTTTTGTAGAGTAGTTGTATCTAGTTGTAAGTGAATTGGGTCTTATATTCTCAGTTTCGATTTTACCTGAGAACTGACAGGTATTAGAGTGGGAATAACAGGGTTACTGACTGTCTGATAACACGACTCATCCTACCCGTTTGTGTGAATTCAGACATCTGTTCCCAAATGTATCCACTGGAGATTTCAGAGAAATGTCACTAATTCTTCTGACAGTCTGTATAGTTCTTCTCAGTACACCATAGTTTTTTCAATAGCAAGGGGAGAATAAAAAGGAAAGAGTGTGGAAAAACGGTCAAAGTTTAGAATTCAATAGAACCCAAACGAAAAGGCTGAGGTGTACTGAAAAGTGAAAGCTTTTCAATGTAGCAGGTTGAGCAGAAAGTTGTTTTAAAATTGGTAAGACCTGAAAAGACGAAACAAAGTTGTCGGAAGATAAACTCAAGTCGAGATAATTCGTATTTTACACAATATAGAATATGTAAGCTGAAATTAAGTCTGAAATATCCAAGAACTAAGCATGTAACTATACAGAAAGAACTGCTTCTTAGTTAAGTTGGAAACAATCTGAATAAGAGGTGAGTGGTACGAAACCTATCAGTTCGCCAGCATTCTTAAATTGGATTGATTGTAGTTGAAGAAAGAACCATCTCAAGATGAATGAAATGGAAGAGAAAGAAAAAGACATGAAGAACAACATGTCTCATAAGTGATAAACAAGATCAAATGCATCTACAAACAACACACTGTTTTTCAGAGAAAGAATGCAGTAAGTAATTCAACCTAGCTTTTTCATCAGGAATAGTCTTGATATAGAATAGAAAAGCTGAATTAAATCTTAAGAAGGCACAACTGATATAATTATAACCTCTATATAGGTCAAAAACAATGCATAGATAATAAACAATGCTGTCTTTACGTTTTCATAAAAAATTAATTTTGCAGCCAGAAACCTCCATTGGAGGTTGAAGCCCAAGTAATACTGGTTCTTCTGTTCTTGCGAAGAAGCAAATTCAACCAGTAAAAATTTCGAATCTGCCTGAAAATTCGAGGATTTTACTACCGGGACTATTTTCACATCTTTCAAGCTTTTTGAATATAACATTAGGAGAAAAAGATTCACCAGAAGCAATTGATTAATAGCTCGCTCAAAATATCAGTATATTTCTTGAACAAAAAGTTTGCGATGCCATCCAGGCTCAAAATATTCAGGGCAGTTATTGATTTGAGACAGTTCAAAAACTTTTTTGCTGAAGCTAGAAAGACGGTCCCCTTTTTAATGAAAATATAAGATAAAATATCATTACTGGATTACCATAACGACAAAGGGTTCGAAGTAAGGATACTGTTTCATGATTCCTTACTCAGCTGTTTGCCATCTCTTGAAATTCCACATACCTAAAGAGTTATTTATAAAATAAAACCCCAGTTGCATAAGGGTTAAGGCGTTTAACTCATGATTTGATTAAACAGTCCAGTCACTATTTACTTCTCATAATCTCTGTGCCTCTCTTTTTAGACTCTTAAATTAAAAAAGAATTGACCCAAAGGAACAAATTTTCAGCCCAGCGACAGGTGTCGAACCAAAACTTCAGACATACAACGCTATCTATACTGCCAAGCAAAACTCTGTAGTCAAATATATTTCAGTTTCTATTTTGTGATAAACTTACAGTTGACGTTTATTCGTAGGTAAATAGTTTGTGTTTAGAAGTTTTTGATATTGAAACGAGAGGATTTGTGTAGTAGATTGCCATATGATTAAGGTAGAGAAAACGATGAGTGAAGTGACAAGTTTGTGAGTTGTACATGCATTGCGATCATTAATGAATATCAAATCAAGTTCGACATTTGGAGGATTCTCAAGGCTGACAGCATTTCCAGGGTCTTCAGTGCCAGGAAAGCTGCAATCCCATCAAAAAATGACGACTAATTGTCTTTAAGTTGACACACAAAAGAGAACCTGGAAATTATTGATATTTATGCTCAAACTTTCTAAAACACACATCTCAGATAACCTTGTTTACTATTCATACGTGATCACCAATCAAGGCACTCCTTTCCCAACTTATTTGATGACAGCATCATGATGGTTAATCTAATTTTTGACAGTAAGCAGGAATAGTGATCACAACAGGATGAACAAAACTAAAAACCCCTGGGTAAATTTGATGCAAGGAGTGAAATGAGAAGTCAAGCAAATCGAAGATCTCAAAGGCCGGCATACATAACCAAGAAAGATAAGTTAATTACTTGGGACAGTCAAATTTCAGCTTACTAAAAAAAGGAAAGGAGAGTCATAGGAGAATAGAAAGTTGTCCTGAACAAACCATATTATTGTGTGAAATAAGCTGAGGTGAAGGAGATGTACGGTGATATGGATATCTCCTGAATCACTTTAGTATGCAATCTAAAATTCTTGGTTTTAACTTCCAATCACAGTTTTGTTGTTAGGATCCTTATGCTTTCCCGTTATGGAACAGGGCTGAATCGCTTGACCTCTATTGGCAGATGATCTATTATGTAGATACCTGTATCTTGCCTGGTAGTTGTGATGTTATGTTCATCATGGTGACTAACAGTGGAATTCAGGACTCATGTTTCGTCCTATTTGAAATTCATCAGCTAAAGGTATCTGCAATCAAGAATATAACACCTAAAGTTCCTTTCCTTAGTTCATGCGTATCAGAATTAGTAGTTATTTCTCCTTTAGTAAAATAGATGATAAACTTCGAAAATCTATTCTTCCCAAAGGCATTTGGTTAGGCCTTCATCCTTGTTTCACCAGTTACTGTCTAGCCAACTGCGAACGAACTCTGGTTCATAGGCTATGCTTTACAAGAATGAAGAATACGCTCACTGAGCAAAAGTGAAGAGGAATTAGTGCTCTTCGAGAAGTATCTCAGAGAAAAAATGTATCTATAAAGCTTCATCAACAAATGCGGTAGAAAAGAATGAAGTCAAATCAATTACGTTTCAGTCACTCAGAAGCCAAACTTCATTCGCTTTAACTTAAAAGGTGATGATACTTCGGTATTGTAAGCAGAACAGTACGCACTACGCTGACCAGTAAATGTCGAGCAATAAACGCTTTTCCCATTTTTGAAGTTCTTCCGTGCTGGTAAAATAAAAAATCAACAGGTAGGTCACATGTGTTTCCTCCAGTTTCGTATAAATTCATCTGTTTTTGCCAGATGTTACACCGGAAGAACAAATAGATGAGCTTATCACTGATATTTTGAACGTGTCGCTAAAATCCTACGATTGAGGGGAGTAGGTGTTCTCAATAGTGAAATTATTAAGCGCGTATTGGACACACTACACCTAACATGTGATTCAGACTACTTCTAAATAATTAACATGCAGGATGATTTGAGCATTCTTCGCTTTACTTAAGTCTTCAAGCAAGCAACTGAAATCAGATTTCTATTTTCTACAAAAATCTATGGTATATCACTAACTTCCCTGAAAACCTAATTTCCTAACCCATCCACATATATCATTATATCCACTCATTAGGTTTTTAGCTCCCACGAAATTTCAATTTAAATCTTCTGAGTTCTACTGATCACGTTAGGTTACATTTTCTTTTATGATTATTGGCAATTTAGCTACTTAGTAACTTACAAAATCTCTCGTTCTAAATACCCCAGTATTCTTTGCCTCATCTCCATTTCATTTTCAGAAGAATTTTCGTTCTAATAAGATGTGTATTTTTAACACCATTACAAGACATTTTTATTTTCTTTCAATTCATACAATTTCCTTACTTTACCATGTTGTTGTCCTGTTTTGATTATTCTCACTGAACTAAGTTTTAGTGATATTTTATTGCGATTTGGTATTGTAAATATTGTGGATCGTTATCAGTTGACTAAACTCAACGAAATAATAGAATGGATATATATTATCCTACTCCATCATTTTCCTTTAGCTTCTCTAAATTTCGTGCTGAGGAATGTATTTATGAAGCTTTTCAGATGGCTTGTGGAAATTACTGCAGGAGTGATAGCTGGTAACTCCGATTCACGCAAAATAAAGCTATATCTGGCGAAAAAATCAAAACTCTATACATTTGGTAATTATAACCAATAAATTTTAAATCTAATCCAAAAGCGATTCAGGAGATATCCATATCACCGTACATCTCCTTCACCTCAGCTTATTTCACACAATAATATGGTTTGTTCAGGACAACTTTCTATTCTCCTATGACTCTCCTTTCCTTTTTTTAGTAAGCTGAAATTTGACTGTCCCAAGTAATTAACTTATCTTTCTTGGTTATGTATGCCGGCCTTTGAGATCTTCGATTTGCTTGACTTCTCATTTCACTCTTTGCATCAAATTTTTCCAAGGGCTTTGATAATAATTATTGTGTAAATTTCTGAATCAGTAGTTAGCTATTTTTACAGGTGAGGTCAGATTTATGTCATACGCAATCGTCAATAAATTTTTTCAGCTTCACTATACCTAAACAAAGACAATGAAGTTTTGTGTATCTTGAATACCTTAAGACGAATGGAAATTTTTGAATTTTAAACATTAGAAATTTACATGATGAAGACTTTGGCGAAGTTAAAACAAGCAATAACCGCTGTTATTTCGGGTAATTCGACCTCGTTTAGCAACGGCAAATTAAAAATATCAATAATCAGTAACTCATACCCATCGTACAAGAGGTAGCTAACCTGCCTCAGTGGCCTAGTGGATTGCGCCTTTGTGCCTAAAGAGGTGAATACGCCACTTGGTATGTTGCGTCGTCATATAGCTGTTGAATGAGATTGATAAGGGTTTGTGGCACTAGAACCGTAGTGTTGAAGCGGCTGCCCGCCAAATTACCTGTCGGTCGACGCCTGGGTCAAAGGCCCCTTCAAAGTCGATGAAGTTGAGGTGAGCTGAGTTGACTGCCATTTTATACTCTGTTCTATGATGATGCGCAGCGTAGCTTTGCAATTTGATTCACACGTGATTTGTACTTCCTGAATCCAGCCTGTTCCAGTCAAAGTTTTGAATCCAGCGCATCCTTCAGTCTCCAGGATGATTCGGCTTAATATTCTGCTCAGGGTGGACAGGAGTGGCGCAGGATTCCCCACTAGTTTTCGCAAAGACTTAGGTCGCCCTTCTTCATGGAGTTTGATAAAGTAGAATTTCTTCCAATCATCAGGTACCTTTCCTTCCTTCCAGACGCCATGCAATAGTGGTGTGAGCGTGTCCGCTGTTTTCTCCGCCTCTGTTTTTAGTGCTTCTGGCGGGATTTCATCTGGTCGTGCTCATTCCTAGGTTCTCAGCAGTTTTATGGCGTTCAGGACTTCACCTCTGCTTTGTCGGAGGGCTTGTGTTTAGTTGTACTTCTATGGCTGGGCTGCTGTTGATAATTCTGGACGAGTTGAAGATGATGGTGTTGGTGGTGGTCGACTCGACAGTTTTTGGAAGTGGTCAGCCCATCGTTTACTTTGTTTCTCCTCTTCAGTGGTAACTAGCTTCCCTTCACTATCCTTCAGTGGTTTCATCTGCACTGATCTCTTTCCGGATAGTAATATGATTATTTAGTGTAATGTTGTCGGGTCTCTCCTACCTTCAGTCCGATCTGCTCCACTGGCCAATGTGTCATAGAAGTGTTTTTTGTCTTTGCGCGCACTCCTCTTCATTTCTTTGTCCAGTGTAGTGTTTTATAGGTTGTACTGAGTGCCTCTTTTCGTTGTTCATTCCTGTAGTGCACTGCACTAGTTCATTTTCTGCTTCACCATCTTCCTCTCCCTCCTCTATCAGCTTTCATGTGTCCGTCGACATCCAATCTTTGTCCTGTCTTGCTTCTTTTTCTATCTCAACACGCTGTATACAGGTTTACTCTCACATCGCTTTCACAGAGTTCCAGTGTTCAGGTTTCTTCAGGCATGTTGCTCAATGTCTTTCATTTTGTCTTGATGGCTAACGTGAAGATTTTCTCTGTAGTTTCGTCCTTCAGTTTCCGGGTGTTGAACTTGAACTGTAGTCTATCATCAACTTCTGTGAAGGCTTTTAACTTGATATGGAAGGTTCCCTGTACTAGACAGTGAGTGGTCTGAGCCCAAATCTGTCTCCCCTCTTTATCCTGTATCAATTAGGCTGCGTCTCCACTTTCTTCACATTGAGATGAAAGTCGATCTAATTTTTAGCCTGTTCTGGTGTCTGGTGAAATCCATGCCACTTTGTGGATCTCCTTGTGCTTAAACACAGTGCCTGACTCCAATCACCAAATCGCTGAATGCACAGAAGTCTGCAAGTCATTCTCCATTCTCGTTCATTTCACCTAGCACTTCTCGACCCATGGTTGGTTCTCTTCCAGTGTTGTCCGCTCCTAGTTTGGCATTCATGTCACCCTACCCATTAGAATTTTCGATGTCGCCAACTGAGGTGTTGTTCAGTGCTGATTGCAGTTGTCTGTCGAATTCCTCCTTCTCCTCTTCATCTGCATTATTTGTAGGTGGATGGCGTAGAGTAACATTGCACGATTGTGACTTTTCTTCCTTTTGAGTTGAACCTTGCTGTCATGATCCAGCAGGAGCAGATTGGTTCCCACTACATGGGAACCTTCAATGCTGTTGAGGACATCATGATAGCCACTCCAAAACTCAGTGTGCTCGTGGTTGTCGTCTGTGTTGACGATATCTGAGTAGATTATTGATTCTTCAGTTGACAGTTTGGGGAGTCCACTTCCATTCCATCTACTTTCGCAAATTCCAAGCACTTCTATGCCAATAACTTCTCATCTCCTTTGCAATCTGGGCAGCCTTGGTAGGTTTAAACATGGTGCGGATATTCCATGTCCCCACGTTTACTCTTGCATTCATCGAGGGAAAGAAGACACATCGGCCAATCGGTTTCCGAAGGCTTTCACTAACTGGCGTCATTTCGCCTCTTCAATTCCAGCAAGGAATAATTTTGTTCTTATTTTTTATATTTTGTCTGCG
>OX104134.1:76448063-76515592 GCA_944470555.2 Heterobilharzia americana
TAAAATGAAATGGCATTCCTAGGACTGTTTCTAAAGGAAACTTGAAGACATAATCAGCAACTTTTGAGATATTTCATCCAGTAATTTAAGAAATGCTAATATCACGCCATTAGAATTCAAAGTTAGACCACTATTCTAAATATATTATTACTGGTAAGACAAAAGACTGGCAGTGAATACACTTTACAAGTTAGCTGGATTTCAGCAAAAGAATGGTATCGATCTAAATTGAGTTCAGCTATCATGAAATGTTTGAGTAGGATTAAGAGGTGACAACTGTGATTACAGAAATTCATGAACAGTGTGAATTTTACCATGCAAAAACAATTGCTTTCAAAGGAATTGTTGAGAGAGTAAAAACCCTTCGGAGGAATGTAATAAAAGTTTTTAATTAGATGTTAAGTTATATTCTCTAAGCAGGCTTAAAAACTATGCGTTCTTCACAAATGCACGTTTTTGAACATCGTAATTTTAAACAGTTCAAATTCGGAAACAATGCTAGGAGGAATTAACTTTCTACAGCATTCATTACTACAGTGGCTGTTTTATTACATTTTTAACTGAAATGATCGGTATAAATAGGACAGCCTAAAATCCATCAAAACATATGGAACTTATCACGGAAATGTGAAACCCTCTAGTGATACATAGCTTTGATGTCGAAGTTGTTCAACATGTAAAACTCGATTTATACTAGCTAGAACAAGCATTCTGTCCTACACTGTACTAGGCAGCAGAATGAGCTATATTTTGATAAGGGAAGTTGTTAAACTATAAACTGAGATTTACGAACTAGGCAGTGTGTTTCTGAGTGAGAATATTGGCTTTCACACAAACTGAATTGGTCGGTTTTAGGTTGGTTTCTACCCTTGATAGGTATAATACTTTGTATTGTAGATTTCCATCTCTCACAATCACAGAATGAATAACTTTGGTATACGTTTTTCATCACATATGTTCTGACAAACCTAAACAGATCTCATTCCTAGGACCTTCTATCACCACAAAAAGTTTAGATCCCTGAATATCAAACTGCCATTTATGGAGATAATATGGAATCGCTTTAGTGAAACAAATAAGATTTTGATCATTGGATTGAAGTCGCATGTCACTGACAATTTTGTCTATCATACCTAAAATATATTCACTCATTTGGTGCCTGATCAGTAAATAAAGCCGTAGTTTACATTATCTGATGCGTATATTGACGTGGTCAGAAGATCTGTAATCCATATCAAAACCTTTTTTTACCCAGAGTTGTAGTTCAAAGGAGGTTAGCTTCCTTATATAATACTATAACAGCACCAATCCTTGAACTTATCCACTGTTAATCGTAACTAAATGGCTTTTTAAAATCGATGATGATGGGAAAACCGCTGACTGAAGTTTTAATAACTAATTAATTCTAAATCGAAGATGTTATAACACTCACTTTTTATCCTAATGTGAGTATTTTACATTTCATTATCCTATGTCAATTTCCTTCACACATCGAGTGCTTTAGTCGACTTTCTTCACTTTCCGACATTTCCTGTAGAACTTTTCCAGCTTTCTGAGTTGTCTAATCAATGCCTGCGATATCATGAAGCGTGTTATACATTTATTACAAACCTTAAAGAACACTAATTGGATAATTGATCTCAGTGTTCACCGAAAAAACTATACAGTTGCATTCGTTAAAGCAGATTATATCACAAAGCGAAAAATTAGCTTTGAAACCTAAAGTGTCCCCTTATGAAATAGTAGAGGAATTCACGTTCTAACTAGCAGTCCCTGAAGGTAATTAACCTAGTAATATCAGTCATGATGATATTTCATTTTAAGGTGACATGAAAAATATTCAAGGGATTTGTGATATTCACAGAAATTCAAAAATGTAGCTTGACAGCTTTTATCCTTGTCGGAAATGAAGAATCAGTGCTTATTCTGGCTCTGACTCCAAGTGTGTTCATGTCTTTTGGACAAGTCAATGACTAAAGCATATAGCCCATTTCAATATTCAGTTTCATTATTGTACCATACCAATAACGTTTTGAAATAAATGATACTACACTGGATACGCACGGCAACTAGCCGATTGATACTTAGTCATAAAAGTAATGTGCAAAATTACAATAATTATGGTGTACTCAGCTGCTAACATCGCCTGGTTAACTAGTTCACTAGTTACTAACCGGTCCTAAGCCCAGATAAAGAGGGAAGGTTGGGTCCTCTGTGTTCTCGATGAAAGCGAAAGTGAACATAGGAACATGGAATGTCCGCACAATGTTTCAAGCTGGCTGGCTGGCAAGGCTGTCCAGATTGCAAAACAAATGAGAAGGTATGGCATAGAAGTGCTAGGCTAGGAGTCTGCCAGAGCAGATGGAATGGAAATAGACTCTTCAAACCGTCGACTGGAGAATCAATAATCTACTCAGATATTGTCACCCAGACAACAACCACGGGCACACTGAGTTATGGAGTGCCCATCATGATCCAACCAACACCATCGAAGGCTCTCAGGCAATGGGAACCAACTACTCCTCCACGATCTGGATCATGACAGCAAGATGGATTCAACTCAAAAGGAGGGAAAGTCACAATCATACAATGCTACGCTACACTACGCCATGCACCTACAAATAATGCAGCTGAAGAGAAGAAGGAGGAATCCTACAGACAACTGAAATCAGTACTGGACAAGACCCCACTCCAGTTGGCGATGGCGACATCAAAATTCTAATGGGTTAGGTGAGGTGAGGTGACATGAATGCCAAGCGAACTGAGATTGGACAACACAACACGGGAGAGAACTGTGCATGGGTCGAGAAGCACTTGGTGAAATGATGATTGAGAATGGAGAACTGTCTGCTGACATTCGCGTACTCAAGGACTTTGTGAATGGAGGTAGTGTGTACAAACACGAGGCAGCGAGATGGATTTCACCAGACACCAGGATACACTACGCAGTAAAAGTCAGATCGACTTCATCTCAATGTGAGGAGAGTGGAGACGCAGCCTACTGGACACAAGATGAGATGAAGAAGGGGAGCAGACTTGGTGGTGGTGGTTCACACCACTCACTGTCTAGTCCAAGGTACCCACCTTCAAAATCAAGTTGAAAGCCTTCGAAGAAGAAGCTGGTGATGATAGATGACAGTTGAGGTTGGACACCCAGAACAAGAACTGAACTCTACTGAAATGGACTGAACTGAACTGAACTGGACTGAAGGATGGAACTACAAGGGACATCTTCACGTCAATCAGTCAGTCAGTCATCAGGACGAAATGGAAGATATTGAGCCACATCCGAGAGGAAACCTGTGTGGAGGAACATTGGAACTCTGTGAACGAGATGTGGGAGTCAGCCAGCATAATAGTGTTAGGAATGAAGAAGAAGTAGGACAGGAGAAGGAATGTATCTCGACGGACACATGTAAGGTGTTAGAGGGTGGGGAGGGAGATGGTGAAGCAGGAGATGAACGAGAGCTGTGCTGTGCTGTGCACTGCAGTGCAGTGCAGTGCAGAGATGAACAACGAAAAGAGGCACTGAGTGCAACCTATGAAACACCACACTGGACTAAGGAAGTGGGGAAGAGTGTGCGCAAAGACAAAGAACGCTTCTACGACACATTGGCAAGTGAAGGAGAACAGATTACTGGTAGTAGAGGCCTGAGCAAATTATATCGGATAACCAGGTTACTATCTGGGAAGGAAGAGTTCAACTCAGACTAAACCTTGCCAAACACCCAAACGAGGGTGAGCTAAGCTGTCTTTGCAATAACTGGCGTGGAATCATGCTGATGTTTCTATCCAACCAAAGCAAGCGAAATATTAGGCCGCATCATCCTGGAGAGACTAAAGTGATGTGCTGGATTCAAAATTACGACTGGAACAGGCTGGCTGGGTGGCTGTGTGGCTTGAGCAAGTACAAATCATGTGTTGACCAAACTGCAACTCTACGCTTCACATCATCATAGAAGAGAGCGTCGAATGACAGTCAACTCCACTCAACTCAACCTCAACTTCATCGATTTTGAAAAGGCTTTCAACTGGGGCGTCGACCGAGATGTAATTTGGTGGGCAGCTGCTTCAACACTATGGTTTTAGTGTCACAAATCTCCATCAAGCTCACTCAATAACTGTGTGGAGATGCTATATGCCAAGTGATTCACAATGGAATGCTGAGTGATGCCTTTGAATTGAAGTGAAGACAGGGGAGAGGAGTAAGACAAGGTTGCCGCCTACTATCATGGATGATCTTCCTAATTGTGGTCGACTGGACTGGACTGGACTGGGGTGGACTGGAGTGGACTGGATTGGACTGGATGATGCAATAGACAACTGTGAGGAGTTATGAGAAGTTGGGTATACGCTGCCTGGACCGATGAAATGACCTTAGGAACCCAAGGGAAAATTAATAATGATAATAATTACAATATTGCAGCTACTGTGCAAATTACTATTGTAGACATTTACGCCGCAATAAATTTGTCTTTTACGACAGAACAGGAGAAGAAAATTCTTTATCGAAATTTAGGGTGCATACAAATATCTATAAGGAATATTTCCTTACCGAAAACCCAAAACCCCAGTAGAATGCGCGATATTATTAAAGTTTATAAACTAGGTTATTCCATTAGACCAGTAGGTAACCTTTGAAGCACCTCATTATATGAACCACTTATGGTCTATTAGAAACCGCTCAAAATCTAGGCTAACCAATTCACAGGAAATGAAGCAAAGGCTGGATAATACTCAACCAGAATAAAATGAGAAAAATTATTAATTTTGATGTGAGAAGCTTATATACTAACGTAACAGTCATTATGGCTCTAGAAGTTATCATACCCGAAGTTATGGTGTAGGTATGCAGATGGCACATTATTATGTTGAAATCCGATTGGATCCATAGCTTCTTTAGACACATAAACTCGGTGGTCGATGAGATACAATTTACCTTCGCTGATGACCTTTAGATGATGAACAGGGGGGATGAAATTAATTGGATTGTAAAGTGAAACAAAGACATGACGTTGGTTTAGACAGATGTATCTACAGAAAATTATTGCATTCTGCATGATACCTAGACTTTGGATCATCTCACCCCACATCAGTAAAGATAGGCTTGGTCGAATATTTAGGCAATCAAGTTAAAAGTCCATACAAGTTAAAGTAATAAAATGAAATGTATTAGAGAAGCTTTACTTCTCAATACCTATGCTCCTAAATCTATTCAGAACTACATAAGAATTCATAAAAATGGAAGTAGGGCTGTGAAAGATAAGTGCAACACGAATGAAAAAGAATTCAAGGCCTCTGTAGTGTTGCCACATAAGGAAGAGACATCAGAAACGATTAGGTAAACTTTTGGTTACTGTTCCCCTTCTTTCAAAATGTAGGCAGTGATGACAATGGAATGACGAAAGTTCTTATTTTATTTGTCTGTAAGGAACAAGCTTCATTTTACCACCATATTAACTCATACATTAGACCCTCGAGTTTTTAATTAGACTACTTTCAAGATCAAGTCAGGCATTGGGACAAATAGTCGCAGATGGCTCCAGATCACAGTTAAGAGATATCATGAAATTAGACAACTAAAATCCCATCAAGTGGTATAATGGTAACTGGCTTACTGCAAGACCTGATGGCATTGTTTTCATCGAATAGCACTCAGCGGCCTTGTGCACATCTGCACAGTAGACAATAAGTTACACACCCGAAACACACTACCTGGCTACTCAAATCTCGGTAGGTGGAGAGGGGCTCGAACCCGTGACCCATTGTTTGAATGTCTTCTCCATAAACCAATGAACCTTAGCTCCTTTATTGTTTCCAACCCCTGACTGGGTAATGACTGCCCACTAACTGGTCCAAGACTAGGTTAAATCAGCTGTCCAGTGATTCCGGGGATTTTAATGAGTCTCCTACTGATGTCGCTCCATGACGAATACTTCTTTGAAATATGTATTCGACCTGCATAGAAATTAATCTTTATATCCCTACTAGTTGTGTTTAAAATTTACCACTGATCTTTAAAGCTTCTCCAAAAACGATGTTTAGTGAACACGTGAAAAGTTATCGCTTTTAGTATTGTCGTGTTTATTCTAGAGCGTCTTAACTGATTCCTATAAATATTTTATCAGTTTACATTACTGATAAGGCAGAAATACATTTCAACTGGAGGGGCTCAACTTAGATGAACACAAAATCAATCCGCATGATCTATGAAGGAAATAATCAGCTCTCTATTGTTCTCAATTTTTTGACCGGTTTCAAGGTCGCCCTTTGATAGAAACATATAAAGTGAAGTTCTGTTTCAGCGTTGTGTAATTTCGTATAAACCTAGTGTCCAATTTGACATGCATTCAAGCTCTTGATATCTGGTTACATGTTACTTAGTGGAACGTTAGACTATAGCACCCTACTGGATACTGATTTTAAGAGTACATATCTAAGGTTAGAGTAGTCATGTTAAATGCTTGCATATGTCCCGCATGCATATGTCCACATTTAATCAATGTTGTAATAACTTCAATTTTGTGTACCGAGAAAGTAAACTTGAAGAGATTCCATAGATGAGAGGCACTAGTATTTACGGCTTCTGGTTCCTGTTTTGCAACAAATACTCCCTGTCTTAAGTGATGGTAGCTACCACAGGTTTCGGTTAACTGTATTTCAGCAAGTTCTCTTTCTTCAGTGTAGACACAACCAAGGTATGCTACACCCACACTGCATAGTTTTCTATCATCATCCGTAAATATCAAAACATTACGACGATAATGGTAGATAGCGTGGTATAGTAAGCTAAAAATCACTTATACATAGCAGTATATGCTATAGATTTTTGGTGACAAAAATGTTAGTGTTAAGAAACAAGCTGCGAATTTTAGAGATTGTTAATTCTTATCTTCTACCAAGTATATCTGTTACCTTGTTTCTCATCATTCTCAGTAGTACTATCGTATCCAAATTTTCAAATACCATTCGAAATTTTTAGATAAGTGATGTAGTTTTTGATTGACTGATTCGTCTTTAATATCCAGTATATATACAATCCCCTTTACACAGGTCGAATAAGGACCTATAATTCGTTGTGTAGTTGGTTGTCTCGAGGCAAATGAATTCAGTATAACGGGTTATGTGACTAACATTTTACTGTTCCATATTTCACAGAACTATATATAGTTATTAGGGATACACATTTCCCCTAAAGTCAAGTGAACAACAAAAGGTTAGGGTAAATCTATGCAACTTTCAAATAGCGAAATGTTTGGTTGAAGTTGTGTGTGATGTAAAACAGAGCTTTGATAGTGAATTAATGCTGCATGCTTAAATCTCATTATCTTTTGCCATTCTTTGCTTAATCAGACAAAATCTTTTGGTAAACCTCTCAACTTTATATTTCTCTTTTCATCATGTTAACACCTTCAACAATAAATAGGTTTTCTGTGCCTAAACAATGAAAACTAGTTCAGATTATGAATTCTACGCGTGTTCGGTACACCCTTGTTAAATTGTTGAGTGATATTTGACATTCTTATTTATTTACCCTTTTATCCAGTTTAGTATTTATTCGAAAAGGAGTTTAACTATCATGGTTCCACTGTTCAACTTTATTATGAGAAACATGTTTTTGATTCTAAGGATATTTAGATAGCTTTTTTTGCCGGCCTAAATTGTTACCTGCGTAAGATATCTAGTAAAGTAAGGGATTTCATGATATCCTTCTGTCCGATGAACTGAAATTAAACAGTGACAATAAACTCTAAATGGATAAATAAATATTCCTAACAGCTGGGATAGTATTTCAGATGGCGATTTGGTAAAGTACTATTCGAATCGATTCACGAAGTTCATGACTGTGTAGTAGACTTCACTTATAACACTGACAAACTAAATATGTTTATGTATTAAACACACAATTCGTGGTAATATAGTGCATAATACAATGACCATAAAGTAGAGTTTCAACAGAGGTCAGTTAAAGTCCAAATGGTTCATTATAAGGTCTCTGGTTGCGACACTAGGTCAGGTCAGTCAGAGTCTCTGAACGGAGATCAGTCACCTTAAAACTGAAGATATTACTTACTGACAAGTAAAAAATACGCATTGTAGGTTCAGGACTTCCTACCAACTGCTTTCAACTATCTAATGATATAGTGTATTATTGTAGACCACTGCGTGCAGTACAGTGGACAAGATTTTTCTAAATGAATTATTCTGTTTGGATCTATTAATATAAGTGCAGTCGTTTCGATAGGCTGTTAACTTGATTAGTCTGTGTACCTGACCTCGGAATACCAGCATGATTTTTCGTAGATTATTTTATTTAATTTGGTCTATGAAACCTTTTATCTGACTACGTTGTGTTCTTAGTTGATACATTTTAATTTAGGTCTCAATTACGGCCATTTAAGAAGTCTATGTGGAGCTTTGTATTGTGATCATTGATTACAATGTTACCGGTTCTCATATCATCTATTCTTATGAATTTCAGCATAGACTACCATTAACAGTTGATGGTGATTTTTCTTATGTGAGCTGCCACTACACCTCTAGTTAAGATAGAATACCTATCTTTTAGGTGATATGTTCCAAGCTAACCACATATATGTCTGGTAGAGTTGAGGACATTGGTGGTCCGATTAAATCAATACCCTAAACATCAAAAAGGAATTGTGAACCACCCAGTTATGAAACGTTTAGAGTCCCGGTTACATTTTAAGTGGTGCATGATGGAACTTTAAGAACTGGATGTAGGAAGTTGTGTGACTACTTTGATATGATTATGAGCAATAAATCGTGATCGAAACTTCACTTAGTAAGTAATACGGTATCACTGTGTGTGATATCAAATAAACAAACTTAATAAACAGTTTTTTTCTATCACGGTGTCTAAGTTTTATATCTATATAAAAGCTGATGATCGTTGTTTTGCCGGGTTAAGCACGAATCTCTGAGAGGTCTGATCTGGGAAGGGAAAACTTTTTATTCCTTTTGACTTTCAGCAGTTGTATGGTTGACCTCAGTTTGCGGTTAACACCTTTTTCAACTTGAACATTTCGATGTGTGCGTAATTCATTTAAACAATTTGTTGAATATATTTATTTCAAAAAACTTGGAATATTTTTTCCCCAATACCTGAGAAGATGTCCACCCAGTCAGCAGATAATTACAAATAGGATTATGGAATCTCTTGAATAATTTAATCATCTGTGTGAATAACCTTATACTGGATTCTTTAAATAAATTTACTTGTAAAAATTAATTAGGAGTTGCTTTTCAAAAAGTAACAGTAGACTGGGTTTCCAATTAAAATTTTTACTAAGTTTGGGGGGTCTTCCAACTAGAATATGGACACTGTGGTATATGGTATAAACATATACTGGAAACAGATAGTCCCCTTGATAAAAAATGCTCTGAAACATGTGATGTATTGGCACTATACATTTCGAACAGTCTGATCACACATGAACGAGTCGAGTAATTGATATAAAACGTAAAAAGGCTAATAAAGCCAGTGGAATTATAACAAAGGATGAAAACAAGAGCTGAATGAACACAATAGAAGAAAAATAGTAATTAAAGGTCAAGTTACCACTACCAGTAGCATGTAGAGTTGAACTTAACACTACTAGGGTCGGATTAGTGTAAGCACGAATTGTTTCTGAATATATAGAAGGAGTTTGAACTTATGAATAGCAATTGCTTCGATACATCTAAGTATTCGTCCTTGATCATATCTATACAGTACAGTAGAGGGTGCCTTTAATCAATCTTATGACCGGTTTCGAATGTTGTGGGATCCCTGTGGAAGAACATTTGTCATCTTTACTTATTAAACTGTTAGAGGTCATTTGTTTCTGGAGCCATTTAGGCACATATTCAACCATTCTTAACTGCATGTCATAACTGCTCCTCTCTACGTCTGTATATCCATACATGCATGTAATTCGATAGACATAATGGGATGCTATATACTCATTCAAATGCTGTTTAACCTTTTATTGAAACCTACGCTTTGTCTTCTCCACTAAGATGACTTTGACGGCTCATTATATCCTCCTAAGATCTGATTTGAACCTTTTCAAGATCAGAGTATTTGATTCACTCCAGTATAGCAATGCGATAAGCACATTTTTCCTAGGGACAGAATATTGATTAGTCGGTGTCAGTGTTATGCCAATTTTACATCCATTGATAATTTTAATGGATATCCGTTTTACACTGATGTATCCGTCAGGAATCTGGCTTCTTTTTCTCCTGTGTTATCTATGGAAATATGACCAACTTTGATGGATAAACACCTGACTAAGCCACACTTTCATTGAGCTGGATAGTTAGTATGGAAACTAAGGCATTGTCCTGTCAAAGTCGGCTTTCTGTGGATAAACCTTCTGACTAAGCTATTCTCCATCCGACTAGTCAGCATGTCTAAAAATGGCAGTTTGTCATCCACTTCTTCTTCAAAAGTGGAGCTAATGTGGCTTTGTGCAATATTCATTTTATCTAATAAGCACATTGCCTTCTCACGTTGTTCACAAGTAACAAAAGTATCATCCACATATCTCTTATAAAAGAAAGCTTTTTGAACTAATTCTTCTGCCATCTCTTCAACGTATAACAAATACATATCAGCTAGCAGGGGACCTAAAGAACCAAGCATGGTATCGCCATCAATTTGTCGAAAATAATTGTTCTTCGAAACGGAACTGGACGTTATCAGTACATAATAATCATAAGTATATGATAGTTGTAAGGGGAATGGAGGGTAAAATATTTCTAGAAGAAATATAGTCACAAAGAATATCAATTATCCTGGTCAATGATATAATAGTAAATAAGGAATTCACAGAGTCTTATTCCTGATAATGATATCATTTAATTGGTCAACAAGTTCGAACGTATCTTCCAAGGAAAGCTTACAAGCCTGGCTTCTGATATGATTCACTTTGCTAATTTTAACAGGGGTGACCGATTCACAGACAATAGTGGGCGGAGTGGATTATTGGCTTTGTATGTTTTGAGTTCATATAGGTGTGGAAATTCAGATCCTGTAGGTTACAGGTAGTTAGAATCCTCTGTTTATAGCATTCACACTGAGCAGTTTCAATAGGACAGAATTTATTCTTCCTTCCAATTTACTTATTCCCTAAGCGGGAGCGTCTAAAATAAAGAAAATTTTATTAACCTTTCTGAGTTTTATATAAATTACTCGACAAATTCATGTGTGATCAGACTGTTCGAAATGTATAGAGCTAATACATCGCATGTTTCAGAGCATTTTCATCTCATTACGTTGTTTAAATAAACATATGTATTTGATAGATAAATAGCTGTCGGATTTTTCCAAATAAATTTTTTCACTGATACATGTCGATGTACATGTAGAAAATATTTTACTGCAGCCGTATATTTACTTATATATATTCATTCCATTTACAGATTCAGCGACACCACAAAAGAATTATCTTTATGACTAGTTTGTTAGCCTTTCATCCCAATTTAAAAAATGAGACAAATGTAGATTTATCTTACCCAGTATTTTCATTGAAATTTTAACCCGACTTATTTTGCTTCAAATGCGGAAACTTTACCTGCTGAACAGATGTTTTACCGTAGCCGCTTTTTATTCAATGGATATTAATATTCATTGATATGCTTGTCATTCTCCTTTGTTTCACTGGATCGAATTGTTCATCCTGCATTACTTTGCTAGCCACAACTAAGTAAATTAACAGTGGATACCAGTTTATTTGAAGATTTCAATTTTCGCTTAGTTAGTTTGCAAGACTGAACTCTTTTTGCTTTAAATACTACATGTAAGGATGCTTAGTTATTAATACTCATCCAATCATCAAGAAGTCGACGATGTAATTAATTCATTAATAAGTTCTAACGATATGAAATGTTTGACCTAGATGATACCCCTAATTTATTTTAGCTGATGTCAACTTTGTCATCCACAATATCTACACATTCTTCCCTGAGTCTCATTTTTCATCAGAGGCTGGTCATTTAATATCCGTATGTTACCAAAACCAGAAGTCAAGAATTCCTATGAAAGGGATCTGTTTACTCCAAAGTAACTCTGTCAGCGCAAGTAAAAAGAAATTTTCTGGTTGATATTTACCCAGAATGCTCTCCATTTAGTTGTAGTGATGTAAGTTACTGCTGTTCAAAACATATGTAAGCAAATAAAGTATGACGGCATATTATGATTGATATGAGAGTAACATTTTACAAGCCGAAAACCTTGGCCTTCAATGGAACTTACTGTCGTTGATGACAATAAATATTTAAACCATTTTTAATTGTGCCTTAACTGAATCATTTTCAGCCTTCACCTGAGTACTACTTTTATAAAAACACAGAAAATATTTCAATTATCAAATCAGTCAAGGTAAAATCTAGGTATTTGTACTGAGATGGTAACAACTTTCATTGCAGATTTGAGGACGTAACAAATCAAGAGATACCATTAACAGTGTTTCTGAAGTTTAGCTTTTTGCACTTATAAACAAACCATCGAATTTTTTTACCTTGATAAAAAAAAGTAGATGGTCTAAAAAGGAATCAGAATGTTTACCTCTTAAGCGGGTAAATAATAACTTGTGAGTCATATTCAACTTTCAGAGTTTCGCATTTGTCGTGCGGTAGTGAGGAGACTATGGATAGTGAACAAGTCTTACTAGACAATTAGAAACAATCTACAAGAATACTGGATGAACTGGGTCCCATGCTTTGACACTCATCAGCGAAGCCCAATTATTTTACTAGTAACGTCCCTGCAATTGTGTGGAGTAGAGATTTATATCTCAGGAGATAACAGTTCTATTGAAGTTGCAGATAAGTTTTTAGATCCGAATAAATGAAAAGTTAAACAATGAATATGACTAGATGATAAATGAAGCATATCTTTTCTGCGCACGTAGTCAATTTGCGAAGGACTTTTTAGTATGAAGGCATTTTTATTGTAACGAAAACATTCGTCTCATTTGTTTTACTCTTACAATGCAAATTTTGTGACTTAGAGGTAACACAGGAAAACAATTTTTTCTTCTGACTATTTTATACTTATGTTTCTATAAAATATTGAAACCTTTCTTATTTAAATACTCATTGAGAATATTTAAGTCTGTGATAATAGTTTTAGTAAGTTTGTAGATATGTAGGCAAATATACACGAAAGACTTTGAATTTGGTTGGGTAGTTTAAGACAGTAGCTAAAAAATATTTTTCATCATTTCGAGTATTAGTCACAATTCTGCAACAAACAGAGTTCAGGAAGAATGATTTCATAACAAATGAAATAAGTTGATGGTTTGCAGAACCAGGTTTAAAAATGCATTATATCACGAAGTCCATGTTTGGATGTCAACAAAATCCATTGTGTAATCTAACTCAAAACTGCTGAAGAAGGCGTAGAACTTCTGTTAGAAAAACACATTATCATTATTGTCTTAAGAGTCTTTGGAATTATTTACATAGATAATTTTCAGAACTTTTGTAGATAACGTCTTCTCTTTGTGGTTACCAAACTGGTTACAATTCAAATGTAAAATAGATATATTTTATTTTGAAATCCTAAAAAGATTTTTATTTGCTAACATTTCAGATGAGTAACTTATTTCATTCTGCATATTATTAATTGTAAATCAAGCATCAAATAGCCGATTATACACTGCTTCTATAAAGAGCACTTTAATCGAATAGGTGAAGTGAAGCTACTAATAGCATGAAAAAAATACCACTTTCTAAATCTCAAACTTTGACTCAACAAATCTTATCAAAAGGGCGTTAGAAAAAGAAACGTCAGTAAGATGTATTCGTATACCTGGGGAAACTGGTACTATAAATGAATGAAATCCCATAATCAACTTCTAAAGACAAATAGTAAATCCAGTGCATGAAATAATTGTGTTATTCATCTCGATGGCTAGCTATTAGTTAGCATTCAAACTGAGTGGTGAAATCATTTATTAGGATACTTCAAACTGCAGAGGCAGTAGCAATCAGGATCAAACAACTGGAGTTGTGTGCTCAAATGAGGAAAGTATTACCGCTGAAACTACCATGTCCCCATTCGAAACTAACAAATTCACTGGCATCCTATCTTAGACAATCTAATTTAATACTGTAGATACCCCTTCATAGTTATAATGTTATAATACTAGCACATTCTCTCAGTCCATTTTGCCCCCCAATATGAGTAACATTTTTCAAGCTGTTATTCCTCCAATTATCTTTCTTACCTCATCTAGCTCTTATAAACACCTTCGTATCGTTTTATTCAACTATTGCCTTGTAACTTTGCCTAAACCGTATAATCGCCTACATAATCAATTATTTTGGATTGAATCCAGTAACGTTCACACAAGATCTTTTTGAACTGACTTACTCAAATGTATAAATGTAATTAAAAACTGATAAACAAAATCTGAATATCGTTGATGCATGATGCCTCAATATGTACATATAACTGTAGGTCCTGAAGAAGAAGTAATATAAAAAAATATTGTTTGCCCAATCAAATAGCTTTTGAATACACAAACAGTTTATGAATGGGGTTCAGTCATATGTAGACCACGAGTGTAAGAAGCTCTTCAATCAAAATGCTTTGAATTCTGCAGTAGATCAAGGCGATTCGGATTTGAATAAAATAGTCTTTTTCAAATTCTCACGTACGCTTTGCTAGTGAATCTTTGATATTGCAAATACAGGTGCAGTTATTATTGCTGATTTCTCTTTGATAGGTAAATATTCTTAGTGATTAATCATTTAAGACATTTAAAGGAGGGTTCACTTTACGAAGATGGATATTTCTCCTTATTTTGTTGCAGTCAAGAAAACGTTAAAAGTTTACCTAAAAAGCTGTTTTTAGGTTCAGTTAGGTTATATATAACACCTGAAGTATTTTTACCATAGTACAATTTTTAATGTACTGCAGCATTTCAGACAAAAGTGGGACAAACGAATTAACTGAAGGACCTCAAAAACATAAGGTTAGTTAAACTGACCAACGCTGACCCTATGACTATTAAGATAGCCACAATTTCAAAATAAATAAAGTAAATAAAATTTCGAGATAGGTTTTTTATAATACTTTTGACTGTTATCCACAAATCTAATTGTCACATTCAGATTATAATAGATGGGATGAAATGGTATAATTCTGATATCAGCTGCTTTTAATTCATATTTCATTTTAAGGTAGAAAGTAGATGCATTTCATTTGATGAACAAATTCTGTATGTACAGACTTAAAATTATATGAATAAAAATAAGGTTGATAAGATTGGCAAGGTAGGAATAAGCTACTGTATATTATTCAACAATATATTCCTGTTTAAGTCAAAGGATAGATCCAGTCTGCTGAAATACCATGTCAACTGAATGTTTTTGAATACGTTTTTAGTTTTACTTTGTTGTGAGTTACATCTCCATAGGAGGCGTTTTCAACAAACTATAGAATTATTCTGTCAGTATATGGATTTACGTTTTCTGCCAACCTTTAAATTCGGGTAACATTTTTTTATATTCATTATAAATGTTTGATTCGATTTTGATATCATTTAATAAGACCAATTTAATAGGGAGAGCATGTACTTTTAAGGTTGAACTGTTAATTAAATTTCGTACTTAGCATTAATGAGAACTAGCAAACAAGAATGATGAAAAGGAACTGCAACACGTATATTTCAGGCAGTATCGTTGTTTCCTAACCTCGCCTAAATTACTCCTGCACTGGTTACCATAAATACACCATACCCAGGAAAACCAATCTAATTGCTAAAGAAACTTTAAAGTACAAACAAAATATGAAAAATAAAAACAAACTTAGTCCTCTCTGGAATCGGGGAGACGAAGTGACTCCGGTTGGTGAAAGCCTTCAGGAAGCCATTTGGCCGATGTGTCTTATCTTCTCTCGATGAGAACGAAAGTGAACATAGGAACATGGAATGTTCGCACAATGTTTCAAGCTGGCTGGCTGGCAAGGCTGTCCAGATTGCAAAACAAATGAGAAGGTATGGCATAGAAGTGCTAGGCTAGGAGTCTGCCAGAGCAGATGGAATGGAAATAGACTCTTCAAACCGTCGACTGGAGAATCAATAATCTACTCAGATATTGTCACCCAGCATAATAGTGTTAGGAATGAAGAAGAAGTAGGACAGGAGAAGGAATGTATCTCGACGGACACATGTAAGGTGTTAGAGGGTGGGGAGGGAGATGGTGAAGCAGGAGATGAACGAGAGCTGTGCTGTGCTGTGCACTGCAGTGCAGTGCAGTGCAGAGATGAACAACGAAAAGAGGCACTGAGTGCAACCTATGAAACACCACACTGGACTAAGGAAGTGGGGAAGAGTGTGCGCAAAGACAAAGAACGCTTCTACGACACATTGGCAAGTGAAGGAGAACAGATTACTGGTAGTAGAGGCCTGAGCAAATTATATCGGATAACCAGGTTACTATCTGGGAAGGAAGAGTTCAACTCAGACTAAACCTTGCCAAACACCCAAACGAGGGTGAGCTAAGCTGTCTTTGCAATAACTGGCGTGGAATCATGCTGATGTTTCTATCCAACCAAAGCAAGCGAAATATTAGGCCGCATCATCCTGGAGAGACTAAAGTGATGTGCTGGATTCAAAATTACGACTGGAACAGGCTGGCTGGGTGGCTGTGTGGCTTGAGCAAGTACAAATCATGTGTTGACCAAACTGCAACTCTACGCTTCACATCATCATAGAAGAGAGCGTCGAATGACAGTCAACTCCACTCAACTCAACCTCAACTTCATCGATTTTGAAAGGCTTTCAACTGGGGCGTCGACCGAGATGTAATTTGGTGGGCAGCTGCTTCAACACTATGGTTTTAGTGTCACAAATCTCCATCAAGCTCACTCAATAACTGTGTGGAGATGCTATATGCCAAGTGATTCACAATGGAATGCTGAGTGATGCCTTTGAATTGAAGTGAAGACAGGGGAGAGGAGTAAGACAAGGTTGCCGCCTACTATCATGGATGATCTTCCTAATTGTGGTCGACTGGACTGGACTGGACTGGGTGGACTGGAGTGGACTGGATTGGACTGGATGATGCAATAGACAACTGTGAGGAGTTATGAGAAGTTGGGTATACGCTGCTTAAACCAATGAATACAACCTAGAAGCGTTGTATTTCGCTGACATTGATGCTGATTTATTTCTAATGTCTGGTCGCACAAACTCGAAGATCTATATGCAAAATCTGACAGTTTGACAGAAGAGCTAGCGAAGACTGGAGTTCTGTCAGGTGAACGTAGATAAGACAGAGGTGAGGAAGATACCTAATCAACTACAACAAAAGCAATAACAAGCGCCAGTCACCATGGATGGGAGCTATCTGAAGGAAGTAGCCTCTTTCAGCTACCTAGGCAAGACAGCATCTTTTCAACTACAGGCGGCGGTGGTGGTGGCCGCACAGATAATGACGTCAAAGCCAGGGTCGGAAAAGCAAGACAGACCTAAATTAATCTTAAATCAGTGTGGATATCTACTGCACTGCACTGCACTCAGCATAAAGCTTGAACATGATCCGGATTTTCAACACTAATGTCGGTCGAGTAAGTCAGTGCTTCTATGTGATGGTTCAGAGACTTGGCGAGTAAGGAAATGCGTTTTCTACAAACCAGTCGTTTGTCAACATATGCCACCTATGCTCAGTCGATACTACCACTGAAGATGGACAGAATAATAAGTATGAATAAGCAAACAGGAACTCTGACTGACTGACAACGAGCCAACCAAGAACCCGTCGCCCAACAAATATGCAGAAGAAAGTGGAAATGGATTGGACTGAACATACTCTGACAAGAGGACATCAGTGGCCAGGCCAGGCCAGGCCTTCGAGTAGAATCCATAGGGGAAACGACGAGTTTGTTGCCCGAGAGTGACATGGAGGGATCATGTGAGGAAGAACTGAAAGCTTCTGTGCGGACAAGGTGCCAGGTTGAAAAGACTGAAGAGAAGGGAGTACAATGGTGACGTGCTACTGAAGCCCTCCGTCCCACTAGGAACCCAAGAGACAATTAATAGTAATATTCGTAATCTACCGACAGAACTGAGGAAATTGTTGCCTTTATATTCTAAGCTTTTTCAGTTTAAACTAAGCTGTCAGTTATTTGTTCAGATTGTTCACCCTCTAATAACCAGTCTATTTTTGTTAAACATTTACTCGAGAAGCTCTACTGAAGCTTACGAACTAGCTAAATCATGCTGTCTAGACTTTTGTAGCTTTTTCTGAAAACGATGTTTTCTTGTCCTTTTTCTTTGGTGTAGAAAATGAAAGTGAGCATTAATTGTGTGATTCCAAAGGTATGTAGGCGAAAACATTATTATTAGATTGCGTTCTAATTTACACCATGTTAGCCTTAAATTGTTTGAGTATGATTAAAAATAGAAAAATGAACACGGAATAAATATCTATTTTAACTACCCAAAATTCAAATAAATTTTGGCGATGCAGAGATTCCCAGAAATTGTTAGTTATATTACCTCTATAAAATTAATGTTTATTTTTTTGAATGTATGAATCTTTTACTGTAGTCCGATATATATTTTAGATACTCATCAATTACTGAAAAAATACACCAAAAATTCAGAAAAAGTCGAATTATTCTTCACTGATTTGTATCTTATTCTGCTTTCTCATGAAAAAAGGGAAAATCAATGAATGTGTTATTCAGTGATTGGAGTATGAAAGGAACAAAAATTCTCATGAAATAAAAGACGCTTCAGAGTTGTGGCTGCTACAATCTACAGGTGTTACAGGATTCAGTGCCACTACAAACTGGCTAACACTTATGCAGAACATTCTTCCAGGCTTGTTTTCTTTATTCAACAGCTGTGAAATTTGTCTCTTTTGAGCTGGACTCGACCCAGAATTGACTTTTATTTCACAGTTGGATTGTTAAATGAGTAGAGGTTTATAGAAAGTGAAATGACTGTATAAGTACTTATAACAATACTTTAGGTAGACTGGTTTTCTGTTGAATGCTATAATGTTTATCTTCACAGATTAAAAAACGGAGTACACCCATTTGATCATCGGAGAAGGCAAGATGTGGTTGCAGAGAAGAAAATTTCTTCTTTTCGACGAAGTCATTTATTAAGGTGTACATTCGTGAATATATGTTACAGTGAGTAGAATGTTCCAGAATCGTTTCCGACCAATTAATTAACTTCCTTTCGTCATTCAGTATGTTTTGCCCCCTGATCGGAAACAATTTTGGAACATTCTACCCACTGTAACATATATTTACGAATGTACAGCTTAGTAAATGACTTCGTCGAAAAGAAAACTTTTCTTCGCTGAAACCACGTCTTGTCTTCACAGATTATTCATATATCACATGTCGTGTAACGGGGTTCAAATGATTCGATATGCATGAAAATGGCTATCGAATGTAAGTCCCAGTCGAAATGTATGGTAAGCTTGTGAATTTACGAAGCACTGTCAACTCAGCATAGGGACCCAACTACCGAGTTATGGTTAGTATTCAGTGCATAACCGTGATACTGTAGAATGAAAAATAGTAAGTGGAGTTCAAGAAGGTAACCTGGGGATGAATAACCAGTGACAGTCAGTGCTCAATAGTAGCGACTTGAGAGGAAGATCGGGTATCCACCGATTCAGTCGTACAACAGGGCAGTCGTGAACTCGGGAGTAGTTTAGGCCTCTGAATTCAGCATTGAGTGGTGCAAGTTCGAATCACCGAGGGAACACAAGTTTCCTAATAGATGTAGATATTTCATTCTGACGAATAAGAAACAAGCATCAAGATAAGGTTAACAGTTTTTTTTTTACCAAAAGACAACTGTAGAATTAACAGTACATGAGGTACCTTTCGCAAAAGCTGAAATAGAAAACAGTGACCGTTTTGTCAAGAGAAACGATGACATAAGACATATTACAAAAAACGAAGGAAAGTATGTATAAACACTTAATTCCACGCAAAATGTTTTCATCAACCTGTCCTAACGTTACGATGGTGCTGCTTCCTAACTACTGAAAGAGTTATAACAACCAAGGTTTTGATCAAATACAGAAAGATCGTCCTACTCCTATTTTATTAGGCGATGAAATTTGATCAATCAGTCATAAATCACTTGCTGATCATTTGTGCTTCAACAAGTAATAAAGTTCACTCAGTCATGAGAAAAATGCCAGCTGTTTTCTAAATCATAGAGTGTTTACCACCAAATTACCTCTTTCTCTTTCTGTATAAGGAGACATAAGATCTAGAGTTTTTAAAAGTATGGGATGCGAGATATGGGCCAGTGTGATTTCGCAGAATAGTTTTAAATTAAAACTTTCATTTATCAACATTCACAAGTGAGGATACAAAATGTATATTTTCGGTCCGAAATGACATAGATGATATGGCAATGAGATTAAACGGCAAAATGATAAAAAAAAACCATCTAGTACAGATTAACTGAAATGATGAATTATTCTCTAAGCCTGTCTTACATTTTAACATTTGTGTTGCTTTTACTTCTTGATAAACAAGATAGAATTCAATCAGTGAAGTAGAGGTATTTTTAAAACATTGTAGGAAATGGATTTTTTTCATGTGGCTTGTTGAACACTATTGGCACCTTGTACTTTTCTGTTTTTAGCAACATGAACGCATGCGAAAATTGTGTGAAAAAATAATGAAGTGGTTGATGGAAGATAGAAGCCATAAATGGTAATCACATTCATATGAGTTTTGGTGAACTTGACGAAGATTATAATCTTAGCGGCAAGAGTTTAATGGTGATAGGTTAATTGAGAGGAACCCATATTTTACATTCTACTCCTGTGTTGACAAAACTGTTCCACCGAATTAACACCATTTTATATTCACTTGATTCTTGTACACTTTTATCAAGTTTAGGTGACTGAACTTAATCAGTAAAAACCCTGAATCACCTAGTGTTTATGATAGCTACCACTTGCTAGTGAAGAATATATTCAAAAATTTTGGCAAATGTCAACAAGCTGGCAACCTTGAACTGGATATTACTGCGATTCCTAACATCTGAAAACGTTAGTATGGAGAAGTTACTGGTTGGTTATTCTTTGAGAAACAAAATTCGGAATTTTTTGGTTTCAACACTTTGTTTAATTCGCGTATAGAAATCTCATTAGATTTTGTTTACTACCAAAGACAAAGTGTGTATTCATTTTCACTATTATTTTCCATCTGTGTTGGCAGAGAATTTATTTTCTTGCAGTCATATTGACAAAGTTTTACGATATAATGCAAGTGATAATAAACACTTTAGGCTGAGTTTACTTAGTTTAATCAAAACAATCTATAATTCTCACAGTGGAGTGGACTCAGGTGAAACACAAATGAAATTCGCCAATAGTTGTTTTCATTTTTCAGATGGTTTCAACTGTGATTTGATTGAATTCTTTTAGACTTTCTTCTTAGCAACCGGTTATTAGGTGATTACGTAAATAAATGGTTCGGATTTACACGTCTCACTAAGGAGGAAAACTCATTTCTCGACATACCCACATCACGGTATACGAAATAAACTAGGCATTCTTTTCATTGCAAATACAACAGTTCTCACATGTTTATTCTTATAGATATTCACCAGGTATTGTGTAGGTGACGGAGACATTGCTTACTGGTCACTTGAATCGTTTTATAGATCTCATCTGACTTTCTTGTCAGACAGCCTCTAAACCTCAAGACTGAACAGTTCTTTCTCTAACTCGTGACTGGCTTCTATAAGTGATTCTCGAATTTCCGCTAAAAAATCGTAATCGGTAGGCCAAACCAAGTAGAACATGTAGACAATTAATCAACGACAGCATTGGATAGAGTTTATGCTATATCCTGAACTGACGGAGGTAGGAAATATAGAGGGCTGGATTCCCACCCAGCGGCTCACTGGTAACGCGCCAGCCACAGGATGTAAATGTTTTTGGTTCTATCTTTGGGGGGAGGGGTCGCGAATGTGCACCGCTGTGGAGTCTCAGGACAAAATAGCTGCTTAATCCTATCAGGTTTCCAATGTTTCTCTAACGGATGTCAGACTATGATGAATGCCAACCTAAAATCAACGAATAGCCAAGTATTAAATTGCTGTAAATTCAAAACACCTAAATATATTATTATTCGTCAGCAATTATAGCCGGTTTAACTGTCGATTGCTTTGAACTGAAAACCGAGTGAAGTATTTCAAGTGATCATTTATCCTAGCTACTAATCAGAGTGACTTATTTTCATGTTAGCTGTTAGGAAGCATTCGTTACGACTCCATGTATAACTTATGTTTTCCGGCTACCTGACACTTACCAACAGGTGTATCTGTAATCACGAAGAAACTAATACTTCTTGTGTATATGTGAAACTCAGTGAAGATACTGAAGGGTTTAGGATTAAGGGTTATAAACAGGAGTTAATAACCACACGCTCACCATTCTGGTTCTTTCTCTTCTAAAATGCGAACAAATATTTGGTGCATCGACTAAGATATAACTTTATTTATTCATATCACAACCAAACGCAACTACTTTCACATACATGACAGTTTAATGATTTTTCCTCAACGAGATAACTAAGTTGTTATTAAATCTTAGAAGTTCTCAAAAATCGTTTCCCAGATCTATATAAAATAAATATAAGTAAGTAAATAAGAATACGCTTCATATTGTCCCTACAATTGTTATTTAAGACGATTTTCCCAGATTATGAACAGATATGAAGTTATTGAGTCACTATCATTTGGTCTTACCGGTACTAAGGTTACTAGAACAGTAGCTGCTAAATAGGCTTAAAGCAAAATTTCCGAAAGATATCGGCACTTGGACAAGCTATATTTTTAGTAGTGCCCTTTTGCATTCAATTTCAAGTGCTTTGAAAATGCTTCCCATGGTTGTGAAAACAAAAATTTGAGGATGTGCTAAATATAACTTTAGGAGAAGTATGTTAGTCATTTTTCATTAGATATACTACTTATTATATATCTCTGTTAATACTTACTCAGTTTCTGGCTTTTAAAATTACAAGAACTATGAATAACTGTGGTTTGGGCAAAATGCTGTCCCCACACTGGATAGATGAGGAAAGACATCAAACATTTCCTTCAGTTTGGCAGACGGAATAACTAAAACTGAAAGCAGACGCACTTAGGGAGAACTGATAAAATTGCGTTAGTTTTTAGCATCTCACTAACTGGGTTGTCAGATTTCTATCTTAATCAAAGAAGCAACAAACTAGACGCCCAAAATCACTTCAGGGATATAAGTGATCTGTGTTTCAAACAAAGTAATTTTGAGGTATTTACTTTCAAGTGAATACAGTTATTATAATGATAGATTTCATGATGCTTCTTTGAATGGAGATATTGCAAGCTGTATGCGACTGATGAAAAGAACATTGGTAATGATTCGTTTATTTTCAATTCAAGGATGGGACTGATTCTACAGTACATAAAATTTTGAACTACGAGCCTTGGTGATCTGTTAAATTTTTCATTTAGAAAAAGACTGATTGAGCGATAAATATATTTCTTTTCAATTAGGTCTTCATTTTGAGCTCTACAATAATATATAGGTTTACAATTTAGTCAAATTACCAATCACGTGGTGGTTTTTCGGAAATGATGATGTAAATAATCAATAGAGTTATTAAAATAGGAAATATGAATATTGATAGAAAACCGCCCGATTCTAGGTGCAAGAAATAAAGACAAACTGCCTGATTCTGCCACTTCCATGTGCATTTATCAATTCAACTGCTCCTTTAGAGCTAGTTATATTGGGCGTACAATGAGGCAGTTCCATCGTCGAATTTCTGAGCACTACCCATCATGGTTGAACAAGGGACAAATTAGAACTATAAAAAGCTCCATATTTACACACTTAGTTGACACAGGACATCAAGTGGTTACTGGAAAAGCCTTCAAAATTATCTATCAGATTCCAATTAATTTACCTCATGGATTACGCACTCGGTTACTTCACATAGCAGAGGCGATTGCAATCCGCCTTTACACACCTAGCCTTTGTATCCAAAAGAAGTTTGTTCGACCACTTTCATTACCGTGACCGTCAACATGATGTAACTTCTGGGTTTATTTTGTTCACCTCTTCCCCTTCTTGTTTCTATCAATATTCATATTTCCTGTTTTAGTAACTCCATTGATTATTTACATCATCGTTTCCGAAACACTACCACGTGATTGGTAATTTGACTAAATTGTAAACCTATATATTATTGTAGAGCTCAAAATGAAGACCTTATTGAAAAGAAATATATTTCTTCACTCAGTCAGTCTTTTTCTAAATGTCAAATTTTTACTATTGTAGTGGTGCTAACAGGAAGTTTACTAGGAATTTAGATGAATGTATTTTTTTGCCAGGTTTTCAACTACTAGCTTTTAACTTCAGGAAATTTTTAGCTTTGACTGATAAAACTTGTTGTTTGGGTTTAGATGAGTAGGATCATTAGCCCTATTATACTCTGAAGCTATAAGAGGAAAAGTTCCGTCATTGACAATCTTAGAAAAATATCTGAGCTGTTGTACTTTTGTTGGGAATGTGTAACATTTACGTGTATACAACCCCACTTACAGGGACTAGTTTTAAGATTCGCTTATAACGTGCATTTCAGATCCATTCTTAAGATATACAGTCAAACGGATGCGATCACCATGAAGTATTACTTGGCTCCGTCTTGGTTGACGTCCTCATGGCAGGTCTCATGAATAGCCCATTGAAATAGGTATTGGAACTTTATCAGTGTGGAGGAGAATATTTGTAGTTCAGGTGGATATTCTTGATTGTGTTGTTTTCTCTGAGTTAGGATGTCTAATCATGGAGCTTTCATTGTCTTTCTGGATGACGTCATCAGCACTAACTTTAGTATGAAGACGATGAAAGCTCCATGATTAAACAACCCAGATCAGAAAAAACCATACAACCAAAACGTTATCAGTATCGAAGGAATGTGAATGTTACTTTTCTTGTTTTTGATGACACATGGTTAGTTGATGAACTACCATGGCTATTAAAAGATTGTCACTTTTGAGATGTTATATTAAAGAAAAAGGAGGATGGTGCACTAAAGAGTTCAGTTTGTAGGGAAGCAATCTGAATCAAACAGTCCATCAACTTCAACAGTCAGAGATTTCTCATTCACGAAAATATTGCTTCAGTTTACTGTGTTCTAGGGTTCTGAAAACGTGATCAAAAGATGCAGTTGACGACGAAATTCAGGACATCTTAACAGCACTACTGAGAAAAAAATATTCAGGAATATTTGCCTATGGCAACCTAATGAAGCCAGTTATCTCTCGCCCGATTACAGTTCCTAAAAACATTTTTATCATAACTTGGAGATTAGAACACAATTTTCTAGTGGAGCAATTGGGTATCCGTGTGTTAAAGTACGCTATAAACGCTGTCTGTTCCTCTAGCCTATGATTGGTCTTCTGCAGCTGTCGTTTGAATAAACATCGCGTGAAGGGAAGTTGACGTTTATTTTTACATCTTTATCTACCTATTAACTAACACTGCTGTAAAACAGACTGCAGTGGATGCTATAAGTGGATTCACCGCAACCATGAAGTCAAAAACTACCCGGTTTAATTAAGCAAAACTGACAGAATAACTGTGACTCCCGCTATATGCTGGCATGTAATGCTGATAGGTTATTTAGCTTCTGATGATTTATCTCAAGTTAGTCTACAGAGCTAATTTAAACTGCTCAAAAAGTGTCTAAAAACCACTTATGTATACATAATCAGTAGTACGAACAGTGAAAATCGGGAGCGTTTGTAAAAGCGTTTTCTCTACTGTAACGGTAAAAATTAAGTTTAGCAGTTAATGTTTTCTATTCTTCCATGTTTCACTTTGACTACCATCGTTATATGGCATTTTAGACTTTAAACAAATCATATGACAGTTGCATAATCATTGAATATCGACTTGTCCTTTTTCACTGACTATTTTTGCACTGTCTTCAAAGCAACCGATCTTGCTGAACCATCTTCAGTTGGCTGCTCAAATTCTTAGTGCCACTCCCTGACGTTCTATCAATTTTGAATACAACTGTACAGCTTGGTAATTAATTCTCTGAAGGTAGATATTGCTTCACTGAAGAATTGTTGTTTTATTCGAAAAACTTAATTTTCACTTATTTATAAAAAGACAAGACGTGGTTGCAGAGAAGAAAAAAGTTTTCTTTTCGATGAAGTCATTTACTAAGCTGTACATTCGTGAATGTCGTGTCCCTCTTCACAAATATCCCACTGACGGAAACAATCTGCTTCCTATGTGAACTCATTCTATGCCAAAACATAGATGTTGGTATTCTAATTTACTACCTGAAAGAACTTCTTCTTTGATGTACCTTCACTGTACACTTTAGATTTATTCATGAAATCTACAAGCAGATAGACAGTGTGGCAATGGTTTACCACCGGAATCTCTTCTAGCTAACTGCTCCATGGCAAGCCTGGAAAACAACTTGTCATCAGCAATCAATGAACTTCATGTCCACAAAAGATACACTGATGATACCTTCATAGTTTATGATGAAAATATGAATCTTACAAACCTGCTTCATACTTACATTAACGCCCATTCTTTGACCGAATTCGCTCTAGAATCAAAATCCAACTCAACATTCCATTTCCTTGATGTTAAACTCCGGAAAAAAAGCTAACGCATTCGTAGATAGATCTACAAAAAGCCTACGTGGAATGGGCAGTTTATTAATTTTCAAAGTCCAGTCGTCTATGTAGGAAAAGAAATCTTACTCATTCGCTTTCCTCGAGGAACAAAAAAATATGTACTGAGGACATACTTGACGAAGAACTGCAAATTCTTCGACGAACTCTAGAGGAAAACGGTTTTCCAATCAGATTCACAGATAAGAACATAAAGCCAAAAAACCCAACTGAAGGAACATATTTGGCGACTAAAAAGGTTTTTTTGTTGAATCCTGAACACAAAAATGATATTGCAGTAGATATCCTCAGGAAGCGACTGTCGAAATCCCTAGACAGAACATACTTCCTCCCCAACCTTCGGATTTTTTTCCGCAAAGAAACGTTTTGGTCAATGTATAAAGGACAAGCCGATACATTGAGCCACAACAGTGTGTGTAAACCAGTTTGCTTGCTCTTGTGGAGCAGAGTACATCGGCCCTACCATGCGTTCACTAGTAAAACGTGCCTTCAAACACCCCACAGCCTTGTTGGCAAAGGCAGAACGGAAACGTATCTTCAGTTCAATAACATAACACCCCGTGAACTCAGGCCACTTAGCTCCTCTCGAGAGCTCATTCAAAATCCTCTACAGGGTTTGATCAAACCACTCAAAGAGAGTAAGATCAAGGCATTTGTCTATAGCTGAAGCAGCAGTGATCCAGAAGTTCAAACTAGCGTTATGCGTTCAAAAATGTACCTCCAACCTCTATCTTTGCATGGCCATTATAGAGCCTTGACTGTCATACATTTATTTTGTACTAGGTAACCACACATGTATTTTTTTCATCCCTTGTTCAATTCCCCACTCCGTCATAGATTTAACTTGCATTACGTAATTGCAGTTTTGTAATCTTCTGCTTATTTTCCGACTCTATCACAGGTTTATCCAGTATACATACATTCATCCTGTATTGCATTACATTTAATTTCATAATCCCTTGTCTATTTTCCCATTCTAAACCCAAATGTGTATTAATTAACTCCTTTTAGTAATTCAATATATATCGTCCCCTAACCGGAAATAATTCTGCTACATTCTGCCCACTGTAACATATATTTACGAATGTACAGCTTAGTAAATGACTTCGTCGAAAAGAAAAAAATTTTCTTCTTTACAACCATGTCTTGTCTTTTCCTATGATCAAATAGATGTATTCATAAAAAGCGTATTTTCTTCATGTGCCCAAAAAACTTCAGGGTGGCGAAACGAAATGTACTCAGTATATCATTGAGAAGACGAAAATTTGAACAAATATCTTTTATTGCTAAATTTTAGAGCAGGTGAACTTTCAAATGCTGTGGTTTTACCATGAGACACATACTCACATCAGGTCGTTACAAACTTTCGTAACAACGTTTTCATGTAAAATTAACTAGTTTTAAGATTTTAAACTGCCTAAGAAATTGTTCTATAGGAGTTTGGAAAATAGATAAATAAAGGGATGAATAGATGTAAGAAATCTTTTGTAACGGATAAAGCAGAAAGTGAATCTAGCAGACTCAAAACCAAATGATAACTCTTGAGTACTGTATGAACGTGGAAATTTAAAATAAAAGCGAAATGTAAGATTAAAAGGTTGCGATAAGATGCTTATAAGGAAAACCTCGAAACGGAGGTCAAAACAATACCATTTACTCATCTCACCGAGTTACATCACATCAAGGGTTGTGAGAAAACAATAGAAGATGCTAGCTTTTTTGTACACGAAGTTCTGGTTTCCTTATGTTAATGGGGAAAGATTTTACAGTGTGTGGAATGCAGATTCTTACTGCCTGCTATGGGTAGTTAAGCAGTGTGTGAATCATTGGAAAGATGGATTATATGTCCAATATATGATCACTATTGAGAGGCTATACCTTTATGGACCTAATGACAGTTTTTATTCTTTAACAAATTCAATAGTCGAACCATTCCTTTCATGTAGTGAAAAAGAAGAGTTACTGTCAAGGTGAAACTGGGTTTGCAGATGTAAAGTGATGTGAACATATGATGGATTCTGTCTTTCCAATTTAGTTGTGAGGTATGTATACTTGTATCAGGGAGCTTGAGAATGGTTACTGTAGATATATTTCCCGGGAATCTTTATAGTCTGTCAGTGAGAATTCTGAACTATTATCCCATAACTAAGGACTTATGGAAAGTCTCTTCACAAAAGCTCTAATAAATAGTTTATTTCTCTACATTTTTATATGTTTACTAAAATATTGTGGATGTTATTCTTTAACCAACACACATAAGAAAGTGTGGGTTTGTCAGTCGATGGGGCTCTATAAAAATACTTATTTACCAAAATTTTCCTCCTTTCAGTTAGAAATGCTTATTTGTGAAGAAAATGAATTCAAATAACTTCTTTTCTATTTCTTCTACTTTAATTTCATGCATACATTGAATGTATGGACATTTTAGATGTTGAAAGTCTACTCATCTTCAACACTACATATTTCTACCAGTTCGTATAAAAACTGTGTTCGACTAAGAGAGCATGCTGCTTTAAACGAAATATGATTTTTCTCCAGCTCCAGCGACCTTGATCAATAGCAGTTTTTTTTACACTAGGTCTTCCATTTCATTAGCACTGCTTTTTCCAGTTGACAAGATTTGTTTGCCCAAGAAGCAGTGAACTGCATGACATGAAAGCCTGCTGATGCATATTTGATTATTTCTGTGCGCTACTTGCAACAATGTACAACAGTCATTTGATTGATATAAGTTAAACAATTATCGGTTTGTATGATGTAAGATCAACGAAGCGAATGTAACTAGGGTATCTATGATATGTTTCTAAGCAATTGACACTTTTGTTTTTCAGAGAATAGATATGAACCAAACGTAGGGAAGGTAATATGTTTCGCAACAGGTGTATTTGAATTTTCTTGGAAAAATTTTCTAAACAACTATTTTTTTTATAATAAAAGTCGGAACGATGAATTCTAACATACTTTGTATACAATAAGAAACAAAGCAATTCTCTGTATTCAAAAATCAGAGAAAATATGGAAAAGCTGAGGCAAATTATGCAATGTCATATTTATTTTCCAATAAATGGAGTCAGCTTACTAGAAATTAAATATTGGACAAGCTGGTTGAGAAGCATTTCGAAACACAAGTGATATCTTATGAATGCTGTCAGTTACAGCTTCCTCTTGTCTGAGCTTCATATTGACCAGCAGAAATAAAAAGCAAACCCAAGCCATTTTGTAGAGTATATTTTACATTTTCAGAGATTATATTTGTGACATTGTATTCCTATTAGATATCTCATAATTGTTCGATGTCATCTGATCTCACATAACTGATTGTGAACTTTTTCCACAAGAATAATGGAAAGCACCAACACATGTATTTTATAACCTTAAAAATGATGAGTGCGACTAGTGTAAAGAATAAGCATTCCTGATTCATTTCTAAATTCGGTAGACCATCAGGCAAAAACGTAATTAGCAATAATTGTTTCTCGACTTGCTTTTTTTATTTATAATAAATGTGCAGTCGGAAACTTCTCTGAATTCAGCAGCAAGGGAGCATCTAAACAGTTTATAAATAGAGGAAGTTAGACACTTTTTTCAGTCGACTGCATCAACTCACATTCATTCGTTGGGCTATAATGCTAATTACATCAGAAAGAAAAAAAATATGAAAAAATTTCTGATGCACTTGCTTGTATACAATAATAATTAACAACAATGCCAAGTGAAATTTTTCCAGCGTTAATAAGTTGACTGACTTTGTCACAAAAGCAAAGTTTACTACATCAATAATGATTCTATTTTGTTATTACGAATCTAATTGCTCAAATATTATTTCGAAAAGAGTATAAGATAAAAAGCAGTGTCTGTTAGAAAAGAAGAAATTAAAGTGGTCTGGCTTGAGTAACAATTAAATATTTGTGATTTAAGTCATATAAAGCTGGAGCATTTCAACTATTTTCTTGATTAGTTTATTTATGCTCACTCACCTAAGGGCTTTAAAATACAATTATTATACGGTTACATAAAGAACTAGTTGTGTTAATTACCTGATCTTTCTTTTTCATTTTTCTTTATTCATGGACCAGTGATTGTACAGGTAATAAAATTGATTACTCCGAAAAGATGCGATAAAGAACATTGAAGAAATATTCACTCTAAACTTAATAATACTAATAATAAACGCTGTATTCCAGACGGTAGCTTTGAGTACAGTTTGGAATTCTCAGTGGGATATTTTAATAAATCTACTTCTTGTACAACATTTTCAAAATGAAAAACCGTGACAGTTAAATAGTTTCAACAATATTAGTATGATAGGCAGGACCGCATAACAACCACTAGTGTTTAGATCACCGTCTAGTTTGTGTTGTTGTACATGGGTTGGATAGAAAGAAACACGCAAGCTCGGTGGTGGTGGTTCATTCACCCATTTTGAAAATTTGGTGTTTCAGCGATGTGTCCATCTAATAGCTACATCATATACTATTTTGCGCTCAGTGGCCAACTATCGCCTACTCTGGTATTTTTTCGTAGTGTTGTTGTTAGCTTCATTTGAGATATGTTTATTTGATATATAGCTCACAGCAATACAGTATTACTTACTTGATGACCTGTCCAGCAATTTGATGAAATATATTAGATAGAACACTTTTGGTAGCTTGAAATTTAAACAGGCCGCCAATGCATCATTAGTCCCTACATACTCATTACTTTCGAGTAGCTTTTCTAACAATGAAAAAGATTGTATTGTGCCTTCACTGTATTCCATTGAATTACGTTTTTCTTGCTGTGTTTAAAATGGTATGCAAATACAGTGTTCCGAGTAATATTAACTGAAACCACTTTCAGAATATCTATCCTGTTCTTTTACGTCCTTTTGAGCAACACATAACTTTTCAACAATGAAAAATAAATATTCAGCGTCAATAAAGCATTAGGTATGCAAATTTGTAGGAGAAACCTACAGTGGGAATAATATGGGTTTTCAGTTATTGGGAGATTATTGATGATTTCTGTCCATCTACATTTCACAAGCTACAGTAAAAATTCTACTTATTTATTGTTTTAATTAGGTTAGAGTACTGAAACTATTCAAAGCCAAAAACACAAGGCAAACGAAAAGACCTTTGAAGGCGCATATTTCATCAGTGAATTCATGTTGTGATACACCTGAATATTTTTCCTTTGAAAATTTATAATAACCTAACTTAAAATGGATTACTGTTTGCAGGTCATTGATGACTCCCTAAATCTGGACAAATGTGAAAATCACTTTCAATCAGCTTCACATTATGCTGCTTTTTAATCTTATAGTAACAGAAAATTGATGAACACGTCATAGGTAATTAAGATCCTTAAGAAAGTGTAGCATAGTTGGGAAAAGAAACACCATTGGATGTAATAAAATTTTATGGATGGATTGTCTCACTTTGTATGCAAACAGAAGTAAATTACGAACGCTCTATCTTTCTACATACTTTTAAAAATTGTCTGTCAGAGAAAGCGGTAAGTACTTACATACAATTTCTACTTAAATTATCAAGGGAAACCAGTTGTTGGTTCATGAGGTATTCTGTAACGGAATCTTGCATTTCAGTTCACTATTTGTTTTGCAAGCATCATAATCTTCAGCATATTATAAACGGTAAACGTGTCTTAATTCAACAGAAAATGGTAATAATCAGAATACACGGATGCAGCCCCATGAATAATCTTCTTCTCTGCATACTGACGGATGAGTTCCCGGATGAAGAATTTGATACAGCGATTAGCTTGATTATCAACCTAGAAGGTGAAGATGCTTGAACTGATGAATGCAAAGATTTTCCTGTGAAACATGCACTTTTTATTCAGTTATTTCAACAATGGACATTTGTCAGCTTAAAAATGCCTAAAAATGTTTTCTCAACCGTCATCATTTGATCTTGTTTCATTTCTTTTGGTAGTACAACATAAACATTGCGTTAGCAAGAAAACTAAATTATACTTGATTATGGACAGTCTGGTTGGTAGTTCAGTGAATAACGATGTTTACAGATGTTTAGTTCCAGGTTTATTTTAACTTCAACACCTAAGGGAACCTCACAGTCACTTTTCAGGGACTTTCAGTAGGCCGAAATGTACATTCACGGTTTCACTGTTGAAGAAATTAAATAACATTAGGACTCACCGTTCTCATTGACTGCTTATGACTTTTGACTTAATAATCTGAGTTAAGTCTGCATCAATCAATTAAGTTGGGAGGGAATGATTTCAGTAATGCCTGTCAGTCTGTAAATGAAACACTTAAAAACCACCTTACTAGATAAAGTTAGAAATATGTAGAATGAAGTATTGGAAAGCCAGAAATCAGAATGTAAGCATACTTATCGAAAATGATATCTGACATTTCATTTCTGATGTCACCTTTAGTAGTTGGTTTGTCTTTTTAGCTGATTTAAAACTGAGGTTAATGAAAGGTAATATCTATGTACAAACTCGTGGAGTTGCCAGTAAAGGAAAACCAGTTGAGGAAAGATATTTAGAGAGATAGGGACCCAATATCTTAAAGAATGGTGACTAGGCATGCTTAAAAGGCAAACAAACATAGGGGTCTTGCTAAAGAAAGGCTGAGTGAAGTAAATTTTAATATCATACATTTTGTCATTTTGTTTACATGTTGCTTATCAGCGTTGAGAATTTATGTTCAAAATTTATACGATTTGTAATAATTTATTAGTGAAATATGAAAACTGAGGATAAATTATATCTCATATGAAGGTGAACTAATAATTCGTCGATGTCTAGATGACCTGGAAGTTTAGCTTGTAGAATTGTCCATCGGCCATAGCTTAATATTGGCACTCAGGTTAACTAGGAGAGTGGATTTCAAGCAGTCGGAGATGTATTATGCGTAAACACAAAAAAATATATTTCATATTTTAATTTGATAAGCCTGAAAACTTCAGAGATAAAATGTTCATTCATCTTTTGACTTTTGAATGACTAAATCGGTAAGTAGTTTTTTTAAAATAACGGTATACATAGGTCTTTAGTGTAATCTTATCTAATCTAAAAGATATAACCAAATTTTCTGATTTGGTGGGCATCATAACTGAATAAGTTGACAACCTAATTGTTTATTTTATGCCACTATCGAAAAACATTCATTTTTCACTATTACTGATGTAACAGTTAGCTGATCTTTGTTCTAGCTTTGAGTTATATTCATAATACATGGGTTTAACAGCTGATTTATTTGACTGCAAAGATTTGAAATGCAAAATTACCTGAGATAGAAAAATTCGTGTTGTATCTTGGTTGCTTTTTCTGAACTCCATGGTTCTATCGTGGAGCTTTCATTGACTTTCTAGACAACATGATCACTACTAGCATTAATACAAATCGGGGTAATGAGATTTCTCTATAAGTGATTCAATAGCCTACTCTGACGAAGTGGTTAGTGATTGGCGGTTTCTTTTGTCTGGTGTGTCATTGACTGACTAAACTTTTCTGTCGATTTTTTCTAGGTATGACCTCTAACCTTAAAGTTGTTTGCCATTTTTCTTCCTAGTTGATGTATGTCCATCTATTTCTTACCGATTGAGTTGAGCGATAAGTTTCTAGGAATTCTGTGATATTCCTTGTTTTTCCCCTGTCCAAGATTTCTACATTTTCAAAGTTGAATTCGGTCCATGCATTGACATGAGGAAGGCAGTATTAAGACATTTAATAACCATTAAGTGTTTATATAGATGACGGTGAAGCGGGCGATCGATTTGTCTACAGTTGTTGCAGTTGGTTTTGTTAATAAGTTTTGGTTTTCCTCCTTTCGGCCTTGAGTCCTTCCGTCTGCACAATATGATTTGAAGAGGAGCTGCTGGTTTGTGAGTCAAATCAATTCAAGGTGCTCTCAGAAGATTTGTCGCCATGACAGCCAACAAGGAAAGGGATTGACAACCACAAGGTCAAAGGTCAGGTGGAAAAAACGTCTACAGGAAAATATTTGCATTCAGTGATACGAAAATCAAAGGAAACTGTCAATAGCGAGTGACCCCGTCAGAGTAGTATAATCAATCGCTCACGGAGAAGCACTGGCAAGTGACTTTATATTAATGTTAGTGTTGATAATGTTGTCTAAACGGTGGACGAAGTCTTCACGAATGATCTGTTTAGTTCAGAGAACGCAACACTACCAAGATCATGAACTTGAGCTGCAGATCAACGTTTCGTTAGCGTAGTACTGACCGCCGATTTGAAGGACAAAAATCCAAGAAAACGCTACGATGTCGTTGACTCTGTGAAGATGTCAGAGTGTATTAGCCAGCACTTAGAACCTTTAAGACTATGAGTGTGATATATAACATTCTCACTCAAAAAGTGAATAGTTTCTGATAACATTCAATGAAGTTTTTCGGCACTTACAAATAGTTCTTTCGCTTAGTAGAAAATATGAAGCTAACATAGCGATATAATCTTAAATTCTTTTACGGTAGTGAAATAAGTGATTGCCTGATTTTTAAGTGCTAGATTTCAATTGTATTACATGCAATAATCTAGAAAATATATCACTCATAGGCATAACATTTCTTACTGATTTTCTTATGCTTTCAATCAAAATCTCCCGAAATCAGTCAAGATGAATTTATTAGTGCCACTAAAGGATAGGTCTGTTTAGAAGGAAATAAATTATAATCACAGCTCGGTTTATGTTAGCCTCCTGAAGTTTTGTTGGGTTCAAGGAAGAAAGTTATATTGGATTTGTAATAAATTACCGACTAGCGTGATGATATCTTGAAACATTTATTTCATTTGTTTCTTTTGTTGTTTGATTGCTTTCCGATAGTTCTGATAAGCAACTGTGATGATTCTGCAATTTATGAATACTTCATCGTAGGATTTATAATTTTAATTATTTATCACGATTTTCTGAATGTTTCATTTTGTAAAAATGGAATTTAGGCATTTTTTGCAGCTTTGGTCTTAGTTAAACAGCAAAAAAATCGCACAAAATGGAATGTACATTAAGTTACTATTGGTAATCTTTTACAAAGTAATACTCCTTGAATTTCAATAGCAACTATGGTGCTCTCATAAGCCCAAATAAGACTTTTGATCACTTAGATAGGTTTTGACAGATTTATGTCATTTCCGAAACTGCTTAATCGAAAGACGCTGTAAATGATTAGAAAGCGAAGGCCATACTGAATTGTATCGTTATATAATGCATCAAAAAGTGACAAGCTAAACTACTTATTCACTTATGGATATAGGGCGATTAGAAATGTTGAAGTTGCAAACGTAATACGGTCAGCTAACATTAAGGTAGAATTTCAGAGCTGTCGTAAAATGCAACTCCATATTCAGATGTATTTGAATTATTCACTAAACTACTAATACTACTAATTGTTTTATGTGCTCTTTGGAATTTTCTAATAAAGTGTAGAGAATTAATAGTGTTTCCTCTACATGTTTTAGTTTATTATTTAGGTTTTTTTGATTCGAAACATGTCCAGGTAATATCGCTACACAACACTTATTCGCCAAGTTTTATTTTAAATTTCACAAGAACATGAAAAAGTGTTAGTAACAGTATTGTCAGTGGTGACTTCAACACATAAAAGATAGGTTCAGTTTTCTATTGTTTTGAAGCTTTAGGAAGCGAGATCAAAAATGTGAAAGGAAAGGTTATTTAAAAATGAGATTCAAATATGAAAGCTTACTCAGATGTAAACTTTGCTGACATAAGAACCCTTTTAACCCTGATTGAAATGAATAACATATTTTGCAGTCAAGCAAGTGAATCTGATCAGGAGGTAGGGATAATTTAGTTGTCAAAGCGTAAAACATTAGCCAAATTTAAAATCATAGATACTGTTAAAGTCATGTCTGCAAATATACCCACCAGTTGGATTACATTCAGTTGTAGAATAAAGTAGCAAAGTGCAGCTATATCAAGGCTAATTAACTTAGGTAGTGGTTGATTATCCCATCGTTCAGCATGGAAACATGCAGTTTATGTAATGGAAACTTTTTATCAAAGACTTGAAAAATGTGGAAACTTATACCACAACTTAGAGTAGAGAATGTGTAATGAAAAAAATATAAAACTAAATTCTGGGTTTACTTTTAGGTGACTACGAAAGCTAATACTAATCCACTGTATCCTAAGTGAAATAAATACATCCAACCACATAATGAGTATTTTATGTTGAAAGCTGAAACTTCATACAGCATGTCGCGCAACATGCATCTAAAACAGCAATTATTATTATTATTATTATTTGTCCCCTGAATTCCTAGTGGGACATGCGGCTTCAGTAGCACGTCTCCATTCCACTCTCTTCTCTGAAATCTTTTGAACCTGACTCCATGACAGCCCACAACCTCTCATTTCTTCCTCACACGATCTCCTCCATGTCACCCTCGCCACGGACGACCAACTAGTCGTTTTCCAACTGGGTTCCACTCGAGGACCTGAACTGGTGCGTGATGTCCCCAGTCGGCCTTCTCAGTGTATGCCCAATCAGATCCATCTCCACTTCCTTCTACATATTTGTTGAGTGACAGGTTCTTGGTTAGTTCATTGGCAGGCCAGAGTTTCTTGTTGCTTATTATGATTATTCTGGCCATCTGATCTTCGGTAACGAGCCAGCGTAGTCAGTTGTTGATGAGTGTTTGTAGTTTGTTGGAAATGCCTTTCGGAACGCGCCAAGTCTGTCAACCATCACATAGAAGCACTGACTTGACTGACACTGGTGTTGAAAATCCGGATCTTGTTCCACATGCTGAGTTCAGTGCAATAGATCTCCACACCGGTTTCAGGTTAATGAACGCCTGTCTTGCTGTTTTTCCGATCCAGACTTTGACATCCTTGTTTGTGCTGCCTGTAGTTGAAACGGTGCTGCCTAGATAGATGAAAGAGGCTACTTCTTCTAGGTTCTTTTTTGCAGTCCAGCATATCCCCCTCTTCTCGCTCCCCACTGTTCGCTACATGATCCAGTCGACCACAATCAGGAATATCATGGGTGATAACAGGCAGCCTTGTTCTACTCCTGTCTTCACTTCAAAGGCATCACTGAGCTTCTTATTGTGAATTACTTGGCATGTGGCGTTTTCATATAATTGCTGAATGACGCTGACAAAGGTTTGTGGTATTCTGTAGTGTTGAAGCAGTTTCCAAATTACTTCTCGGTCGACACTGTCAAAGGCCTTTTCAAAATCGATGAAGTTGAGGTAGAGATCCAGTTGACTGCCATTATATACTCTGTTCTATGATGATGCGAAGCTTTGCAATTACATGTGCGATATACTTGGTATTTTCGTTGAAAACAATAATCTAGGAAACCTTCTTCAATTTTTTACTAGTGCTCATCACTAGTTATACAGTGCACCATCTTGTGAAACGAATTCATGAACACCATGGAAGCTGTTGACAAGGTGAGAATGGAAGTGCATCTTCGGCTCTGTAACATACCATTAAGTTAACTCAGGAAACGCGGCTCCTTCAGATAAGTGCTTTAAAAGCAGTGACGGTTGTAGTGTGAATATCTAGACTAAAATGGGGATTCAAGGGGAAAGTCATTGGGCTGGATGGATGAGGTGTAGCAGTTGTGGAGTATTTCCTTTGGATGACCAGTAGGGTCGTGTTAATGCTGCTTTCCCTCGTATATGTATATAAGCAGTGGGTTCGACTGGAAACGTGATCCAGTGAATAATAATGCATAACAGTATGGCACATCAAATAAACAATATAATAGGGAATTATGTGCAACACGTACCAAGGTGCCGTCTGTCATGTCACACAATGTTATTTGAAGTAGTTTTAGTCTCGGGAACGTTAGGAGTGACCAGAATGAAGTATCACAGAAGTCAATGAAGCTTTTGACTCTTTGTCTGAGTCGTTTTGGGAAGTGTAGACGTGGCAGCTGGCCACCACGTAAGAGCAGAAACTAGTGGCTGGAGTCCATAGGGACAATGTTCAGAAAAGGTGCTATTGACGTACAAATATACTTCGTAAATATTCAAGCTGCTATACTTAATTCCACATTTTTAAATTCCTCATTGTAATCATATCACAACTTCCTGAGACTCTGCAGTGACTTCCTCTCCATTATACTATCCTTCATCTTACAGCCAGCTTAACTGATGTGCTGATACGAGTTGTGGCAACCTAGTCACCTAGACAGTAATACCAGCTATTATATTCATTTCGCCTACACCCACATATTTGGTCTACGTGGATATCTTTTCTTATTCACTCGTTCCGGGTATATCACTGTGAGTGAAGTGTAGCGAGTTGAAGTGATGCAATTCAGTGCCAGGTTTCATGTTGACTTCGTTTTTGTGGAAGTACCTAAAAGAATTCGTAAAACGTAACAGTCTCATGAATCCTACCGACTTTTGGTACACATTCGAAAGGCACTGGGCAAGATAGTGAACACCCGTGCACTAGTCCCGACTGATAGCTGCTACTTTGACGTGGTAGTCGGTGTTGCATATCACAATGACAAGATGAGCTACTCGGTGTCGTAGCCTACTAGAAAGGTCATCTGGATTCCGACCACACTAAAAGCAGTTGCCGTTGGGGTGTATATTATCACAATGTGATGGGGGGGGGGCGAAGTTGTACGTCTACTAGCTAGATAGGTGTGATTTTTCTGTCGGATGACCAAGAGTACCACGCTGATGCTGTCTTGCTAACGGAAAAGGAGGATCGGCAAAAGTTGACAACAAAATATAACACGCTTCACCTACCCCACGGTCCTTTTCAGCCTGTGGTTTGGGTTTCACCTACCTGGCATTAGGAAAACCAGACTTCAGGAAAACATTTCGCAAATCGCTGTTTGGATGACAGATGTTGCATGGGCTTTGCGGTCACGAAAATCTTTTCTATTTGACGTATCTTAAGGAGAAATAGCCTTTCACGATGTGAGCAGGCGAAAAGCGCTAACCTACAGCACGTTTCCAGCAGTACACAAGATACATTCAAACATAAACTATTCTCTTCAACTCTTACGTTTCCTTTGCTTTCACCTCCTGATTCTAATATTAAGCCTCTTACAATTTAAACAACCTGTTATTCTAAGACCACTGTAAATGATCAAGGCCACCGAGACCTCATTCCTAGTCTTCTAAGACCCACCATCGTTTTCATTTTGGAGCTTTCAACGTTCGAACTCTGTACCAAATTGAACAGAAAGCATTATTCTCCATAACTCTGGAATCTCGAGTCATGGATGCATTCTCTATCTCTGAGACACGTATGCAGAACCTGACTATAGCTAATAAAGTAATCTTAAAAATTCACCTTAAGAGTATCCGGAGACCCAATCGCTAGCTCTCGTGGACTCGCTTGTATAGACATAGCTTTGAGTTTTTAGGGCAGAAAGTGAGCTTCCAGACTAGATGACGGTAAAGAGCTGTCTATGTGCTGTTCGATTGGATGCATCTGTGAAGAATAGGAAGGATCAAGCGACAAATTGATGCCCATTCGTAATCTTAGCCTAGTTACCTACCGTCTGTAGTTTAGATTATGCAAAGAATGAACTCTATGAGAAGCTGTCAACTTTACTGCAGAAAGTAAAGCGAACAAGTGTAGTCATAATGGTAGGTGACTCTAACGCTCAAGTACGGGAGCTGGGTTGAGCCAGTTGGAAAGATATCTTGGAGGTATTTGCGGAATCTCATGCCAACGAACAGATAAGGGTGGCCGTTTGTTGCGATTTTGCTCTGAAAATCACTTGTTTCTGACAGTCACTGCCTTAAGACATACAGAGAGACATAGTCTCACATCATACCAATGATAAAGACAGATAGATCACACTGTTATAAACCATTGTTGAAGAGGATCTGTAGAGAATCGCGGTTCTTTATGGAGTACCTGTTCAGGCTCTAATTACTCTTATTTTCCTAGCTTATCTATGTCTGAGCCTTACTGGCAACAGGCAACAGGAAGCAGTGAGGCCCATGTGTGCTCAAATGCTAGATGACGATGCTAAGTGTGCTGTTAAAGAGGAGTTAGTTAAGCACTTATGTACACGTGACAGCATTCCTCATCTTGGGGAAACCTGACGTGATATTGTCTGCCATAGGAACAGTGGTAAAGACAATCGGTAACCTACACCCGAAGGCTAGCGAACTTCACTGAATTTCCGCGAAGTCATCCGGATCGATTGGTGCGAGAAAGATTGATTCCAGCTGGGTTGGACCATGATGAAGAGCGAAAGCAACTGGAACATAAGCCTAACAAGTGTCTTCGCGTCGATTGCAAGCAGTGGTGGGTGACGAAATTAAGAGAGATGGAGGGGCTATCACCGTTGGGTAACATTCAGCGATTATTTAGGCTCAATGATAATACCAGCAGGAAGAAGACGATGGTCAGTAAAATCATCACCGAAAGGGATGATTCGCGGATAACTCTCCAGGACAGGTGCCTAGAACATTGAGCAGGATACTTTAAAGCACACTTCAGCTGGCCTAAACCAACGCTTCACTTGCCTAACATCTAGCCTGAACCTGAACGGGACGTAGATTTAAGTCGTGTAACTGTTCTCGAAGTTGAGAAAGCTGTATCGAACATGAAACGGTGCAAAGCATCAGTATCTAACAGTTTGTCACCTGGAGTTTTCAAGGATGGAGGTAGGAAATTGCTCATTAAATTGATGGAGGTACTAGGTAAGGCTGTCAAACTAGTGTACTTCACTGGTCATCCCACTTAACAGGAAAGGGGAGGAATCTTCTTTTGACAACCATAGGTGCATCAGTTTGACCAATATTGTGTCCGAGGTCCTAGGGTGCTTAAACATCTGACGCATAACTGGAGCTGCAGAAAAGCAAACTCTAGAAAACCAAGCATGTCTCAAGCGGACCTAGACGAGGGTGCATCAATCATATTTTAACCCTCTGACAGGTTCCAGAAAACAGGCATACTTACCGGCAGCTGACAGTTGCCACATTTTTGACCTGAAAGTGGTATTTGACTCTGTCGAACGTGAGGTGTTGTGCCAGTGTCTGATTGTGACTGGAGTACCAAACAAGTATATAATGCTAACCAAAGCCTTCTATTTACATTCACACAGTAGTGTAAGCGCTGATGGAAAGTTGTTATCAGAAGTGACTATAGCTTGTAGCGTCTGCTTGGTATTCCCAGTGTCACCATTACCATTCGTTTTCGTTACAGATATACTAACGATCATAACCTTGGATAGGTGTGGCTTCACAGGGATTGACCTACTCTCTGGAAGTCAGTTGGTTGAGTCGGTGTATGGATATTGTCTTGTTAGGTGAGGAAGCTGATGTGATGGAAGGTCTTGTCAATGCACTGAGAAGAAATTGGAGTATATTTGGCATGCGTTTTGCAACTGTCAAAGGTAAGTCTGGTCTGCTCCTGGTTCAATGATAGGGAGTGATGTGATGGAACGTGTTGAATACTTCCCCTTAATGGTGAGTTTTATCATCCCGAAGGGGCTGGTTGCTGACAAAATCCCAGTTGGAATGCATAAAGCCCGTTAAGCATTGCCAACATGCAGTCTGTGGCGCCGACTGGCAAGATATCCCAATATCTATCAAATGACAAGTATACTGCGCTGCAGTTTTTCCTTTTTTGTAGGGCTGTAATGTAGTCATTAAAAGTAGGAGACAGAAAGTGATTACAGAGTTTTGGTCACAGATATCTTCGTAGCATTTCTGGCGTTTGATAGAATCATAGTGTGAGCAGTTTGAGGTCAGGCGAAGAGTACCAGGTAAGACAAGCAAGTCGATTGATGAGGCTGAGAACTTTAGTCCACTGAGATGGTTTGGACATGTACTGCACATGTCGAATCATCGCCTGCCTTGATTCACTATGGCAGGGGAAATTGGATTAGTTTGAAATAGAGTTGAGGGTGGTCAGTTGAAAAGGTAGCACAAGTCCATCAAGTCCCTGGCTGTTGATGTGAGCCGCGTGGGGAGATATAGACTACTTGGTTGGGGTCAGCGAAACGGAAAGAGTCAGTGGCTGAGAACTCTTAGTGACATGTGTGAAAATTGGTTACAATGGTTCAGATGTGTTCACTCCTCGTGATCTTCTAAAGCTTGAGTATTTGCACTAACTTTGTCTTCAGACTGTTATTCTCTCATTCAACTTTGTCTACTTTGATATCACTCTTTTTCTGTCCACCTGTTTTTCGTGTACTTTTGTGAAGTGTGGCGAATTGAGCCAATGCACCTGTGTGCGAGGTTCTACGTTGATTTTATGAGTCACGTTTTTGGTATGTCACGCACATTAGGTTGAGTTGTGAATGAATATATTTGGAAACTGACATACTATCGAACATTGTTCGTGATATTGAAATTGATTTCCAAGCTGAATGACTGTCAAAACAAATAAGGAAAAAATTGTTTACGACGGAAAAAAGTTTTCTCGATAGGATGGTGACAACTAATATTGAATGAGTATCTTCGGAAGAAAGGTGAGATAGGGAATACTTTTAGATTATTGTATTCAGTGAAAAAGTGCCTCCTAACATGCTTTTAAGTTACTTAGATTAGTTTAATCTAAGTTCTATGAACAAGAAGAAGAAATTTATTTTGCATATTATTTCATAATCATATTTTTAAAATTCTGCTCCGATTCAGTGTTATCAATTTTTAACATATTTCTTGCCGTCCGCTATACATTTTCTCATTAATTTGACAAATGCATGATAAATGTCTTCACGGCTTGAATTCCATTACTATAAATTAAATTGTTAGAAGTATATTGTCACAATCATTTTGGATTTTTGAACGAAAAAGGTAAGTAGAATGAATAACTACATATATTGAGCTCTTTTTTGAACTCATAAAAACACGAAGCGGTAATAAGATCCAACACAACGCAAGATCTAGATAGAACTGTGTCATTTTCAAGTAATCTACCTACAGCCATTATTAGGTGAGTTTCCTAGAAAACAGTATGTCATGAAGTATCTGAATACAGGGTAGCTGGTTTTTGAGAAGTGAGTAGCAAACAAGTAGATTAATCATCATTTTAAAATTGTGAAAAATGTTTCAAGTATGAAAGAATGCAGTAAGAAAGACAGAATTTTAATATACGTTGAATACATTTGTTTCTGACAAACAGCTAAGATTAAACTGAAAAGCACAGTGGATATACTTTTTATGAAAGCAATAATGTTATAATTTAAATTACACTAGTTATTCTTGGCATTGATAGTGTAATGCAAGTAGGTAATTTAAGACTGTAGGAATTGTGCTAGGAAAAACTTTATGACTGTCACCTGCACAGTCGATAATGTAGCTTAGTTTTTTACGTTCTTAAGTTGTCTATAATACTCTTCTAATCCATGTATTCTGACACAATGAAAATCTAAGTTTATAATTAATTACTTTTCAATCTTTATTAGTACAAATGGAATGTTGAAGAGTTATTAATATGCTACAGTTATTGAAAATGTTTAAGATTTTTAAAAAACTCATATAAGAGTTCTTGTGAAGCAATAACTGGGTTATATAATAACTGTTGACATGCTGCAAATGGTTAGCTAAATCTTCAACCACCAAGAACACATCATGTAAAAGCGAATGGTTGTTAACAAAAAGTTTAGTTAAATGAATACAATTTAGATTGATTTGTCATCTACTGATGATATATTAATACAGGTTTATGTTCTATCCCTTCACCTACTAAGCTAAATCCTGAAGTACAGTTTTTAACTGCTCTTTTATATGGAATTTTATGTGTGGTAATAGCTGTTACAAACTTGTACTAAGGAGTAGATTAAATAGAACTAGTAATAACAATCAGAGTAGCAGTTTAGTTCGGTAAAGCATCTTCAGTTTGTATCGTAAAATCACAAAAATAAAATTATACATGAGGTAATAATATAAATATGAATCATTGATACTGGATGATGACTGATGGTGAAATGAAAGGCTGTATTATAGCATAACTGGAACCACTGAACTGCCTGTCATTCTTCCAGGAGAGAATGTAGAAGACCTGACTTTGTGTTGTCAATGAGTGGGTGGTTGCTCATCATTTATTCATACTGGCATTAAGTGGAACCCATGGTGACTGAAGTGTAGCTTCTATCCGGTCAGCAAATGAGTTTCCTAGGTTAATTATTGGAGTGTCAGGCAAATTATTCGAAAGTTGATTGTTTGAATGTTGTCGTGATCTTGGTTTTCATTTCACTTTAATTTGTGATCCAGCATCAACAACTCCATCCTTTAAAAACAGAAGTATCTCATATTTATAAATAATTACAAACTGCTCAAGGGAGCAGCTGCTTATCTAGAAATTCAAGTACTCTAAATAGATGTATCCACAATAATTTTGCATTGCATAAGGTGTGTGCTAAACTCGATCTAAGATTATATGTCTGATTAGGACTCGGAGTAGAATCCAGGGGGGGGGGATAATGTTTCATCCTAATAATGGTTCTAAGACTGAAACCTGTAATAATGGTGAAGAACACTTGTGGTACACTATGTAACTAGGATATTTTGACAGAACGTTATCATCGTCAAATTTTGGTACTTTTATATTTTACAAAACAAGTCACCTGAGAGTTGTATGTCTCTATATGAATTCTTCTATCCTAATCTAAACGTCTCCATCTACAGTAACTAGTCGAATGTAATTGACAAGCATGGCGAAAGAATTCGACATGAAAATAATTACTTGTTTTAATTCAGTTTAACAGACAAGCCACCTTGATCCTGTGTGCTAACTTATGTTTTGAATGTGAATGTGACATATGCAAATGCGTTATAGTTTATTAAATATACGAACGTTTACATTACTATTTGAGCATTGGCGAGGGACAAGTCAAGTCAATAAGAGGTTCATTTTCGTCTCATTTGGAAAGTGTTAGCCAAATACTAAGTCCGAAACATTCATAATCATCTACTGGATTCCACCTAAACATTTGAATGTGGTTTCCATTCGCATCCAATAAATAACCAAAGATGTGGAAACTTGGGCGAATAGCCCTGGACTTTGTATCAAAAAGAATTTCTCCCAACTTTTATCTCTGCCTTTGTCAGGAAAATCTAATAATTCACTTTTATCACTTATTTCTTTCATTCTTTTTCTTTCTTAGTTGAGTAAAGCCAGATAGGTCACAATATTTAAATACATAATTTTAACTATTTTTATCATTCCATGATTAACATGTGACAGTTATCAGTTGTGAGTGGAAATCATGTTTCCAACCGTCTGAAAAATTTAAATATCCCGAATAGTTTTTCTATAGAACAAGAATGATATAAAGCGTACAAGGTCAGAAAATTCCTAGGACGCATGCTAGCGTTAGATAAAAGAAAATTCATGGAAGCACGTGATAGATTTATATTCCGCACATTGACACTTTACTGATTTAATTACCGATGTTAGTGAAAATGTAATGCTGTGATAAATTTTCCGGATTAATGATATTGAAATTTTGAAAAGAAACCCTATCAAAAAAGTTTTAATTGAGTAAAACAAAATAGACGCGTAATTAAAATGTGACACTGACCGGTAGATGGTAGTGATATCCACGTTTTTCTCACGATGATTAAGTTCATTATTTCAGAGTTAAAAGTTCCTATCAACTTATTTCAGTTGATGGGACCTGGCAGCACACAGTTGGTAACCCAAAGTTTTTCATCTAACAATCATATTTTCACGGTAGTTTGTTTATTTGACTTTTTCAAATTTAGTTATTAAGAAATGCTTGATTTGTATCTACTTTTACGAACAGAATGTCTCAACACAGCATTAAGAACTTCCATTTTCACAGTTGATGACCGTGAAAATGATCCGAATACAGTAACAAATAATTTTTATTCCAGTGTTTACCTAGGACTTTTTTGCAGACATTTTGACAATATACTTTGTTAATTAACCTATAAAATTGTGATTTGTATGAAAATTCTTATAGCCATAGAACTCAAGCATGGTATTGCGTTTATAGATGAACGCACTCAATTAAGTTTAATGCATGTAGAGTGATTGGTGAATTTCCCTCAATGTTTGTATTACGTTTAATTTGATGAACAAAAGATCTGTGATAAGTTTCAGCTTAATAATATTGATTTGCAGACTTAATTGGTCGATTGCGTCGACCGAGAAGTAATTTGGCAGTTGCTTCAACACTACGGTGTACCACAAACATTTATCAGTCTCATTCAACAACTATACGACTACGCCACATGCCAAGTGATTCAGAATGGAAAACTCAATGATACTATTTAAGTGAAGACAGGAGTAAGACTAGGTTACCGTCCCCCATCATCGATGATTTTCCTGATTGTGGTGAACTGGATTGTGCAACAAATTGTGACCATTGAGAAGATGAGCATACGCTGTTTGACCGATGAAAAGACCCTAGATAATTCGAATTTCGCGGATGATGATATATGTCTAATGTCTTGTCACACAAACTCGAAGATCTACAGGCAAAAACCAACAAGTTGACAGAAGAGGCGGGATTTCAAGTGAACATAAAGAAGACAGAGGTGACAAAGATATCCAACCAGCAACAACAAGAGGGACCAATCACCTACTTAGATAAGGCAGCATGGTTTCAACTACAGGCAGCGGCAGAGATCGGAAAAGCAAGACAGAACTTCATTAATCTGAAATTAGTGTGAAAATTTACTACACTGCACTGCAGTGCACTCAGCAAAAAACGTGAACAAGATCCGGATTTTCCACACTAATGCCAAGTAAGTCAGTGCTTCTGTGTGACGGTTCAGAGACTTGGTGCGTTACGAAAAGCATTTCCAACAAACTGCAGTCATTCATCAGCAACTGCTGCCTACCCTCACTCGATACTGAAGATGGAGATCAGATAGCCAGAATAACAAGTAAGAATAAGCAACAAGGGACTCTGGCTGACTGGCAACGAACTAACCAAGAATCCATCGCTCAACAAATATTGAGAAAGTGGAGGTGGATAGGGCATACACTGAGAAGACGGCTTGGGGACACCAGTGGCCAGGTCAGTCTCTCAAGTGGAATGGAAAGGGGAAACGACGAGTTGGGTGTCCGATGGTGACATGGAGGAGATCTCGTGAGGAAGAAATGACAGGTTATGGGCAGTGGTGTAGTCAGGTTAGAAAGGCTGCAGAGAACAGAATGGAGTGGAGACGTGCTACTGAAGCCCTCTGTTTCACTAGGAACCCAAGGGACAAATAATAATAATAATAATAATTGGTCTACCCCTATTGCATGGTCACGTATTTGTGGCGAAATAACAACAGTTGGGTTTTCTCCGTCATCTTCTTTGGATCGATGCAGTAATCCAATTTCCTGACTAGCCTCAATCAGATTATTTGACCTGCTTAATACACTTCACAACAGTTTTGTGGTCTTTGGTGGGTTGAGCTATATTACCCACTTTGGGTCAGCTAAATTTGTTGAACTAAAATGTTTCTCTTATTTTTATTAACCTTAAGATCAACTAAATTCAGGTTTACCGAAATCTCGAGTAAAACTTTTGATAACAATAATCAATATATTGAAACTGTATAAATTGACTTCTGTCATTATTCTACTGAAGTTACTTGGGTTACTCCCACTACAGTTTGTAATAAGTTACTCAGGGTTATTTTTAAGGATATTTCGTGAATAGTCAAGGATTTAAACCGTTTTTAAGTCTTATGTCTTTTCACCTACCATGCAGAATCACCTTCTTCAAGCCTAACTTATGACCGAAAGTTAGTGAAAATGTTCTGAAATTGAAAATTCCAAGATTTCGGCAATAGGCTATACCTAGTTTATGGCCGTGTAAATAGTACCACTTCTAAAGGTGCAAATTACTGTACGCCTTTAAGACGATTAATATAAATTTCTACTGAGTGGTTTCCACCTGAATTTAAGTTTGTATGAATGGCCTGGTTAAACCTCTGAATCCCTAAACTTTCTGTCACATATATCGCATCAAGTTTTATTTCATTTCAATTCTCCAATTATTGCCCATAAATGACAATAGATGTGTGAATTTTTAAAGAAATATCGTATTGCTGTTAGGCATTCGGGATGAAATAAGGGGGAAACATGAGGGTGGATGGTAGCTTGGTTTAAGCCAAATAAGGCTTAGTCGAATGACTTTACTTGAAATACTTAAACTACAAGGGTCTTCTAGTTAGGGTGAACTACTTGCAATCCGTTCATTTTTCGAATGATGCAACGACATTTCGAGAAATTTGGCTCCATAATCTCCATGAATAGGTTTTTAGCGGGTAAAAAATGTCCTATCAGGATTGGTGAAGTTCTGGAAAGTGGTGTGATGTTGATCTAGCTACCTCGATCATTATCTAGTATGTATGTTTCACGTTTTCGAATGACAATACTGAGTATATCATTGTGAAGTATATTGTCCACACATGAAGGTAAATATGGCTATATTTGCATCGTGATCGTTCGCACGATACCTAGTTGCAGCTATTCTCCATCATCTTGATTGTTTGACAAGTTCATGAAAGTCTTAGCTCCTACTGTTTGTAGGGTGTTGATTTTAACTTTTGTGACACTCAGAAGAGTACCGAGGGTGTGGCGACTGCGTTACATAGTAGCATGGTTTTCAAACTTGATAAAGGTGCTATGTTCAATCTACACTTTTAAATTATACTCCTACCCCTGACTCTGTTTTATAACTTTTTTTATTGAAAAAGCTTGCCTGAAAACATTATTTTTTGTTGCAAACTGGCTTTACGATGTTTTTTTGAGAGGAGGCACTACACTCAGTATAGAGGGGAGCAATATACACATGATTCTTCAAATGTCCGATAATTAGTTTCAGCTTAGGATGTGAGCGAGATGTATGCGAAATGTTTTACTCCTATAACTTTTCTAATGTTAACCGTTTGTAGTGCAGAGTTTATTAGTTGTGATCTACCTTACTTCTTGCTGTTGTTTTATCTTTCTCATTTCTATCATATTATACTAATTTTGAGGAAAGTCCTTCGCTTTACCTTATATATCAAGACGTCACAATTATTCAGCATAACTCAGCCTCTAAAACAACTTTGGGTCATTTCAGCTTAGAAATCTTATTTTTCACGCTTATTTTTTCTTTGAATCTGGAGAAAAGACTGTAGTGTGTTGCGCAGAGTTTTGAAGGCCATCTATAAATCTAATGGAACTCCATTGGCTTTACTGATAAATAGGGTTGTGAAAGGGCAACGTAACTGTTGCAAACTGCCGACAATAACTGAGTTATCAAATGAAAAGCTCTCTATTCATCCACACCTTCCTCTTAATATTTCTTCAGAGACAAGAAACAGATCCACAAGAGTTAATGCACGTAAGAGGCCATACCAAAATTCAAGCACATTTTTATTTAACTGTTACAATGTGTGAAGCAGGGTATGTTAGGAGAGATCTTATCAATCAACTGTGCAATAACGAACAACTGCTTAAACCCTACTGCCATTTATGTATTTGAAAGGTCCTATTATTTTACGCTGTTTCATCCTAAACTACCATTATTGTTAATGTATTGAAAATGTTATACCGACAGAAATTTCACAATATCAGATGCCCAGAATTTTGAACTGTAAACTAAAGTATAGTTTTAAATGAAGCGGACATATTATCATCATGCAAATTGTAGGTTATAAATACCAATTATTTTAGATGTGGAAGACAAATGTATGCTTGAATTCTTTTGCTATTCGCAATTCTGTCTGCTGAAGTGGGTTGATACAGTGAGCGTATGATTTGATTATTCAGCCATCAGAATTCTGAGCTGAGTAACTGGATAATCTTCATTTGTTGCTCGAGAAATCTGTCCAGCTTCGAAAAGTCCATTTTTAAACAGCTTCCACCACTACATTGATCTAGGGTGTATGTAAGAACAATATAATGCCCCGACGTGATACAGTCAGCGATAGAACAATAACTTTTCAACATGATACTCTGCTGACACAGGGAGAAGACAGTGGGATTAAAAATAGTTCGATTACAGCTGAAAGTTCAGTCGTTCATATATGCTTTTATGGGCCTTGACCAAAGAAAACAAAATAGCACATTAAAAATTTAAAACCTATCAGTCAACGTTGAGTATCTTAAACCATGGTATAAACAAGCAATATTGTATGGAACGAAGAAAATGTGAAAATAAGGTTTCAATTTTATAGTGAATATATATACATATTATAACATTAACTTTATTGAGCAGGTGAGCACCATTCTTTCATCTAGTAAATTGGTCTTGTTTCATGTAAAACGCAAATGCAGATTTTTGGGTTCTAATCTCATAAGGTATAGGTATTTCCCCGTTTCATAGAGTTTTCCGCCTTCATTTTGAGTGTACTAAATATCTGACAGTTCAAATTCAGATCCTAAGATGTGAGGACTTCCAGTTAATCGAAATATTCATGTGACAGTAAGCTTCAAAGTAAAATAGCACTTTTAATATTTGTATACATACTTTGCATGAAGAATAGTGTTGGGACTTAATGTGAGCTGCTAAATGAAAATGGAGAGCTTTACTTATACTTAAACGAAGTCATAATAGAATTTCAACACTTGTATACGGTATTTAAGAAAGTGAAATGTTACGGGAATGGTTGAAAGGGGTTCAGTATAAAAGTTTGTGATGTAAGCCTGTGAATATGAAGTTATTTCGTCAAATTTTCTAACTTTTGGTCGATTTCTCAGTCTCATTTCTCTTGTTATTACTTGGTAGTTAGAATGAAATCGCAATGAAAACCTGTGAAGGGTTTTTCGAGGGATTTGACAGGGATATATACCCACCAGAAAAAACTTCTTGAGTTTACACTCAAACTTTGCATTCTATTTTGGAGTACCAGTAATCACTGTTGGTAATATGAAGTTTGACTCTTCGTGGGCTATTTGACATCAAAAATAAATTAATTTTGCTTGCCCACAGAGTAAAACAGTTAGGTCTTAGGCCAGTTATAAGGCTGTCGTCAGGAAATTTCAGTTCATCGTCTATGCACTGTATGAGGGCTTCCAGCAAAAACCACTTCTATTAATACGAAAATGCTGCTGTCAGGAACATTAAGTGACTTTAAGGGGTGGTCGTTTTTGACAGTTCTATCAAAGTTGAAAAGTAGCACCATGGTAGAATCCCAAAAACACTTTACTGCTTTAGCACCACATACCGCTTTGCATATGACTTCATCTTAAAACCACTAGCATGGCCCAAACTTACCAACGAAAATTTTGTGCATTGCGGAATGGATTAATGCAGTAATGAAAGTTTGCACACAGCGATGATTCGTTATCTATTTTTTATAATATCTTGAGTAAATTTTCTGCTCGTGATCACACTAGCAGAATTTTTAGTGGTATGTACTATTTCCAAAATATTCCAACCGCTGGTGTGATCGAGGGTAGTAATGTTGCTCGAAATAATACCAAAATAAGATTTATTCGTTGTGTATAAACTTTTCATAAAAAAGCAACTTATAATACAATGCGTAAACTGTCTACATCGTAATTATAACTGCTTCAGTCTCTTCATTTGTTCAACTAATATTTAATGGATATCAAAACCTAAGTAGACAAACATTCCAGTCACTAAGCCTGTGTAAGACATCAGGGTAACAGGTGCTGTTAGTGCATTCAAAAGTAATTTAAAAGTACAAAATCTGTTACAAACTTCAGATTGCACAGCTGTAGTTTTAAAAAAAATAGGTCATAATTAAAACGAGTGTGAATTGATTTGCAGAATGGTAAAAGTTGCTACCTATTGGCAGTTTTGTTTGCGCTCTGTCATAAAGAGATTTAGTTATTATATTATTCAATAGAGTAAAAATGAATTTCCTATGTGACTGAAAATTTTGTCTAGTACACTTTCGAAAATTGCTACGTACAGCATTGTTCTAAAGTTTTGATAAAGTCACCTGCAACTGCCTACAAGAAGCTTTCACACTCGAGGTTTTCACCAAGGATAGATAGCAGATATTTTGTGCATCGAGTGGGTAAAACAAAGTTTTCATGTTCCATATTTTTAATCCCTTGGACCAGCTACAAGGATAACGCAAGACACGAAGAGTTCCCACTAAAACACATTTTGTATATTTTTTTCACATGTATCAGAGAGGATATAAAAAGGTAGCTTTTGACTAAGCTTTGAAAAAAGCACAATTTATGATTAAATTCACACTTCGGTATCATAAGAAGTAAACTACCGCATAACCTATCATGTTGTGAACGTGATATTGCTGTTTGTACTTTTTCTCAGTGTCGCATCTAGGTGAATCTAAATAAAGCTAATAGAATTCACAATCTTTTGTGTCTTTTGATCAGACAAACAGAAGTCAGTGGTTAGACAACATTGCAGTATGAAACATTCTTCTTCAGATTTCCGTAGCCCGGTTCTTATGTTTCAGCGGGCCTTCTGTAATTAACTATATTCAGTCGATATTCCTTTTTATGCTTTCCGAATGATATTTACACTAAACAATGTAGCCTGTTTTCATACTTTTCTTTATACACCCGAAATTGCTAGATTTTACTTTTTATCGTAACGATACATTCTGTTTAGCACAAAATGTCAGGATATAATGTCTTCAGTTTTTCATTATTGCTGTGGCTTTACTCTTTTTTCCTACCTTTCGAATTTCATTACCCTTCAACTTAAGCATAGTAATTTTACACCTGCAAATTGTTTGTTGATATATATTAAGTGTTATTTTGTACTTACATATATTTCATTTTCAAAGGCTGTACTATCATATTTTTATATAAGTCGAGGTAGACAGTTACAAATTTTTTTGTGTATATGTTTCATTTTTAACAAGTGGAATCGTAAAGTGCACTATTATAAGTGAGGATAATATTTCGTGAATCATCGGCTCAATTGGAAAAATATAGAAGATTGAAGGTCAAGGATGCAAGATAGGAGGCAAATGAGTGAATGAATACGGTGTAATTTGATTTAATAATGGCTGAGTTGAATATTAGGCGAAACAACAAATGTGAATATCATTCGGACAAAACTTGTGTTTATCTTAGTTTATGTGTAAATATCGTGTCTTCAGAGTATTCAAGTGACAGATTCTACCTAATTCTAGAAATTTTTCTTTGTTGAATTTACCATTTTCATTTGATAAAAATAAGCACTAATTCTGGAATCGAATCTTTGAAAACTATGTAAAAGCCTGATGTAGCATTTTCCTTTAAGATTTATGTTTCCTGCGGTTTACAAGACGAATTCTTGTTTTATTTTCAGTAGTTTTTGTCCTTTATCATAATGAATACAGAAACTTTTGTTGTTAAAGCAGATGTTTCATTCTATCCTAGTACACTGATATCATTTCATGTTGAACCTAAATCCAATCTGTTTGAAGGAGGTGGTTAATGCCAGCGGTTACTTCTGTTTACTAGCAGCTTTTAGGCGTGAATTTGATAGGAATTATGTGGATTTCCAGGCATAAAAAGGTAGCTGAGAATTTTAAATCAATAAGCACTCTGTAAATATGCGTTACTAGAAAATTGTTTGGTTTCGTAGGCTCAAAGAAAGATATACTTGGTTATCTTAGAGAAAAAGCAAAATACAGTTCTTCATCATTTTTTTCCCAATTGAAGATAGTAATTCGAACCTGTCTTGAATGATAAAATAAGGAGCTTTTGGGTTTTTGTGACTTTGTACACTGAGATATGAGGAAACATATCTGTCAAGAAAAGAAACGACATGATATTGCCTGCATTATTCCATCGAACAAGAAGTGAATATTGTGACTCGGTGGCCTAGTGGGTAACACTCTTATGTTTGAAGCGATTGCTCCCACGTTCGAGTTTTGGTGAGAACAACATCGGTCACTGGGAGGCAGTTACATCCAGCTGACGAGTGGCGAGTTGGACGAAACTCACATTCTGGATCCCACTGCTAGCCACCATCCAGAGAGACAGAGAGAGAGATACGATAATCTACTTGCGCATCCAAGCAACTTTTCATTACATCGACGGTTAAACAATCAAGACTTTAACCAAAAAAATGAGTGGCTCATAGCATATGCTTCCACTCAAGTAAACATAAGTCAAGCGTATGGAAGATAAACAATATATATAGCTCTGAAACTGAACGTTTCTCTCGTGACCACATTTCTTGCTCTTAGATAAAATATATCAAATACTGCTTTTAGTCTTGTTATTCTTACTTAGTTTTCTCTACAGATCTTATAATCTTCTTGCAGACTATATGCCTTATGCAATAAAGCAAAATTTCATTTATAAGAGGCAGTGTGATGAAGAAAATGTTTTGTTTAGTTATGATAGCTACACATATGGATATACAGCTGTTGCATCCTGAAGCTTAATTTATTACGGTCGTGATCTGAGCGTGCAGCACTAAAGAAACAGCATGTTAAATTTCTTCATCATGATGCTTTTACTAATCTGCTTAGTTTCACTGAGTGCTGGTAGAAAGTAAATGACGGGTAAGAGGAGAGAACCCTTTACTTTTTGATAATTGATGTGAAAATAAATCTAACATGATTTCACGTGTTTAAACTTTGTTTGTAGATTATCGTAGAAAAGAGATAATGAAATATTAGACACTATTTTGAAACAGTTTGTCAGAAATGCTTCATCCACAGATAATAATGTATCCTACTTTTGTTTAACTACAGTCATATGTAGAAGATTTAGACAATAGGAAGTTTGCTGTATGTCCAGGTACCGAATATATACGAGTATTTTCCACATGATTTAGGAATTTGAAATATAACTCCATTTTGAGTCACCTACGCAGTTAGATTTTATGTTGTATTCACTCTTATATCTTAATTGGATATAGTGAACGGTACATGCCTTGTGTTCACGTTGCACAGTAAGTGATTTATTCAGCCAGAAACACTTCTTCTACTTGACCAATTCACCATACAGGGAAATCTTTTACTTATTTTCACAAGGGGGAATTATGTGTGAATGAGTCACTCAGCGCTGAAAATTTCGAAACCATTCATTCAGACTACTTAACAAATTCGTTAAACTAATTTTGTAGGGTGGAATTCACTTTTTATTATCAGTCGCTTTCAACCAATTTAGGTAGTCTCCGCCAGAACTTATGCAATGTAGGTTATGCCTGTTTTTCAACAAATATTGAGATTGGTTTTCCACAAATACTCTCGTAATAATAAGAATTTAAGATTTTGACAGTCAATAAATATCCATTACTGATTTGCCTATAATCGAAATTCTTCATAAATTCGGTTACTTATGTGCATATTTGCGTGTATCCTTAATGTTTTACATGACTATCTCAAATAATGATATGTAGGAAAAATAAAATTTGCTTAGAGATGTTATGAAATTCCTCAGTGAAGCCATTCTTTGAAGCATGAAAACGTCAGCTATCTCAACATATAGCTGTCATATCATACTTTTGTAGTAACTACTTAATGTCAACTGTCCAGCTGTATGTGGTAAAAAACATTTATCTTGAGTCATTTGATTGTGTCAAACTATCATCATGATAGCTAGAAGCAGAATATCAGGTATTTCTGCGATTTTTGAGATGACGTTTTAAGAAATTTTTGACTATTTAGGTGATAAAGTTTGACTCTTCCATTGGAGACTTGTCGACGCACAAACTGATGTATTTGATTGTTTAAGGACACGTGTCCCGGCTGGTAATGTAAACTGAGGAAAGTTTTTCTTAAGTGTTTATAACTTAATACTCCCTCCGAGGATATTCTCTAAGACAGATTTACGAATAATAGGAAAGTAATCTCGACATACATTTGAACATGTCTTTGTTGCAGAAGATATATCCTTCATCAAACTAATAACTTAATCTTTATGGTTATGATCATTAAATTTCCTGAAAACAATCGACACATCTGCAATGTTGAGAGTGTTAATGTCCAGCCAGGTAACATTATCATTAGGATATAATTTCAACTTATTATGACCATCATGATTCAGTTCTAGTTTAATTTTAGTGTAAACGGCGATGAAACGTTTGCTATCAATGGACAGTTACTATGTTGCTTATATTGCCTATTGCATTAACACAGCAATTCGTTATTCTTATTTCACTCACCGAATGTTTCCACTTTAATGAGATTTACCTATTCGCATTTAACACTTGTGATTGCTTATTAATTTACTCAAGTTTTTCAAAAAATACTTGAACCAATTTAATGTCGATGATTGACTTACTGCATTACACTATTGCCATGTGAAAACTCGAGTTCCAAATCTTTCAGTAGTTTTGTTTCCATCTTATTCTTGTCATCTAACTGATATTTTGCCGACACATTTTAGGATCTCCTTTCTCCTTTAAACTTTGAATCCGTTCTTGTGACATAATAATTTTAAAAACTTAAGAGTTATGACGTTAGATTCAACTTTATTAATATGTTCTTATGAGCTTGAGCAGAATTAAGATATTTTGAAAAAGTTACTTAGTTTAAAAAAATCTTATTTTGATTTTCTGAAAACTCCAAAATTCTGTTAAAATTCATTCTTATAACTATGCATTAAAAAGTTACAGTCGAATTCTTCCAGGGCATTCTTAACAAATATGTTTTGATTGTTTTTCACGATATATAAATATATCATTTTAACAAACGTAGTTGAAGATATTTTCTTTATACATCATAAGGTATTTAAACTACACTGAGAAAAAACTTCAGCACTTCTTACTTTATTTTAGCGATTGGAATATTTCGTTGTCAACCCACCGAAAGTATCTATCTTGCTAAAATTCAAGCAGTTGAAACCAGAGCAACTTTAAAAGGAAGAAAATTAGGCATTTTAAGAAGGTGAAGTTAACTAACTTTTAATCAGTTTCCATATGCCTATAGAAATGTGTCACATACTCATAACATATTCACAGTGGTACAACGTAGCCGATGGTATACAAAACTGATGTGCACTTTTAAGAGTTTCTGAAACCACTTTAGACTGCTTCTCATTTTGTAGTTGGCATAATACTGTTTTTCCAACTGAACTAGTTTTAAAGTATATGACTTGACGCTAATTATCATACTCCAAATAGATACCCTAAATAATTCACTTAATCAATAAAATATACATTTTTTAGATACCAAGCATCTTTAGAAGTGGTATTCATCATGGACTGACATCATTTGGGCAACCATTGAGAATCTGGGAGCACTGAACAGCTGTTTCGCCCAACTAGTATGGGACTCCTCAGCAGTACGCACCCACGACCCGGCTAGGGATAGAACTCAGGACCTTCAGGTTTCAAGGAGAACGCGTTAACCATTCAGCCACTGGGTCGGCTCTCAGTGGTTCACAATTTCCAACTTCTGTCAATTCACGATATAGCGCGACTATCACTCATTCATCTCAAAAATACATTACTGTATAGTGCTCCATATGGATATCATGAAGCTCTAATGAGAAGTCTTGACCTGTGGGGTCAACCAGTCGGAAGTGAGGTGGATGCTAACTGAAAACCTTGGGCTGCAGAACGAAATATATGGAAGAAGTTTTCCATTGCTTCCAGTTCATGAGGGCCATGGTGAATTCATATCGTTGGTGCATTTGTTTATATAGTGGCAGATGTTATATATAATTGTCATGAAATGTAAAATCAGCTTGCATTCATTTTCACCTTAAATTTACGAGTGGATGCTGTGTTTGAGTCCGCATGAGGATAAAACGATGCAATGAGTAACAACTGCATTTATCTGATGAGCAAGGGCTTGAATTATTTACTAAATATCCCCGAAAATGAGTGATATCGTAGTTCACCTTTTGAAACATTGAGGTATTCCAACAAATAAATGATCTACCCATGAAAAGCGTGGGTAATTCAACTAAATTCTTTCAGTAAAAAGGTTAAAACTCACGATAAAAAACTTTAGTGTTTTTTGGTTGCTCAGCCTTGGTATGACTTCCGTAGACAATCATATCTCACGATCATCAAAACAGCCTAATAGAACTAGGTATCATTTATTTTCAGTTCAACTGAAAATATTTTGGGCGAAGAATGTGAAACTGATACTGAACGGTACACACATCGATGCAGATTTTCATGTTATGCAGAACTGAGAAAATTCCATAGTTAATACAAAGGTGTTTAACTCAAAACGTCTAATTTTTCAGAATACAACGGAAATTGACGCAGACACAGAGGCTGAAGAACATTTATACAAAAGTATGAATCGGAACAACTGAATAAAATACACATCATTCAACGACAACTCAGAAGATGAAATAGTTAGTTAGTCAATGTATCCACGTAGTTATGCAATTTTTCTGTTGCAACAAAGGAGATTATTCACATACTTCGAATTTCCTTTTGCTGCCCATAATGCTTATTGGTTTGCTTATATGTTAACTATTGAAAAATAAACAGAGACAAGAAAATTAGATCATGATTTGATAACTTTGTTTACTGCAACAATACAATAAGTTACCCCTGAACTTTGCAACATAAAATAATTAGAAGTATTCAGACAACTAATGAATAATGACTTTATAAGTGAAACTCAAATGAATACAGTTACAATGATAATCCAGTTTGTTTTTTTACAAGCGGCAAATGAGAAGAGAGTATTCTTCAGTTAGTAGTCAATTTGGAAGTAAGTGGAAACCAAGGAGAAATCCTCAGTTGTGTCTAGATTTAGAATCTACATGTAAACAAAAGCTAGTCACTGCAGTCAGTTTTACTACCTTTCTTTGAAGTATTTCATCAGTAAATACAATTTAAGCCACTGTTGCAATTAAGTGGCTTAAGTTTGCAATTTTCTTGAAGTTGTGGCCGTTTTCTAGAGTAATTGTAAAACATTCTGCAATTGAATGATATATCAAAACTTCGGATTTGTGAATATTGTAATTATTTTAACCATGTGACATCAGGGTCAATGTAATTTGAAGGCGTTTAGCGACACAATTTTTGAACACATAACTCATAACTTCACAGAACATTAATGGGTGTAAGGGTGAACTAACGTTTTGTAAAGAGTTATTAATTAACTTCCGTATACAAGAAAAATGTCTTGCCTGTGTAGAGAAAATGATACTACCAAAAGGTTGTTCAAAAACCTGTGGAAAATGCTCCTGATCAAAATTTAGCAACTGTAGAAAAATGTATACAATTTGATTCCGAACTAGTAGTTATATTATAACATGCTGCCTACAAGACCTCTTGATCCTTGACTTGATTTCCTTGCCTCAGGGCAGCAATGCTGGAGGGTCCCTAAATAAGTCAGAATATTTGTCCACCGTTATCAGATTTTCTGTGGTTCTAGAAAATTTGTATCATTTGTCAAGATAATTTAACTATGTAATTGATAATGAGGACAGTCGTATTCCAAGCTGATGGCAACTTGCTGACTTCAAAATCTACAGTTTCTGGGTTTAATCCTAGGCAAGGTGGTAGGTAAGCACACTTGAGTCACATACTATGATGAAGCAGATGCTCAGTACTCCCAGTTATTCAGTGGTTCACCTACTGATGTCAGTTCGTGATGAATACTAATTTGAAATCTATAATTGTCAGCTAAATTCTGAAGGAAAGATGATCTAAGCTGCGAGGCTAGAAATAATTTAGGTTATGAAATTCGCTTTTGTCGTTCAAATAATAAAGAAAACATTTGATTACCTTTAATAGTGAAACTACTCATTCATTTTGTGCTGAAAATCCAATATTCATGATACATAAACATTCACAATAGTTAAGTTACTGCTAAAATAACTATTGAATAAAGTTGTTATTGACAGAAATCAGTTAATTTGACCTGGGAATTTTACGTTTAAGCTTAATAATAATAATCATTTCATTTCAGATAGTTTTTTTTTAAATTCAGTATGAAATACTCAGTGTTGTGTTTGAAATATACTCCCTGTACAGTATTTTAAAATTAAATGACCATCCCAGTTAAACAGCGTTAATAATAGCAGTATGATATGGAACAATACACAACGACCAGATTTATTTAGGTTATCACCTAGTCTGCAGATGTGTTGTTGCACGGTAAAAAGAATGGAAAAGCACCAGTAGATTTTGGTGGTGGTGGATTATCCAGCCAGGATAAAGTCTGTAGTTCCTGTAAACCATCTCTACAATAGTTGTTTTACGAACTGTTACAAACTCAAGATTCTAAGACCACGCACTGAGATGTTTTTGACAGTTTTGTTGTTAACTAGCCTGACATTTTGAGGAGACGCTAGAGTAAGTTTAACGACAAGCTGACAGTTGAATAAATAAAACAATTACAATGCGAATATTCTGATGTAATATGTAATGGAAACTTTTGGTAGCACAAATTTTAAGCAGCCCGCATGTCGTTTGTGTTTATTATATTATTATAGTGAGGGACGAATAAACAGTACCACACACCAAGAAATGTGTACTCTGTTAAAAAATACCTCAGAAAGGGAGTAAAAGTCCAATTTTATTTAATTTGGCTCCATCGAATAAATAGGGCATAATTTTGAAGAAAGTTTAAATTTTTTTGAAGTATATATGCTATAACCCAACTGAATTGGATGAAATTCTAAGAACTCATACAGTTTCCTATTTCCCATCTACTCACTAGCTTTCACATAGTATATTCATTTCCACTTGGACCAGCTGGTGTGCATCCTGAAGATGTAATCCGTTGCAGCATATTCCCATGACAGACTACTTCATACATATACCGCCTAACTGAGAAACTACTTTCTAAAAATATGTAATATGCACGACTGTTGTACTTGCTTGGGTTTGTAACTATTTAAGAGTAGTATTATACAAGTCATCTTAAAATGCAAAGTTATGAGTTTCATTATGACGGGGTGTGCAATTCACAGAATCGAGACATTTATCTGAAACAACGAAATTTGATTTTCTGAACATGTGAACATTTTTTCGTTCTAAACTCGTTGTTCACTGATAAAACCAGGGAAAACTACAACAACATGTGAAATAACTGTGATCAGGAATAGTTATTTTGGACAAACGTCCACCAGTGTTAATGTCGAAAAATATCGCACAGCTGAATGACTTAGGATGACCTCAATCATTCCTCACGTCCCAGGTATTTTATAAATTGAGCTAGTACATCTTAATTGTAAGCAGTTCTAAAGTAATGACAAAAGTTTTATACCGCTCATTATTCACTGATTGTATTGCGTCTCAGATTTTGTTTCCTTATGCTATCATGAAGCTCTTCCACTAGTTGCTTTTGAGCCTACCGTGGCCCTCCTGTTTTCTCGAATTTCCTTATCAGAAAACAAACATCAGTATTCAAGCTTATCTCATCTGAACACATCGTGAACTACAGTGTTCTTCATTCACATGTCACCAGTTAACCCAGATTACAAAATAAGATCGGATATGCCGATAATTTCCAAGTTATTGCGAAACATCATATAGAGGCATGAAGTCAACTTTGACACAAAAAATAAACATTACTTGTTCCATGGTTTGACCCAAATGTTAGTAGGTAAGAAATAAAATAATTTTGATGCACTGTGTTCTTTTGCAAACAATGCGATGAAAGGTTAAAATATTTCTGTGTCTACTTATCAAATGAGGAAGTGATACATGAAAACTCAACCTGGTTCGCAATATTCGAAATTGTCCATGAAGTGAATTTTTTTTAGGTGGAGACGAAAGACGTTCTAAATGCAAATTGTAAAACGACTATATAAAGAAGAAATTTTGACTAGGACACTTGAGAAAACGTGTTCAAATTCAAATTTCAAACGTGTTCTCAACCGATGGTCACATTAATAGTTTATCCACGTAAAGTTTGATCCAACTCTGTTTTCACAATGCAGGAAAGTAACATAGTATTCACGCTTTTCTATGGCTAAACAATAAATTGACAATAAAACTACAAATTTTACCGTGTTAGAGAAATATTGTAAACGGAGAATTCAATAGCAGGTAAGTATTTATTTCTTAGTTGAAAAACAAAGCAGTTTCCTTGAATACAACCCATAGATTTAATAGCTTTTAAGATACAAAGTGAAATGCGCCTGAAATATTTCCAGTGTGTGGTGGCTTACTGCCTGAGCGACAAATACTCTCCACCATCTCTTTGCGAATGTACAGATTTGCAAATCAATTACGAGGAATCATAGAAAATAGGTATCCAAAAATGATGACGAATAGTTCTAGTTGAGGGTATTGACTCAAGTCACCGTGGTGATAACATTCGACACCACTCAATTTACTGAGACCTCGGTAGACAAGTGCTTCCATCAACATTCATGCAACAGGTACGGCACATTGCCAACTATGCGAATGTGTACGAAGTAGCTGAAATCCTTAAAGTTAGACGCTGCAATAAACTGAGATAACGAACTAAATATAGCCAGTCGGTTTTAAACAGTTTCCGATTTTCAAGATATCACACTGTTCCATAAATCCTAAGTCATTGTTAAGTGTGCCGACTAGATAAATGGAGGTTTACAGTGGTTAATCTTCTTCGAAAACTACTGTAACCTAACATTTTCCATGATTATGAGTGATAGCACTCATACGTGCAGCTTAGCTCTTTCCAAAGTTTGTGAATTCAGCGTGACCTATCGTTTCCTATTTACGTACGTTTCCATGTTATGTCAGGCTAACTTAATCCAGGCAGCTAGTCGGACTTGTTTACCAGACATCATACTTGTTTCGTGGAACTTACCACAACAACTTGTTTTGTGTAGGAGATTTACCAAGACTTTATAGTCCACACATTCAGCCCTGATTGAGTTTGTTTGCCCACACAACGCCCCTATTCCATGCCCACTCAAAATCTCACGCAGACTGTTTGAAATTCTTTGTTTGTGTGGTGATGGTATACACACATCCAAATACTTTTCAGTGATATAAATACAAGTAGGGTTGCTTGTGTCTGCGGTTGACTCCTCAGTCGTATTCCCTCCACTAGACATCCCTTACTTTTGAATAAACTAACGCAGTTGATGAGTAAGCACTAGCGATTTCTTCATATTTCATACTTTGATTCTAAGTCCTTTTGTCCTGTTGCCCAGAAATTTGACTGGGCCTGACCGGACTGAAATGGGATACAGTGAGCTGATGTGCAAGTACCGACAATAGTATGAAGGGTGTTATGGACATCAGTATCTAAACTTCAGTCGTGCTTTCGATCGATTTTGCAATCAACAACAGCTGACCCTCCTCTACCACTTCTTCGTTGGCTTGAGAATCTGATGCATCAAATAGATAGTTTGTGTATGAAAAAATTGTCTGTGCTCCCTTTCAGATCGTATGTTTCATGATTATTATTATATTATTACTTCTCTCTTCGGTTCCTAGTGGAACATAGGGCTTCAGTAGCACGCCTCCATTGCACTCTGTTCTCTGCAGTCTTTTGGACCTGGCACCACGACTGCCCACAAGCTTTCATTTCTCCCTCAAAGCACCGACACATGAAAAATGGACATACGACTTGAACAAGATATTCAGTTATGAGACTGTCTTCAAAGTATTTATTTTACCTCTGTACATTCGTATATATATATATATATATATATATATATATATATATATATATATATATGATATATTTGCAAAATTATTTCCCATGAGGGAACTTGAACAATGCACGAAAACAATAATAGTCATGATGATGAAAGTGCTCATAATTCTAATAACACTCTAAATATGGATGATAACAAAATAGGTTATTTATCATATAGAATCATTCATGGAATGCATACATCTCAAAAGGGGGTGGTGGAATTGGTGAATCAATGGCGTATTATGTTGGAAAAATTAAAGTCAGTGTCTTATGAGGAGATTAAGACGATTAAGCAGAACAACAACGGACACAATTCAAAGTGAAAGGAATATAAATAACGACAATAGTGATGAGGGAGGGGTACAAAGATTAAAATAACAAAAGGAGAAAACTGGTGACGGTGGAAAAATGTTAGGGCCACAGTCAAAGCAGTAGCTGTATATACTTCACTTGCATACAAATATAAGGCTGTAGTTGATAAACAGCTGAGGCCTCCACCGTTTTAACAGACTGAAAAAGAAGAACGTGTATGAGATTTGAGCGTATTCGACGCACAGTTTCAAAGTCAAGTTCTGAATTTGTTGAGTGACGGAAATGGACTAAACGTTGTAGAGTAGACACTTCTAACAGCATTCATCTCACCATTGTGAAACCAAGCTGCAACGTGGTTTCGTGTATGTGCGGAAAGAAGTTTCTGACTACGAACGATGTAGGCTGCTCCATGAGAGCAAGTGACCTGAAGATGCATATAGAGTTAATCAGACGAGGAAGCTTATCGCTTGTGCAAGCTGATAAATGCTTGTGGCTACTGAGATTCAGTTGGAGTTTCGCCATGAATAACATTGTATTGATTGGTCCAGATAAGCAACTCTTACGCAATTCTGACATCAAGTCACATCGAAATTCGTGATTCAACAACAATATACACTTTGGAACCGAGTGAGTTACCAGTTCTGCATGTATTTACTAGATGTTTCTACCAATGAAAGGGCTGTGGTAACCATTTTCATCAGGCACACTCGTTAAAATCGAAAGCTCCACATTATTACAACCTTCACAACAAATATTTTCTTTTCGACTGCAGAGACACTGCCTAAGATTCATTTCCTAATTGACAAGCATTGACCTAATTAAGGTGAACACTTGTGCTTTGTAGTTTCTTTAACGTGTGGATTCGTTTTATGGGGTAGTTTTTCTAGCTCTGTGTCCAACCTTCACTCTATATCCGTGCTTGTGACCGGCTTGTGACTAGTAAACTGGTTAAGCAGGTGAGGTTGATCTCCAGCATAGTAGTTACGTATGCGAGAACATTTGACATTTGCTTATTTAAACATATACGTATGGTTTGGTCGGGTTTGACCAGCTGCTGACTGCATGGATGAGGCGAAGGTTGTTGAGTGCCCTCCGTCTTTCACTTGTTCTCGTGAATATCATCAAGAAGAGAATTGCTAGACTTGAGAAAACTGGCAGTACTGTAGTTCTTAATCACTGGAGATCTGTACTTCTCTTCCAAATGTATATGACGTCTGAAACCTAAAAGATTTTTGCTCTCAATTCACATCTTCCTAATATTTTCTGAAATTCTTTCTTCAATAAATCTTTTTAGTCATTTCCGGAATACATCTGAGTACATACAGTTGAATTTCCATTAAGTCGAATTATGACAACACGTAGTATGTGGAGTTTGTGCTTTGCACTGTCATCTTGTGCGACGAACGACACGAGTAGACAATGAAATCATTCCATCTCACAGATTTCCCTCAGCTGTCTGCAACGTGAAATAGTTGTAATCGAAAGTTGAAGATAATTTCATAGAATTTGCTGATTTTAAAATGAGGATTTTGACATATATTGAAAATTTACTTACAGAACCCAGTATAGTGCATTAAGCAAGAACAAGAAACTAGTCAGTGTATGACGATATCCCTAAACCCTCTTTTTCTTGTTACTGGCAGTATTGACTCCTCTCACCTTGTCATTCCATTCACATACAACTCATCAACAATTTTAGTTTATACTTCCTGATTTCATTCTCTAATCGCTTATGTTCACTAGCCACCTGTGATTTTGTATAATCACTGTAGCTGATAAAATAAATGAGGAGACGTAGTTCATTTCTAGTTTTGACTGTTCTAATAGAGCTTTTGAGTTAATCGTAATCCTCAACTGAGGTTGGGTGTTATGCTACTTGCATTCTAGTAGACTGGGTGACTTTCTTCTTCGTTCATAGTTGGCTAGTATGGTGAAAAAAACGATATCATGATAAATGCAGCACGCACTGCTTTGTGAAGCAACTGCATAAAAAAAGGTTTTACTATAGACATTTACCTATTTTTTTAAAAATGAGTTATAGCCTCCACCGCTCATGAATATCGCGAAAACTATCAGTCAATCAACATTTAAGCTACCATCAGAACTGGCCGGTTTGATTCTTATTACATCAACCATTTGGGATGATGTTACGAAATTCATCGTCTTTTTCCATGGTTTCCATGTCGGTTACCAACTTTTTTCATCATAGTCTCAGCAGTCGACTCAGCGTTACTCCACACTTCATCAGGAGGCGAATTGATGCCATGTCTAGATCAATGATTTGCCATCTAGTCCATACATGCATACATGGCCTTGTTGTCGTCCAGTTAAACTCAATTAGACTTCACTGTTGTCTATTCACTCACTTACTAAAGTCTTAACAAACACCTGTCCGCATTAACGCTTAAATGGCCTCCCAGTGGGTACTTCAGAGACAGCTGCAATACTTCTCTGATCCTCTCTAAACAGAAAGATCATTGCCTCATCTAGAAAGATTGTGACTAAATAGGTTGGTTGCATATTATTTGAAGTGCTTATTAACTGGAGTGTGATTCACTTTTGGCTATTTAAAAGTGATATGGAGGAAACAACTTCAAGCCTCATATTTTGCTTGAATCCTTCAATTCACTGTTCTGAACGTGAACGTAGAAAACAATAAAACAATGAATTTCTTCAACATTCAATAAAGTGTGCTAGTTCACAAGTTGTATCAAATTGCCTTCGACTTTCAATTTCACAGTGACATATTCATTAATATGTGGGATCTAGTTGGTACTTCAAGGTTTATTTTCATTTTATTGACTATAAAAGTAAACTAGTGTATTTAGCAATTCTATAGTTGGTATCGAAATTCAACTTTCTGGAGGAAAATACATTTTGAGCGAAAAATCCCAAATGAAATAGTTACTGGCAATACTAGTGCATACACGTAATGTCGTCCCATAGGATGGTGAATTTCGGTTACGTATTATTTTCAGTTATATGTTTATCTAATGACGGAGATAGAAAACAACCAGACTGTTGTAACTGCATTTTCTGTAAATTTTCATACTCAATTGACTAAGCACAGTTGAATTCTCTCTGTAACCATCCATTCGATGGTATAACTGAAAAGGAGCTTATTTAAGCAGATAA
>OX104134.1:76516070-76779607 GCA_944470555.2 Heterobilharzia americana
AGTATGCAGAGACAGTGGTGGAATAGAGTCATATCAAAGTACACAAAGCTGTATGATAGAATAACAATTTGAAGATAAGGCTAGTGAGAATGATTCAAGCTTTAGATGTCAAGGATCAATACATCTGTGCCATTACGACCGATTTTTCAGCCATGTCATCAGTGTCCTCACCACCGATTCCGTTCGTCTCGTCGATCCCAAACAGGTAGACTACATCTCCACACACGACTCAAGCCAACAGTCAAGGACGTCACTGACTGGTCCCAATCTTGGTCTGGCCACCCTGAACCCATTTACAACCTGCTCCAACTTACCATAGAATGGCACGTTGAGGTATGCGTGCCTCACAAACACAGCACACATTCAAGGTGCGAGTTGCTAGAGTTTTGGCCAATCAAGCTTGTTAGCCAATGTGACGGAGGATGCGGACAATGAAGACTCCAAAGTGTAAATTGAAGCGTGGTTACAAGAGACCAGTGATGCTGTTCTCTAGACTCAGATCGTTGTGAAATGCTGCACAGCTACATACACTTCACTCACAATCACATGCAGAGAACGAGCGGACAGCATACTCTACGTAGAGCAGGTGCTCACCAGGTGGCAGATTAATCTATGTAGAGTCAGGGGTAACCATATACACTAAAAATCTACACAGAAGTCAAACATGAATAGTGTCAGTGGGCATCCTTGGCGTACACAACTGATCGCCGTCATTTGAATCGACATCTCTCCATTAGCCGTACGCAACAGTGAGTTTTCATAAACAGTGCCGGTTAACACAAGACACATGCTCAGTAGTCTCCTCAACCTTATACAGCTACAACACCCTTCGGTCGACAAAGCAGAATGCCAACTCAAGGCCGAATAATATGGCTTGCCTCAGTCAGTATATATGCGTCCCAAAATCGTTGAAATGTGCACATTTGGGTGAAGCAGATAGCCAAAACTCAGATAGAGGGTGACAGGGAGGTATGAAAAAATGTCGACATTCGGTATGAAAACTAAGATGAAGGCAATTTGTGGGTACATCTGCATCAATGAGATCGATTCTATGCCATATCACCTACCATCTCCAACTACACACTCCAGATGTCACGCAGACCCCAACTGGGAAGTCTACACTTGCATGCACGGTTCGGACCAACAGTCAGATTACACCGGTTTTAGTCTGGCCAACGCTAACTTTTATCCAGACTGAACCTACTTCACCTAACATTGTACGACAGATCACATAGTGACTAGGCACGTGCAACATATCACGGCTGACCAAGGTTTACAACTTCATCAACTGACGTTTCCCTACTGCCTGAATTCCTGCATCTGACTTCCGTTCTACTGACGTCGTGGAACTATGACACACGACCTATGCTACGACGACAAGGCTAGACGAACACTCGAAGTCACCTCATATCCTCCACTCTTAAGGACCATGTTTCACAGCAACATAGTAGAACAGAGTAAACTGCAGAGCAGTAAACTCGACCTTAAATACACAATCGAATATCACGGCGGCACCATAAATGGCGTTAGTTGGCGAAAGCCCGGTGAGTCTTCAGTACCAGGGCAGAGATTCCATCGGTCACTGATGCATCACAACTGATCCGACTTCCCACGTAACTGAAGTGGTCAACACGTCGAATCATTCTAGTCCACATCATTAAACAAGACACCAACTCAGACCAGATAGGGAGCGAAATTTGCTTTGGGGTAGTAAGAAACGTATCCTGAACATTCTTAAATTGCCACTCAATGAATCCAGAAGACTCCGCTTCTTGTTCGCATCTTCATCCATATGACTAAAATCAAATGAAGAAGAGAGGAGAAGCTAAATGTGAATAGAAAGAGTGGACCCACTAAAATTCAAAGATGAGGAAGGTCTGTAGTGACTGTAAAGAACTTGAGTGCCGACACCAGGAAAAGTCCATTCCTCACGAAAGAGAAACGGGATTACTTTTGCAAGACCACAATGCCTAGTGTATATGTTTGCGGGTGGTCACATGGGATTTCGGAAGAGTTTTGGAGTGGTTTCATTCGGTTACCAGTGGACACTGAGGGCACGAAATTTCGTGAAGACAATAAGTGTGCTAACTTGATATCAATATTTCTTAACATCCTCTTCCTACAAGAAAAGGCAGTCTCAGCGTGGAATGTTAGTCATTTGTAAGGAATAATTTTATTGTTGTCACCCTTGTACACCCAACGACTTCACCGTAGGACCCCATCATAACATATCTACGCTATGACGCCAGGTGCTTTTTGTCTTACCATTGTCTAACAGACCTTTCTGATTGAACCCCAAGAAATAACCGTTCCCACCGGCACAGCTTGGGTCATTCCGATATTTAAGCTCAACGACCACATCAAGGTAGGACCTATCGGTTGCGATAGTCAAGGAGCATCAATAAAATACGCACCGAACGCTGCTAAATAAAACGTAACCATCAGTTAAACATTCAAGCCAAAGAAACGTCACCTGACAAGAATTTTGATACTACCTGGAATTTATTGTTTGGACGTTGAGCGTTCAAAATTAATCTAGAACGCTAATGAAGGATCACTCACCAGCTGACGTAACACACAATAATTCAACTTAGTATCAATACAAATATTGCTCCATAGAAGTGAAAATTAGTATTTTCAAAAATGCAAGATTTTTAGAATATGGTTCACGAAACTACATATACATACATACCTCGACCGATAGCTACTACCTTGATGTGGTGGTTGGGCTTGCATACCACAATGACCCAACGAGCTATGCTGGTGGAACACTTGTTCCCTCGAGGTCTTACCATACCAGAAAGGTCTATTGGATAGTGGTTAGGCGAAAAGCAGTTACCGTTGTAGTGTAAATCACTACACTATGGTGGGGATCTGAGGGCGAAGTCGTGCTGCTGTTAGCTGGATGGGGCGTGACAGCAGTAACATGTTTCCCTCGGATGACCAGCAGTGCCATGCTGATGCTGCCTTCTCAACGAAACGGGGGTTTAGAAAAGGTCGACCCCCAAAAATAACACACTCCACCATGCCTCACGGTTGCCAGGCCGGCGGTGTTGGTTCATTTGTCGTTTCTTTTCGACCATCCGGCCCCAAAACAACAAAAAATCAAAATAATCATACACAAAGGCTACCAGTGACATGCTTCAAGCAGATGCCCGACCGGCTCTGCGGTCACACAAATCTCTTTCAGGTACCTTTAGAAGAAATAGCCTTCTACGGTGTGGGCAGCTGGGAAGTACCAACCACCCTCACAACTCTGTCAGTACTCAAGTTTCTTCAGACTGCTGTACACCTCCCCCTCATTACCTCCCCATCTTCCTCCACGTCTCCCAATTAACAATACTACATCATCTTCAATTTCTCCTAGCTCATCAGCCTTCGACAACGATCTGAGTCCACAGAACAGCATCATTGGTCTCCTTAAACCACTCTCCAAATTACATATTGCAGCCTCCAATGTCTGCACCCTCCATCAAATTGGTCAACAGGCTTCGTTGGCCAAGACCCTAGCAACTCGGGGCATGGATGTGTGCTGTGTTTGTGAGATGAGACACACATACAGGACCCAAGTGCGGTTTATTCACCTAACATCTCCCGGCCAGTCTGGTGAATCCGCAAAATTCACACTTCGAGTTTCTGGAGATTTGACAGCTAGCTCTCGCGATATTGCAGGTGTAGGCATAGCATTAAGCACTAGGGCAGAAAGCTCACCACCAGACTGGATCCAAGTTGATAGTCGCCTCTGAGCTATGCGGCTGAACGGCACAGTGAGAACTAAAAGGAATAGTGAGACTCACCGTTGTCTCTTTGTAATCTCTGCTTACGCACCCACTGACTGCAGCTCAGATGAAGTGAAGGACGACTTCTACCGTAGACTGTCTAGCCTCTTCTCGAAAGCCAAACGTTCGGACGCGGTGGTTGTTGCAGGTGATTTCAATGTGCAGGTGGGTAGACTAAGTGAGGCAGAAAGGCACTTAGGTGGAACTTTCGGAGTCCCGGCTGAACAAACAGATAACGGTGATCACCTACCACAAATGTGCTACAATAATCGCCTATTTTTGGCCAGCACAAATTTCAGACATAAGAAAAGACACTGTCTGACGTGGCTTCCACCGAGCTCATCTCAGCGATGGACACAGATAGACCACATTGCTATTAGTCATCGCTGGACAGGATCTGTGGAAGACTGCCGCTCCTCCTGGAGTACATGCTCGAATAGCGACCACGCGTTGGTCCGAGTGCGTTTATATCTGCGTCTGAATGGACGTAGGAAAAAGTTGGCAACAAAACCACCACGAGTACTGCTGGACAACGAAAACACCAAAGCCGTGTTCAGTGAGAAGTTGGCTAGGCAGTTGTCGGAACAGAAGACTATCACTCATCCAGGAAAAGCTTGCTGCCATCTCCAGTCTGCCGTAAAAGCAGCGCTGAAGACCGTAGCCGACTCCGAAAGAGAGGCAAAAAGAGCCAGTGGATATCAGTAGCCTCTTCCGAACTAATGGATGCACGTGAACGCATCCCTGACTGCAGGCCCCGAGTACAATGAACAGCTGGCACAACTTAAAAGTAGATTGAGAAGAAGTCTACGCAACGACCGCGAACAGTGGTGGGCAGCAAAGGCTAAACAGATCGAAAAGGCAGTGGCGATTGGTAACAGTCGGCAGTTATTTAGACTTACTAAGGAAATTGGGGGGGAGAGGTCGACTGCGGTTAGTGAGACCATAGCGGAGAAGGACGGATCTGCGATTCACTCGCAGGGGAGACGACTGGAACGATGGGCAGAACACTTCAAGGAGCAGCTTGACTAGCCTCCGGACACCATTGCGTTCCCCGCTATCCAGTCGGATCCTGAATCGGACATAAAGATAGGCCTACCAACACTAGGACAAGTTGAGAAAGCGGTAGGTAACCTGAAACGAGGGAGGGCAGCAGGACCAAACGGACTACCTGCTGAGGTATACAAGAACGGTGTCTAGGTGCTTATAGTCAGGTTAACGGAAGTGTTAACCAGTATATGGGAATCAAATACGATCCCCTATGACTGGTCTAAGTCACTCATCATCCCAGTCTTCAAGAAAGGCGAGAAGTCCTCTTGTGATAACCACAGAGGAATCAGCCTGACGAACATAGTGCCTAAGATTCTAGGTTCTATAATTCTTCGATGCCCGAGTGGAGCTAGGGAGCAACAAACCCGAGAAAAACAAGCAGGCTTTATACCTGGCCACGGGTGTAGCCACCAAATATTCACACCGCGCCAGGTCCTGGAACATAGGTACACTTACAGACGCCCGGCACTACCTGTATTTCTCGACTTGAAGGCGGCATTCAACTCCGTTGATCAAGAATTCTTATGGCAATGTCTCACTGAAAGGCGTGCCGGGTAAGTGCATCACCTTATTGAAAGCTCTCTACTCGAACACATGTGGACATGTTAGAGTCTATGATGAAATGTCAGGTGAGCTGTACTCATCGAGTGGTGTCCGTCAAGGGTGCCCCACTCTCTCCATTCTTATTCAATTTCATCATAGATATTCTTATGGAGGTTTCCCTCTCGTCGCCTGATTACACAGACGTTGAACTAATCGGTGGGAATTTTCGTTAGACCTAGAATATGCAGATGACATTGTCCTGTTAGGCGAACACGCTGACAAGATGCAGAGTCTTCTGAACACTTTGAGTAGCAATTTGAGAATGTTTGGAATGCGTTTCTCACCACCCAAATGCAAATTGCTGCTCCAGGATTGGTCATCAACGGTGCCACGGCTAACAATAGAGAGTGTAATGGTTGAGTGTGTTGACCACCTGGGAAGTAGGATCAGCCCTGCCCTAGTGCCTCGGTGGCCGATGAAATCTCTGCACGCATACAAAAGGCTCGAATGGTTTTCGCCAACTTACGCCACCTATGGCGCCGCCGTGATATCCGATTGTCTACTAAGAGTCGCGTGTACTGCACAGCAGTCCACTCTGTTCTACTGTATGGCTGTGAAACATGGCCATTCAAGGTGGAACACATGAGAAGGCTGGCTTCAGGTGTTTGACCACCGTTGCCTTCGTAGTATAGGTCGCATTCCGTGGTGTCACCACGCGAGCAACGCAGAAGTCGGGAGTAGAGGTAAGTCAGTAGACGAGGTTATGAACCTTCATCGATTGAGATGGTTGCGACACGTACTACGTATGCCTAGTCGCCGTCTACCTCGTCACACAATGTTGGCTGAAGTAGGTTCAGGCTGGAAAAGGTCCGAGGTGACCAGACTAAAATATGGCATCAATGTATGAAGTCTCTGACTGTTGGTTTGAGCCATGTGGGACGATGCAGACTAGGTGGTTGGGGTCGGTGGGACAAGAGGAACCAGTGGTTGAAGACTCTAGGTGATGGCATGGCTCAGAACCGACGTCAGTCGCGCAGACGTGTACACACATTATCCTCATTTTAACGAAGCTGTGCCGAATCCCACCATTTTGGTCATTCCGCTTTTCTTCTCGTGCTCTATATTTCTTTTGACTGCATTCTTATCTTCATCTTGCGCCTCACTGCCTTTTTACTTGATGTACTGATATGAGGTGTGTCAACTCGTACCGTTACGCAGTACTGCCTGGTGCTAGGTTGATCTGGATGGATGGATGAAGAGGTTTAATATTAGTATCAGAAGGTGAAGGCAAACGAGGAGACAGAATTGAGGAGGATTAGTTGTGTGGTTGGGTCTTGTATACAACTGGAAGCGTTCAAGCAGTTGATACTTTCTGGTTGCTCACTTCGTGTAAGGCTATTTCTTCTAAAGATACCCGAAAGAGAATAATATTTGTTTGATGACAGAGCCCAAGGAACATCTGCTTGAGGTCGTTCAGTGAGGCCTTTTTGATGACAAGTGCTCTGTAGTATGGGAGATGTAGTTGGACATACGTACTGCGATTTTGGATTACACCACTAACCGCCGATGGCTGATCTAAGCCAGCATAATGCATCATCACATTGTTTAAGAACATGTCAGGGGCAACTGCTTTTTGCCGAATCACTATTCAATAGATCCGTATCGCATGGTAGAACTTGAGGGACAAACCTTCCACCAGAGTAGCTCGTGATATACAAGCCCGACCACCACTTAAAGGTAGCAGCTATACGTCGACTAAAAAGGACAAGGAGAAACGAGACTATAACGAAATTCGGTAAGAAAATAAAGTGCGGGTTCATCTGCGTCAACGCAGTCTATACTGGGCCATATCAGCTAATGCTTCCAGACACCGATTTCGGACGTCACAGATAACCCAACCGGAAGTCTACATTTCTCTACATAGATCAGTCCAACAGTCAAGGACTTCATGAACTGATCCCATGTTGTAGTATGACCACCTTTAACCAGCCTGAATCTACTTCACCTTTGTTGTGACATGGGGTAAAGGGTCACTAGGCATGTCCAACACATCGAAGTAACCTTAGTCGGTATAAGTTACCGACCATATAGACTGAATTTTCTTTACTCCCTAAAACTCTGCACCTAACTTCTTCGTTTCTGACTAAGACTAAGATTCATAGGCTATGCTACGAAGGTAACAGTGATCGAATACAAAAAGGCTTCTCATATTCTCAATTCTTAATACTCATGTTTTATAACCATACGGTAGAACACAGCGAATTACACTCAGTTCATAAGAAGCAATATTTTATTGCAGTCTACATGACGTAGATTAATGGAAGCCTATCGAGCCAATGCATCCGTGCCGCGATTTCATCGGTCACCGACTCATCAGCGTTGGCCAGACTTCCTATTGTTTAACAAGGCACACTGTGGTAACAAATTCCGCACGGAGAGTCAGGGAATACCAGCTACCAGAATGCTCCCAGTGGTATACAAAATATAGTAAACGATAACTTATTTCATAAAGTTCCCTTTGCTTTTTGAGATAAGCAGTAAGCCTCATAAAACTTCCTCGACCTCTGACACGCGATCATTGATAGCGACTCAAGCCAGCTAAACGCCATTTCTAGACTCCTTAATCCATCCGCTGATTGGATGTAAAGCCTTAAACTTCCGAACCATATACCGAATCGGACAAAATATACCACCTTACCGAATTCTGTAACCTTGCTGAATGCATGTATGGTGCACTTCCACAACACATGTACAGGACCAAAGAGCTGTAATACATTTGACATCATCTACCAAACGTGGAAAGTCTGCAAAATTCACTTTAATCCTGACAGAAATACAATGGGTAGCTATACGAGTGGAAAGTGCACCTTTTGGATGGATAAAAGTCAAAAGACTTGCATGTATTATTCGATAGAATGGATCCCTAATGAATAATATGCCAAGAAAGACTGTTAATGCTTAGTCACGATTTCCGCCTACTCACCCGCAGACTGCAGTTTGCACGATGCGTAAGTTGAGTTCTATTAAAAGTTGCCGATTTCGCTGCACAGTGCAAAAAGTTTACATATAGTCATGATAAAAGGATACTTCAATGTTCAAGCAGGGAAGCTTAGCTAGTCAGAAAGGTATCTGCTGTATGCCATGTCAACGAACCGACAGTGATGACTGTCGACAACTTGGTCCTGGCTACCACTAACTTTGAGCATTAGGAGAGACAGTCATGTCTAGCGCTAATTTGTTGTGTCCTACCATACGACTGAGACATGTCCTGCGAAAGATATCAGATTACAGGTTTTTATATCACATACTTCATAGCATTGGTTGCGTGTAGTTGAATCACTGTATGAACTATGTCGAGGTTGAGCGGAGGGCACTGAAGCAGATCAATAGATACCGGTTGGATAGAAGCGATAGGCAGGAAACCCTAGACCTGGGTTTCATGCTTATTGGCACTCGTCAACAAGGCGTATCTGCTACACCTACGGAACTGATGTCTCAATAGAGATTCGAACCCGTCACCAGGTGCAGCAGTTAGAGACGTTACTACTGAGTTATTCGGTCGACGACAGACCTGTAGGGCTAGATTTGATACATTGATCGGTTACTGAAGGGTAACCAACTTCTTATCGTCTAATCCCGAGTGTTGATAGAATTCTACTGATCATTTTGCATTGTGGCCTAAATACTAGGCGGTTCAGTGTCGCGATGAACTATGATAGATCTCCGCGAATGGGGTTGTGAATTTCCACTGACTGAGGTGGGTTGAATATTCATTACACTTGTTGAGCCACCAATCACCTCGATGTGCAATAACCAGACTATAACCTGGCACCAAACTATGAAGTTCCTGAGTGTTAGTATGAGTCATGTAGGAAGTTGTAGCATGTCTGGTTTGGGTCCTCGAGACAAAACGAGTCAATGGTGGGGACCCTTGGTGGCTGAAAACCGGTCGTAATTGCACTGATGTATCTCTGTTTAGATGACTTTTAGGTCCGAAAGTTTATTTCCAGCTTCCTTCCTCTGTTATGCGCATCTGTTTACTCTTTCTCCACGTGTCTGTTTTATGCACGCTGCTGTGAAGAGTGACAAATTGGACCGATCAAGTTCTGTATGAGGTTCTACGTTGATTTTTCCTGTCTGTCTTATTTTTCAAATGCATTTATATACACATTTTCCAAGAACTAGCTCACATTTAACTGGCGAAAAAGAAATGCAAACGTCCTGATATTTCCAAGGAACGTATGAATATAACAAGTTATGTTCATTATGGGTTACGATGACTGAACTCAATTTATTCCCTATACATTGTGAAAACGGAAATCGGTTTTAGGTAGTCCTAACCTGTATATATGGCTTTCGCTACAGTTATTACACCCTTGATATTGTTTTATGAATATCAAAATTCATGTCCAAAGTAAAAAGGTCATCAAGGATAGAATTTTACCAATTGATCAAAAACTTCTAAATAACAGAGCTAATAAGGTGCAAATAATGAAGAGAATACCAAACAGAATCAAAATATCCCTTGTATTTCGGATTTAGTTCTTGGAAGCATATAAGTTTATCCGAACAGTGATAATAAAAACAAAGCAAGGATAATTTTACCTAGTACGTCAGTTTTTCCGGAAAAATAGACCACGTAGTAGACTATCCCGACGAGAATTCGGCAAAGACGTTTGAGAACTTGTTCCACTGTTATTTTTGCTGGTACTCATTTTCCGTGATTCTTTCGTTTTAGTTACAAGTGAAGATCGTTGGAACAGTTGACTTACAGCGCGAAGTTTTGGCTTTTTCTGCTTCTTACCATATTTTCTTGAACATGTTTCACCTAAGCCGCCAAGAAATGACCCAGAGGGTGATCTATACGAACAACGAACGTCATCTGATGTGTTAAATCCAAGATGACTGACTGATTCCCATATTGCGCTACCGGCTCGATATTTGAGATTTTGATTGTTGCGATTAGGAATTACATCGACATGATGAAGAGGATTATCCAAGGTGGAAAGGCTATCTAAACTTGTTAAACTCAGCATAGAACTTCCGATTTGAGAGAACGGAATTTCATCTTCATCATCATCTAACTCAAGATCATCAAATGGATTTTGTCTTGAGGATTGCGGTAAAAGACGCCTGATTGATTTGGGTGTCATAGCAAAACGATTAGGTGGATGCATAGAACGACTTAGAACGGAATTCTTATGATCATTATTGTTACTGATACTGAGATTATTGTTAGCTCGCAACGCTGTGTTTAGAAACTTGCTCAAAGAGGTACAGGATGACTAAAAAAATAAGTGAAATAGAACTGTGTTGAACAGAATTTAGCTAATCATATCAGAGACATTACATTAATTAAATCAACATACAGACTATTGAGTTAACCATAGTAATCCCAATGACAGGCATAGTCGCAAAGCGAAGGATATATGACACTATTCTTCGTAATTTTCAACCACATTAGTATAAATAATGCATTATAATTAACATTTATCATTTCCTGACATTTACGAACAGGATGAATTAGAAGAGCAGTTAGTGACTCAAATTGGAAATGCATTGTAGGATGTATGTCTTCAAATTCTTATTAGAACACAATAAATAAGGTTTACATCTTACAGACTTCTAAACTTTAAAAAAGAATAATTCAATTCACCTTAGTACAGAACTATATCAGCAATAACGCATGAGTTGTATATCCAATTGTTTAAAATTAAATTCATTACCAAAAACAAAAAAAATACAAGAAGTCCCTGAAAAGAAGACCGAAGAAGTGGTTAGAAACCATCTATAGGATTACAAAATCGTCTTTGTATTCTGACCAATACTACGTATGTCTAAAACAGTATCACAAACAATACTGCTCGAGCAAAACAAAACCGTTTTTAACATGAAGCTATCGACTTCATATTTGGATGGAATAAGAGATATAAATTTACCAACTGACGGATTGAATTTTTCCGCTGAAGATGCTTTACTTAAGTAGATGCAGAATAGTTTTTTATTGTCTGCAGGCGAACATATAAAATAAACAAGTATTAATTCCTGCGTGAATCTGCTAAACTTGAGCTTAAAAATAATTGAGTTACACAGCAAAGGTGAGTGATCGATTCAACGACGAACGGCATACACAAACAACTACCCACCGCGAGATCGAGATGCATTCAGCAACCGTATGCCCCTTCGTACAGTAGACAGTGAACCACACAAACTGTGTGAAGGCTAGTGATACTGAATGCCCAAACCTCGGTAAATGAAGCGGTGCTCAAGTCCGTGACCTATTGGTTGAAAGTCAGCTTCCTAAACCAATGAGCCACAGTGATGATAACCTAGTCCTTTAGTTCATATGGAGACAAAGACAACAGCCTGGGACTCCGGGAGATATGGTTTCAAATCAATCAAAATTAGGAAGTATTTAGATTTTTATTATTGTGCAGACTTTTTACGCCTAGTGATGTTGCAGCGTGGAAACTTGAACGAATAAACTTCAGTGGGAAATTTTAAATTGATTTGTCTATTGTTGAACCAATGAATAGTACAGCAATCTTTATCAAAAATGAAACAATGAACTGGTGGTTGAACTGTGGGTTCAAATGATTGTGAATTTAACAAGAACAAGGCATGTATCAGCGAAGAAATATTTCTTTTCAGATTTGAATAAAATAAACTGCTTGACACCAATTACCGTCTGCCTTGTATCACGTCATCAATGGTAGTGGTAGTAGCAAACGCAGACCAAGCAGCAGTAGGTTAGGTAAGTTAGTTGCCAAAACGTATGTGACCAGCGCATTTTAGAAGTTCAGTAACATAATAAATACAACGATTACTGAGTGCCTTACTTCAGCATCTGTCATTTACGATTAAGTATTCGAAAGATGCCACGGCATAATTGGAAGGGTAGAGTCATGATTGAAATATCTACTGTTACTTTATCCTGAATAGCATGGGGGTCGGTGTACGACCTCGTACAACAGTAATAAAAAGATATGGGTTCCGAGTTTACGGTTATTTACAAAAAAAATACCTCCATTCAACCATGGGATAACTACCTATACCAAGACGGGAATCTTGACTAAAATATATACTCATCTCTTTAGATCTAAAGTTTAAGTAAAAATATTCAAATCTTCAGATGGTACACCATCGTTACATCAATGTTATCTGATTATCAGTCTCAAGATAACTATCTAGCTGCATATTATAAGATAGCATTGTTATGAAATAATTACGCATTCAACTTACTCCCAGAAACGATCCAAGCATTGAACGTCTTGGACTTGGCATAATATACATGTCTGTTATTTGATTTTCATCCACGCCATTGGTAACAGGTAATCTATGAGACATTGGAGTGCTCAAAGCTTGTGCAGGTTGTATTCCAAACTGATATCTAGAAGCAGCCAGGCGACGAGGCGTTTTTATAGATATGCTACGGGTTAGTTGTCGCGTTATTCTGAAGAAAAATGTGCATACAAAATTTACTGTTAAACCAATGATATGTATCGACAGTCAAGGCCGAGCGGCAGGTATGTGGGGGAAGGTCGATTTGAGTTTCAGATTGTAGTGAGCTGTAGTCTATACAGAAACCCAATACGTTATCAGAAAACGGTAAATCTAGTTAGCAAATAGCCACGAATATGATTATTCGTTTGTGTTCTACTTGAATACTGTAAACATGTTCCTCACAGTCTTTGCTTTGATTAAATATAAAGTAGTTTTATATAGTGAACAACATATCACGTTTAACTGATTTGGAAATATCATCTCGTGCTTAGAGTATTTTTCGCCTGTCTAGTCACTTGTTAGCCATCAAAGTGATCCAGATCCACAGGTTTTTCCAATGTAAGCACTTTTGGGGAGAATAGGTTAGCTTCAGAGAAGCGAAATCCAAAATCATTAAAGAAATTGTTAGGAAGTAAAACGACTTTAGCGCATTATTCCTAAGATTCCGGGAAATCATGAATGCCTTTCTAAGTTTTCTCAATTAAACCATTCAACCTACCTTCAGAAATCTTCAAGCCTCTCCTAGATTATACCACTTTCTTACTTCTTCGTGACCTTCTAATCATTTCCCAAATTTTCTAAGTTTATCTAACCCAGCGCATGTAAACAAAGGGAAGTGGAATGGCATTATTGATATCCTCGACTAAAGAGTGTAACAAATATGCTTTACGAAGTGCAACTGATCGGAATTTATTAGCTGGTAAAGATAAAAGGGTAATGATAGTTACACTCCAACGCAGCATAAGTATAATTAGTATACCTGAACCATCATTGTCGTTATTAATGACTAAAAGGCTCACAAAATCGCCTAGTTAAATAGTTACCAGCCGGTCCCAAGCAGGGATACAGAGGGGAAGTTGTGCATCGAGCTAGCAATCATACCCTGCAAAACCGATCGAATCCCTAAACAAACTCCAAAGCACAAACAAAATACAAAAATAAAAACAAACTTATTCCTAGCAGAAATCAGGGAGACAGAACGACGCCGGTTCGTGGAAACCTTCACAAAGCTAATTCAACGATAAGTCTTCTCTTCTCTCGATGAAAGCAAAAGTAAACATAGGGACATGGAATGTTAGCACAATGTTTGAAGATGGCTAGCTGGCTGGCCGACCGACCGACCGACCGACCGGCTGGCAAGGCTGCCCAGATTGCAAAATAAATGAGAAGATACACCATAAAAGTGATACAAATCTGCAAAAGCAGACACAATGGAAGTCGACTCTCCAAACTGTCAACTGCACACGAGTCAATTATCTACTCCAATATTATCATCCAGACGACAACCACGAGCACACTGAGTTACAGACTGGACATCATCATGCCCCCAACAGCATCAAAGGCTCTCTCTCATGCAATGGGAACCAATCTCCTCCTCCACGATCAGGATCATCACAGCAAGATTCAAATCAAAAAGAAGGAAAGTCACAGTCATACAATGCTACGCCACGCCACGCTACGCACCTACAAATAATGCAGATCAAGAGAAGAAGGAGGAACTCTACAAACAACTCCAATCAGTACTGTACTAAACAAGACTCCAGTTGGCGAAATCAAAATTCTAATGGGTGCAGTGACATGAATGAATGCCAAACTCGGAGTGGACAGGACAACACACGAAGACAACCAATCATGGGTAGAGAATCACTAACTAGGTGAAATGAACGACAATGGAGAACTGTTTGCAGACTTCTGCACATTCAACGATTTGGTGATCGGAGCCAGTGTGTACAAACACAGCGATACTCACAAAGCCACATGCATAACACCAGACACCAGAACACACTACACTAAAAATCAAATCGACTTCATCTCAATGTGAAGAAAGTGGAGACACACCTCACTGGACACAAGATCACATCAAGAAGGGGAGCACATGTAGTGTAAGGAACATACCTTCAAAATCAAGTCGGAAGCCTTCAAAGAAGATGGTGATGATAGGCCACAGTTCAAGTTCAACACCCAGAACAGAAACTTAACTCAACTCAACTGAAGGACGAAACTACAAAAGACATCTTCGTGTCTGCCATCAAGACAAAATGGGAGATATTAGGCAACATCCATGAAAAAACCTACGTGGAATAACACTAGAGCTCGGTGAAAGAGACGTGGAAGAAAGCCTGTATAACTGTGTTAGTTATGAAGAAGAGGCAAGACAAGGAATGGATCTCATCGGACAAATAGAAACTTATAGAGGAGGGAGAGGAAGATGGTGAAGAAGACGCACCAGTGGAGTGCAGTGCAGGGATGAACAACGAAAGGAGGAAGTGAATACAATATACAAAACACTGGACATATAACACACTGGACAAAGAAGTAAAGAGTGCAAGGAAAACCAAAAGACACTTCAAAGACACACTTGCAAGTGAAGCAGAACGGGCTGCTGGTAGGAGAGACCTGACAACACTATATCAAATGACCAGCTTACTATCTGTGAAGAGATCAACGCAGGTGACCGATGAAAAATCCTAGAAGATTTGAGTTTCGCCGACGACGACTTATGTCTAATGTCGCACAAACTCGATCTACAGGCGAAAACCAACAAGTTGACAGAAGAGGCGAAGTAGTGAAGACGGGACTTCAAGTGAACGTAGAGAAGACAGAGGTGATGAAGATACCCAGCTAACAACAACAACAAGCACCAATCACCATTAACGGGAGAAACCTACAGGAAGTAGTCTCTTTCACCTACCTAGGCGGCATCATTTCAAATACAGGCGGCACAGATGAGGACGTCAAAGCCAGGATCGGAAAAGCAAGACAGGCTTTCAATAATCTAAAATCAGTATAGAGATCTACTCCAATCACTTCAGCATAAAGAACAAGATCCGGATTTTCAATATCAATGTCAAGTCAGTGCTTCTCTATGGTTCAGAAACTTGGTGCGTTACGAAAAGCATTTTCATTAAACTACAGACATTCATCAGCAGTTGCCACCTACGATCACTCGATACTGAAGATCAGATGGCAAGAACAATAATAATAAGCAACAACAAACTCTGGTCGGGCAACGAACCAACCTAGAACCTATCGCCCAACAGATATGCCGGAGAAATTGGAGATGGATTGGGTATACACTGAGAAGACAATTCGGAGACATCATGCGCCAGGCCCTCAAGTGTAAATCAAAGGGAAACGAGGAGTTGGGCGTCCGAGGGTGACATGGAGGAGATCGTGTGAAGAAGAAATAAAACCTTCTGGGCAGTCGTGGAGCCAGGTTAAAAAGGCTACAGAGAACAGTGAAATGGTGACGTACTACTGAAGCCCTATGTTTCACTAGGAATCCAAGGGACAAATAATAAATAATAATGATATGCATCTAGGAAAGTGTTGCTTCAATGTTCTCACTTAACATGGCTTTATTCTAGATGTCTTGGAAAAATTTTAAAAGAATTGTTAGATTTGTTTTAAACTCAGCGATACTGATGATCAGTATCAATCCCCATAGTCTGCTGGATAATCACAAGACATAGAAAGTCATTTAAACAGACTCTCGAAGCATAGGAGCTTAATACGATTGCTGCCTTAAGGGGAAGAAAATTACAAGTGTTCTAAGAACCATGATTCCACCTTCAACAGACTAAGTGCTTTGTGCCTGCAACTATAAAGATTGGTTTGTTCATTAATCCATCCATCATATAATTGTCCCGTATTTGATTTCAGAACAAAAGGATATTTTTGGATATTTATCAATCAGAATTGGAGGTTTATATACGAATAGAACTTTGGCAATGTGGCAGAATATAATTCTGCTGTCATGTGTACTTGATCTAGCAGGTAGAAATAAACTAATCTCAAAGTAAAACTACTATTGTTTACCCTGGATCCAAAACATTCACTTAATAATCCTGTATCATGCCTTGCTGACGAGTGCCAACAAGCTAGGTCCACGGCTTCCTGTCGATTGTCTCCAACTAACACCTAATAAAACTACATCACTGCGTGCTATGTCAAATAAACAATGCATTACGGATATTCCAAGTTTAACTGTAGGTGAGAATATTACGTACAATGATTAATTTAACTTTTTCACCGATGGAATACGAGTGCAGAAGACTCAAAATAATAAAATCTACAATATCTTACATACATGTTAAGTAGATTCACCGATCAAAAGTTTTCTGAGAATATGCCTGTAAAAAAACCCATCTCTTGAGACTTCATACGACCCACTTTAGTGCCAGTTTTAAGTTTTTATATTGTATACATAAAGTGATTTAGTAAGTTTACTATTTCCATAGCAGATGAAGAATTTGTTCTCGTGAATACTACGAATAACGTAAACTGTCGGAGAACCGAAAAGACTGTAGCAACAGTTTGATCGAAGCATAGCAGAATATTCAGATTGAGATTTAAAAAAAATATCGAAGATCGAAATTCACTCAGCATCATTGTGTACGTTCATGTAGTAAGCAATGAGCCACACACATAGCTGTCTACACCTAAGGAGGTGCAGCTGGTTTCCAGCCCATGACCCAAAGTTGCTTATCCCTATTGTTTAATCATATCATCACGGTTTCAAACAACTCGAATTGTTTGGCAAACATTTTTGAATATCGCATTGAACAGAACCTAATGAAAAATAAAGATAAATTTAGATAAGTACTAACCTTTTAGATGCTAAGGCTGAAGCTTTTACATTAAACACCTGTTCTAAATCGAAACCAAGTAATTCTACGGGTTCCACATCTACAAGTATTTCCTCTGGACTCTTTGATATACAAGAGACTTGGCAAATATGGTGACATAACCTGTGAAGAAAAACGCGTTTAGCTTCACCAACGCAAGCCTGTAACATTGCCACATGAGAAATACTAGAATTGGAGACAGAAAGATTTATCAACGAAGTATCCATATTGATAGAATTGGAAATTTGTCCCGAGGCTGTAGCAGCTGCAACTGCGGATTCAACAGGTTCTGGGCATTTTCCACTGACAACTGCAGCTGAAGCTGCGAAACTAGCAGCCAAACAATAAGCATGGACACGATCATCCACTTCCGAAATGGAACGCACAACTATACCGAATGCAGCTCGATCCGGAGAGGCTGTATCGAAATTTACAACCTAAAAATTACAATAAAGATATTCAGAGTTGGACGCATTCGAAAATGGAGGCAATATTTGAATGGTGTGCTGTAGTGATACAGTCCTCTTCTATTCACCTCTGCTTTATGTGCTTCAGTGAAGTGTATCAACCTAAACAGTTGCACTTCTGTCTCAGGTTCTAAAGTTGCTTCGTCTATCTGTCGTAGCAAAACAAAACAATAGACTTGTTTGTTGGATTCTGCATATGAATAAGGAACCAACTTCTCATTCTACTGTGTATCACCCATTAACTCTGAACTGAGGTATATAGAAAAACCTGACCCTATGATTATTTCACCTTACTTAGTTGTAAATATTTTAGCCTATTACGAATACATAATGTCATGATTTAGAAATTTCTAATAGTTAATGTGTAGTGCTAGGAAGCTGGTGATAATTGTAATCTATCTGCGTCCATTTGAAAATACACTGGATAGTCTTAAACTTAACAGTTTCGATAGTCTATAATAATTGATGCAATGATTACATCTGTAGTGTGGTCTGCAGTAAAATACATACCGATGACTTGCTAAAATGAATGAACTGCACATTTTATTCCTAAGGAACTATGCAGTGAAACGTAAGAAAACCAATGGAATTTCTCATTATTGCCAGGTAAGATGATAAGCACTAAGAACTAAAACAACATTCCACTTGAATCACAAGGTAGGTAAAGTAGGCAAATTCACACAAAGTATAAGGAAATTTAGACACTGCAAAATTTGACTAGCAGAATTGGGAAATCAATAATGTCACACGAAAATTAAACTAACCTGTTTAATCTCTTGCAGCTTCAGCAACTGTAAGTGCTTATAACAGCATCTTTGTTTACCTTCCATAAGACCCAGACTCATTACGCTTGTCCCAGATGCTCCTGAACCAGCACGACATACAGAAGCTCCCCTACTTGCAGAAGGATTTGATGAAATATCCCCAGCGTTTACGGATGTCTGATCATGAGTACCGTCAAAATTGTGTTCAGTTCCTTCACCTGAAAAATGAAATGTAACTGGCCAGTTTACTGCTACGCAGAAACCCTCAACAAAGTACTATCAAGTGTCAAGAAATCAGTCGCGTTGGGCCCTGGAAGATGCCTGAATATCTAATTTGATAAAGACGTTATCAGTGTCCCATGCTCTTCAGTGATGACTTCGTTAACCATCGTTTTCTTCTTCCCGGTATCCTTAATAACCTTTAATAGTTGGCGAGTTTTACCCAACCCGGATACCCTCTTCATTTCTCACACTTTCCCCACCTACCACCCCTCGTGATCGACGTGAAGATTCTTGGTTATTTTACGTTGTTTGCTTTCGCTCTTCATCGTGGCCACAGCCCACCGCAATCAGTCTTCTCGTATCAATCAGCTCAGATCAACCTGCATTAATCCAATGACGTTTGCTAACCTGCCGGTGTAGGTTAACAACTGTCCTTACTGCTGTTTCTACAGCAGACTTAATATCACGCCAGGTTTCCTCACGGTGAGAACTGTTATCATCTTCATATAAATGCTTACCTAACTCCTCCGTAAACACCTACTTGACATTCTCATCTTTCAATAGACCATACACAAGCTTCACTATCACTTGTTTCCTGCGACCAGTAAAGCACAGACATACACAACCCTGTCTCAGTGCGTGATAGGAGTCCAAACTGCTAGTCCAGAAAGAGCAGGAATTCTCCACCGATCCTCTCCTACGATGGCTTATAGTAATGTGATCGATCTGTGTCTGTCGTTGGTTTGACGTCGGCTGACACCATGTGAGACAATGTCACTAATTATGCTTGAACTTAGTGCTGGTTCGAAACAAGTGATTATCGAAGCAAAATTGCAACAGACAACCACCGTTATCGGTTTGCTGGCATCGGATCCCGTAGATACCTTTCCCATTGGCTCAGTTTCCCTACTGGAGCGTTCGAGTCAAATGCAATTATGATTACATCTAAACGTTCTGGTTTCTGTCGCAAAGTAGACAGCTTCTCATATAATTCATTCTTTGCATCATCCAAACTACAGTCGGTGCATGCGTAGGCGGAGATTATGAATAGGCATCACCTAGTCTCACGACCCTTCCTAGTCCTTACAGATCTATTTAGTCGAACACCATATAGACTTCTGTTTACTAGCAACCTGTCGAGTAGCGCACTTTCTGCTCTACGACTCCATGCTATATCTACACCAGCAAGTCCATGAGAGCTAGACATTGTCTCCGAATGCTCTCAAGGTGAATATTGAAGAATCCTTACTATGACCAGCTGGGGTCAATTTAATAATCACACTCGGATACTGTAAAAGTGTCTCAGGGACATATGCATCTATGGCTAGAGATTCCAGAGTTTTGGCGAGCGATCCTTGCTGCAGGATTTGAAATAGAGTTCAGTCTGCTTGCCTAGGATCCCCGAGAGGATAGGAATCAATGATTGAAGACTTTTGGTAACATGGATGGATGTCGGTGACGACGGCGTACATGCATTTACTGTTTGACATCGTCGGAAGCTTGAATATTTTCGCGAACCATTATCTTCGGATTGTTTATTGTATCGCGAAACTACGTCTACTTTGATAGCACTACTTTTCTATCCATCTGTTTTTTTTACACTACTGTGAAGTGTGTCACCAACTGATGAACTTGTTTGCGAGGTTCTACGTTGATGTCTGTCTGTCAGAGTTCGGACGTTGAAAGTCACTACATGAAATCGATGCCAGGGTCTTGGGAGAATGGGAATCAGGTTTCCATGGATTTGATCGTTAACAGTGGTTCCAGAATGAGAGGTATGGGAAGGTATACGGGGAGGTGAAGGCAAAGGAGGAGAGGTTATGTTTGACTGGGTATTGTGAACTACTGGGTGAGGGCGGTCGACATTTCTCGGTTACGTACACCGTGGAAGGCTATTTCTTGTTAAGGCACTTCAAAAGGTAGCGATAGTGTGTGATCTCAGAACCCTAGGGACATCTGCTTGTAGCTGGTCAAATGCAGCCCTGTCGCAAGTTTGAAATCTTGGTTTTCTGCTTTCGAGTCTGACCATGATTCCCTCCTGTATGCATCAGCATGCCAGGAGGGGTGGGAATGTGCTATTTTGTGGGCTGAATTTTTCGAAACCTCTCTTTCCGCAGGGAAGGCAGCATCAGTATGGCACTGGTGATAATCCAAGGGAAACACCTTACTGCTATCCCACCCCATCTAGTCAGCAATACGACTTCGCCCTCAGACCCCTATCGTAGTGTAAGAATTTACACTATGATGGTAACTGCTTTTTGTTCAACCACTATACTTTCTGGTGAGGGGACGAGCGTCCAAGAGCATAGTTGGTTTGTTCATTGTTCATATGCAAGTCCGATTAACATGTCAAGGTTGCAGCTATCGATCACGTTGGATCATGATGTTTAGTCTTAAAATGAAAACATTAAGTAAGTTCAATAATCTTACCAATAACAATGTACTTCAACAAGGGGAATGTTTCAATAACACCGTCTAGTAAGACAGTAGGTAATAGACCACCCACAAAATGCAATGCTTTGAAACAGTAACATCATGAAGCCCTCCTCACAATACGTCTGTAAATATTAGTGATAGGGATTCAATAGCACTGTACAGAAAAGGAAAGAATGTGATTGTGAGGAAACTGAAATAACCTTTGCTGATTTGGAGACTGCGAATATCCACTGACAAATCGTAGAAGAACATTTGTTTGAAAGATCTTAACACGTCGATAATGTGATCAAGTTGTTATCAAAAGGAATCGAACCCAATGTCAAATTCCGTTTCTCATAAATTTCTGGAGCGCAAGATGGTCATAAGTGGTTCGTGAGGAATGAAAAAGACAAAAATTTGATAAAGATATCAAACTGTCGGACTCTGAAGGACGACTTCACTCTTTCGTCTTTTCTGGTTACACTATCTTACAAGAGATAACGTTCAAGATGTAGGTGATATCAGTCGCTTGATAATGCAAAAGCACCAATTCCAAGGTAGCAGACAGTAGCGCACTTTCCATCCACCTCCTTCCATCCTTAGTTAGTAAACAAAATGTTCACGAGATGAAATCGTTTATTAACTCAATCGTAGTAGTTTCAAACTAGATTACAGCTCTAACATCGGTATACTTTTCCATAGCCTATACGAAATTGATTAATAAATAACATACTTAAACAGATATCAGTTAACGGGGAGAAGGTCGACAAGTACGGGTGGTGAACACTAATTGAAAAGCGATAAAAATCACAGAAGTATTTCGATGCAAAAATTAACAAACTTAACAAGAATAAAAAATGAATACAGTTAATTAGCGGAAAAAGACTTCTGTACTTAGCAACAAGTAAAATGAACTCATCAAATCTTTTACGGAAAACAGGCAATACAATGGCTTTGAAACCAGATATAGAAGTGTCAGCCACTACTATAACAGTAGTTGGTTTCGGTCATACTGAGTAACTACATCACAAATAAGATTTCAGTTTGCTAGGAATTGAATCCCTTTTGTTGGGTGTTTTTACGATGAATCTCTATTAGAGATTGGTTAATGGTGATTAGATAGTATCCACTGATGGCAGAATTACTTAGAAGTAAAGAATGAGACATAGGGATGATATGAGTGGGGATAAGACTTATGAATGTTGCTATCTGCAACTAAAAGCCGCTTCTATAGCTACATACAACAGATTACTGTTAGTGGTATAAATATCTCATCTTTCCCGAAAAATAACCAGCCGAATACACTAAATTTTAGAATATACAAAAGGACGATAACATGGTTTTGTGGAGCAATTTATAGTTAAAGTAGAAAAAAACGTGAAAATAGCAGTTCGGAAATGTTCAAAGAAAATTACACAAAACATAAGTCAAGTCATTTAGGAAGATATGATATTTTCAATTCTATTGTTGTATTGTGAACAAACAGGGAATGCGTTGACAAGATAAAACAGGTAACAAATTTCGAAAGCTGAGGATTCTGTCAAATTATATACACCCGTTAATCTAACTCAAGAAATACTAATCCAAATGGTCTACCATGGCTAACTGATAATTCGAGTCATCTTATCAAAATGCTCCCATTCATTTTGGGGCGAAACCATTACAGTACCCATCTCTTAGTTAGTCGCCATTAACACTAGATGTGGTATTACTGCGTAACCTTTCCAGTTGCCACACATCCTTTCAACACATCAAGGTAGGTGACCAGATAAAAAGTAAAATATAATATGGATAATTAAAAGTCGTCAAGAGAGAATGAGAAGGAATCAATTTAACAATATTTGGAAAGGGTTTCAGTAGTGTGTAACAATTACTAGGACACCAATTTGCTACCAGTAACTAATATCTTGCTTTACATACTCAACAAACGGCGTGGGAAACTGATCTGCAAAGAGTAGGCTGGATTTCGTTCAGGTTGGGAACAGATAGATCACGTGTTTACAGTTGGATGATTGAACACCATAACACGTACTGAAGACCAAAACGATATTCTTTTGGCAGAACTGTGCTCTGGAAATGTTCGGTAGAAAGGGTTGTTTTCATTAGTTTTAACAAACATATTGATAGCCGTCTACAAAAGCATCTCACGTCAAGTGGAGACATGCAGCCACTTCTCTTCATTGTTCCAAATCAACAGCGAGGTAAACAAAGACTGTTCACCTGAAGGATTTACCTACCTACCCATACAGATGATATTGTCTTACTGTGCGACAATATACATGGTATTTAAATCGTACTTGACCAGTTAGCCCACAGTGCGTGTAATTATGGTACGTGGTTGTATCATAAAAGTACAAAGTACTTTTACAAGATTGGTAGCAGTTTGTTCCTGCACTCACCCTTGGGGATGAATCGCTGGACGTTGGTAAAACGTTTGTGTACATACATAGTTGTGTAAATGATGGAGGTGTAGGTGATGAGCTCATTGGTTTAGGGAGGTGACTATTAAACAATGGGTCAAAGGTTCGAGCCCTTCTTCATCTACCGAGGTTTGGGCAGTCAGGTATCATTAGCCTTCACACAAAAGGTGTGGCTCATTGCCTACTCCACGAATGGGCACAAGGTATCTGAGTGCATTTCCATTTTGATTTAATTCGACCGATGCGATTTCCAGCCGCATATCGAAGGTGAGAGAGACATATGCCTATCTACATCATCTCTGGTGCCGTTCTGACATTAATTCTTCTGTAAAAGGTCAGGTAGACAACAGGTCAGTAGTTGTGCTTCATGTATGTGAAACCTGGCCTTTGCAAGTATCGGATGTCCGACGACTCTTCGTGTTTCATCGCCGCTATCTCTATAGGACTGCTCCATTCAGTGGAAGTAATTTTTAGGTGAAGCGGTGTGTTTGGGTGTGAGGTGATACTGAAAAAACCGGTTCTGGTAGCTTTGATATGTACTAATAATGCTGTTCCAACGACTCCCTTACCGCTCACTGTTTGCTAACTCTAATACTGGCTGGAAGAAGCGGGTGTCGTCAGTGTATGACGTGGAGCCATAGGAGGAAGGACGGTTGTGTTGAATTGGTATCTGTAGGTGCCCCACGACTCCCTGGATGAAGTTAAAGAGATCAAGCAATTCAATGGCTAGAGACAAAAGCAGATGTCGCTTAGAAGTGAAATCGAAGTAATATCGCTGCAGTTTTCCTGTTCCTTCTATTACTGAAAGGTGAAACAAAAGTCTTGAATGCTCCTTTGAATGTATCTTTGAGACTGCTTCTTCAATAAACTGTCCGTTCCCGTCATCTTTCCTTTTTTACATCACGTTCTGTTTTGTTTGGCTTAATTCTTGGTGCCTATTTGTATTGAGTGTGATATTTACAATAAAAAAGTACTAATATGGATAGGAAAAAACTTCTGTCTTCCTAGTGTTGCTTTATTACTTTGCATACCACATCCCTTGATATTCATTTTGTACCGAACATATGTTCTAAGTAATAAATAAATATCGCGTGGAGATATTGACAAACAGTATAAACAGGGAACTTACCCTGCACTGCAGCCAATGCAGCTCGAATCGCATGTGCAAGAGGCTCTCCAGTGAATCGCTTTCGAGGACGAGCTACTTCCAGACTATCAGAAAGTAGAAAAAGTGTAACTGGTTCGCAAGTGGTATTGCCAGAAGCGCTAACACCCAATTCAAAAACATTAAGTTTTGCCACCAAACTTCGAGAGGATGACAACATTTCAGGCTGAAACCCAAAAAACATCCGTAAGTTAGAAACATTATATCAGATTAATCATACCTAAAGTGAATAATTCTAGAAAAACCATAAAAACGTACTGGAGCACCACTAATTTCATGATACAATGATAGTAAGGAAAGGCGTTCTTCATTTTTTCTTAACTGGTCATTGATTTTAGCTAAAAGATCGTTGATTCCCTTGGAAAACTGTTTAACTGCATTGAAATCTGGATGTGACTGGGGTGTGAACTTCGCTATACCTGAAAAATGATTGGAAAACAAATTCAAATGAATTGAAACAGTCCTACTAAAGTTAAAAACAAACTGTTCGTTAAAGTATCTCTACGAAACGCATGTTAGTACGGTAACATAGCTTAGCTTACACAGAAATTTCAAAGTTACCAATATTCCAATTACAGCAATAAATCTAGACTGCACTAGTATTTATTACTACAGAATGTGAGAAGACTGAATAGTGTACCAGTGGAATGAAATCTACAGGAATAAAACCAGAGTGCTTTGTGCGGTACGACATGAATTCATTGAGAAGTCTGTATACAGTAACGAAAACTATGCAGAAAAACCTAGGTGATATACTTTAAGGTCTATTAGTCGGTCAATTAATATAAACAGGGAATATGGAGTTACTACGTAACAGTACAAGATGTTAAATAAAACATGTCAACACATGAAGCGATAAAGTAGACGAATACAGAAAAATCAAGATTAAAACAAATAAAAAGAGGATGCAAAACAATAATGAAGTGCGATATGACGACGAGAACGAAAACAATGGGCGCATGCATATGGATCTATCAACAGGAAACTTCAACCATTGATTCCAATCTTGTAAACTTAAGGATCAAAATTTGACCTGGTACAGTTGAATAAGTTGAGGATTGGGTCAATGGATCACAAATGAAATATATTTGTAAAATCCGAATTAGGATCGGTGTCACTTTACAGTCCGGTTACCCTGTGCCTTCTCCAGACCCTATTCCACAAAAACAAACACTGTGTATCAAGGTAATTGGTGGCTCAACAAGTGTAATGCAGATTCAACCCGCTCCAGTCAGTGGAAAATCATCTCAGTCATTGACTTGCCTTCATTGCCCAGTGCCTTCTGCACAACCTCGACAATGCTCAGCTCATACTACACTACACGTCAGCAATGCTGTGAAGCATGTGATATAAAAATCTATTATCTCCTGATATCTACTTTCAGAGGACATTTCTCAGTCTCATAGTAGGACACAGTAAACTGCGGCGCTGCATACTCGATCTTCGACCAGCATCAAGAAGTGAGGAAAGTTAACAAATGTCGAGTAGGTCTTTTATTTCCCTTCAGTAACCAATGGATTCGAATCGATGCGACTCTCCACACAAGTGAAAAGGTCACCACAGTACTGCAGATCAGTCTAGAAACATTATCTTACATCTGCAAGATGCAAAAGACATGCCAAAAGCATTCGGATTTACGACCCGAGATGATAAGAAAACTGCGTTTTGTCAGTAACTTTGCCTGACGTGAGAAAGTCGTCGGCATACTCTATGTAGAGCAGGTGCTCACCAGGTGGCAGATTAATCTATGTAGAGTCAGGGGTAACCATATACACTAAAAATCTACACAGAAGTCAAACATGAATAGTGTCAGCGGGCATCCTTGGCGTACACAACTGATCGCCGTCATTTGAATCGACATCTCTCCATTAGCCGTACGCAACAGTGAGTTTTCATAAACAGTGCCGGTTAACACAAGACACATGCTCAGTAGTCTCCTCAACCTTATACAGCTACAACACCCTTCGGTCGACAAAGCAGAATGCCAACTCAAGGCCGAATAATATGGCTTGCCTCAGTCAGTATATATGCGTCCCAAAATCGGTTGAAATGTGCACATTTGGGTGAAGCAGATAGCCAAAACTCAGATAGAGGGTGACAGGGAGGTGTGAAAAAATGTCGACATTCGGTATGAAAACTAAGATGAAGGCAATTTGTGGGTACATCTGCATCAATGAGATCGATTCTATGCCATATCACCTACCATCTCCAACTATACACTCCAGATGTCACGCAGACCCCAACTGGGAAGTCTACACTTGCATGCACGGTTCGGACCAACAGTCAGATTACACCGGTTTTAGTCTGGCCAACGCTAACTTTTATCCAGACTGAACCTACTTCACCTAACATTGTACGACAGATCACATAGTGACTAGGCACGTGCAACATATCACGGCTGACCAAGGTTTACAACTTCATCAACTGACGTTTCCCTACTGCCTGAATTCCTGCATCTGACTTCCGTTCTACTGACGTCGTGGAACTATGACACACGACCTATGCTACGACGACAAGGCTAGACGAACACTCGAAGTCACCTCATATCCTCCACTCTTAAGGACCATGTTTCACAGCAACATAGTAGAACAGAGTAAACTGCAGAGCAGTAAACTCGACCTTAAATACACAATCGAATATCACGGCGGCACCATAAATGGCGTTAGTTGGCGAAAGCCCGGTGAGTCTTCAGTACCAGGGCAGAGATTCCATCGGTCACTGATGCATCACAACTGATCCGACTTCCCACGTAACTGAAGTGGTCAACACGTCGAATCATTCTAGTCCACATCATTAAACAAGACACCAACTCAGACCAGATAGGGAGCGAAATTTGCTTTGGGGTAGTAAGAAACGTATCCTGAACATTCTTAAATTGCCACTCAATGAATCCAGAAGACTCTGCTTCTTGTTCGCATCTTCATCCATATGACTAAAATCAAATGAAGAAGAGAGGAGAAGCTAAATGTGAATAGAAAGAGTGGACATCCTTGATGGATGCCAGCTGAAGTACATAAATCGCCATAGGCTCTGACACACTAAAGGGATTTGAATGCAGTGTCCTCAACAGGATAATGTTCTCACTTTGTACTGTCACAGAACCCCTCGATCAACGGAGTCGAACGCTGCTTTCAGGTCAAGAACTAAAGCTAATGTCAAGTGACAGAAAATGTGCCTCAGTTTCAAAACCTGCCGAAGGGTGAAAATTGGGTCGATATACACACGGCTAGGTATGAATCTTGTCTGGTTTTATCGGACATGATGTTTCCTAGTTTCTCTTAGGCTTTTTAATGACTATAAAACCTAGAATCTTAGACACTATATTAGTCAAACTAACGTTCTTGTGGTCATTGCAGAAGGATTTCTTTTCTTTCTAGAAAACAGATCAGTCAGCGTTCAAGTCTGATTCTTATACGGTAGCTGGAAATTCAGTTAATCCAGTCGAAAATCCCCAATTAACGTCCTTACACACGTCCGGTGCAGACCTATCTGGCCACGCTTCGCTTCTTCGCTTAGAGTTACTTGTAGGTTTTACGACTTCTGTAAGAGTTAGAAGGTGTATCCCAATGTTCCATAGAGGATATGACTGGATGCGGATAACACGATCGTGGCATGGGGTCAGTTTATCTGTTCCTCGAAGTGTTCCGCGCATCCATCCTTCCCCACAATAGTTCCAATAACCATTGGCAATTTTGTTTCAGTTTCCTTGGTCAGTCTGAATAACTTTCAATTTTTTTCTGTTGCTGATGTCTTAGCTTACGGCACCCATCACTGCTCGTGGTCATTGCGCAAACTTGTCGTCAGTTACATAGGTTGCTTCCACTCGTCACTGTACTCGGAGCCTTCAGAAATGTGTTAGGTGAAGTCACTAATTCAGAAGCTGCTGAAATCAACTGGTCACTTCTAACAACTTTCTGAGGATCAGTGGCAATCTTAAATGGGTTTTTTACAGTAGACTGGAAATAGTATCATGCTTTTTGAGGGTGAATGGTGTCGCTAAGTTCTAATAACTGTCTACCCATTCTCTCACTAAAATCAGCCTTAGTACAAGGACTGTTCACCTGTACTCGCAACAGTCATGTTACTGTAGGTTTTCAACGTCCACTTAGGCGCAAACATATGCCTACTAAAACCAACGCGTACTTCAGAAGGAGCAAGAGTCTTCCACTGACCTTCTGTGATAACTGAGAGTAATATGATCTATTTGTGTCAACCTTTGAGTTGAGGTCGGTGAATAACAGGTTAGTCAATGGTTGACAATCTTCCTATTTCCTCATCGAAAGCGTCTACTACACCAACTACATCGAAAGGGCTGGCTTTTGGTGGCAGGCTGGAATGCTTTAGCGATCGAACTAACTTATCACTTTACCCGAATTGCAGTCAGTGGATGCGTAAGCAGAGATCACAGAAAACGGCGGCTTTCACCATTATCTCTAGTTTTCAATGAACCGTCCAGTTAAATACCAAACAGGCAACTGTTAACGGGGATCCACTCGAGCAGTGCATTGTCTGCCTTGCTTTTTATGCTGTACCGACACTTGCAAAACTGCAAGAACTAGCTACTCACTTCACTCTCCAGAAACTCGAAGTATGAATTTTGCAGATTCACCATATCAACAGGGTGAGGGTTAAGTGAATAACCGCACTTGAGTCCCGTATGCGTGTCGCACAAACAGAGCGCACATCCACTGGTCGAAAAGATAGTTTTGGCTAGGAGGTATTGTCAGCCGATTTAACGGAGGATGCGAATGTTGAAAGGTTCGATGTGTGGTTTGAAGCGCAGTTTCAGCAGACAAGGGATCTCATACTGTGAACTCCAGTCGTTTTCAAGATACACAGAGATGAAGAAGATTAAAGACGATGCAGAAATGATGACCGAGAGACGTGAAAAATATTAGAACGCAAAAATGTTGAAGGTTGATAATATGGAAGAACTAAAGTGCTCAGTAGTGAGAGTTATCGACAGTTTCCGGCTCCTTATACCATGGAAGGTTATTTCCTCTCGATATTTCCTGAAAAAGAAAGGTTAGCAATAGCGATGTGAGACTGAAGAGTGTAAGGGGCATTCGCTCCAGGTCAGTCACACATGGCTTTTTTAGAAGTTTGAAACTTCAGCTTGTTTTTTGTGAATCCAACGATAGATTCACATTGCTGACACCACTATGTCGTAAGCTGGAGAGGAATTCGCTACTATCAGGGTTGACCTTTTGTAGCCTCGCACCTTCCACGGGGAAACCAGCATCAGCATTGAACTGCTGGTTATCCGAGGAAAACACTTTACTGCTGTCACAGTCCCATTCAGATGGCAGTGAAACTTTGCTCTTGGACCCTTATGATAGCTTAGTATACCTTTCTCGCATGGTAGGACCTCAAGGGAATAAGCGTTCCACTAGCATTGTTACATGCAAGCCCGACCACTATGTCAAGGTAGCAGCTACCAGTCAGGTCTTGCAATTTTCACTTTATACTAATTCCCAGCTTATGCTTCGTAACTACAAGGAAAACCTCATCGTAAAAGTATATCAGTTTTAGATAAACCCTGTCGTCTAGCTTTATGAACTATGCAGTAGCTGGAGATGAACCGTCTAAACCAATTCAAAATTCAGTTTCTGGAGCCTAAAATAGAGAATAGTAACCAACATTAAAAGCAAATTTAGGCAAGTACAAATTCTGTTACGGTTCTTTTTGAATTATGATACTTAGCACAACACACACATAGTCCGCTAGATGAGATATTTCTCAAATAATCTTTATCAAGTATATCGGAGCCTTGGAACACTGGATTAGATCTAATGTATGCAATAAGCTTTTCAAAATTAAATATAATTCACACAAAAGCAGAAGTGTAACTTGGCAAACCAAGTTGAAAACAAACCATCTATTAAAAGTGAAATCGAAGGAAGCCGTTGAACTGGACGAACTAATAAGGCTGCTAAACTCTGACGACCAGATTCTTTACGTTTTTCAACTTGACGCATGAAGGAGTGAAAACGAGGAAACTGTTCACCAAGGTGATGTAAGTGTGGTGGACTATAAAACTGCATATAATTTCCATAAGCCTGAAAACAGAAGGTGAGAAACAATTGAGTAAAAAAAGAACACTTATTGCAGACGGATTATGTGAGTTCTCTGCAGTTCAGTAGAGACAATAACAAAATTTATTACAGCTATATGACTCAGTTATTGCTGAATACAGAGAGGGAGAGAGGGAGAGAGAGAGAGGAATGATATACGATTGGTATGTAGCTACGCTAAACACTGAATTTTAATGACACGAGCAGTAGCTTTGAGAACACTATCTTGACTAGCTAGCATCACGAAAACACACCGAGACGAAGGTTTATTTTTAGAAAGTTCAAGTGATCTTACTTCCAGTTTTGATTCGTGCATCTAGTCAATAGATTTTTATCCATCCCATGTGGGAAACCTCGAGGTTGCTAGCTGGAGTATAAGATAGAAATCCATCGCTAAAAACGGTATATGTAACTGTGCCATTTTGACTTTAACGACACTGAATTGCTAACTTCCTATTTTTACTGTTTCATCCATTCATCAGCTTATTGTCGGTAAATGTTTCTCTCACTTAACTTGTTCGTTATATGTCCTAACGAAGTGTTATTTTAAAGTGTAGCACCTAGATCTGAACTAATTGTGTACACATTCCAGTCAGTCGTTATATTGTGGTACGGTTGAGTAAGTATTCGCTCACTTGGTTTAGTCCCCAGGTACAGAAACAAAAACTCTTTGTTGCCTTCAAGATAGGACTCGTCATAAATTGATATCAGCTGGAGAACCATTGGAAATCTGAAAAGCAGTTTCTTCTTAGTAACGGAATCCTCAGCAGTGTGCACCAAAGACCACGTCAGGAATCGAACCCACAACCTTCAGGTCTCGCGGCGAGCGTAACACCATTCAGTTACTGAATCACAGTCCACTGTTCTACATTTTCCTACTTCCATTAGTTCGCGGTATAGCACGACCATCATCAAATGCCACCGGAGAGCATTTGTTTTCAAACCCGACTTGTATACAAACTCAAAATCAACAAATCCCCAAAAACCTCTAAACTAAATGTCTGTTTACGCTGATAACTTGCTCCATAAAGTCACTATTAATGAACAAAAAGATTTTCGAACAATAGATAGGGATGTCAGTGAACTGTAAATTGCTTCAGTTAAGTCATTTGTAAAACGATGAACCACTGAAAAATAAACAAGTAAAATTACTTTATTCATTTCACCCAGCAAACGAAGATGGAGTACATCCCCCAGACAACTTTCAGAAAGTGACCAATTACTCTCCAGTTCACTGAATTGAGGTTGCAAACGTTCGTGTATTTCATAAATAGCCATAAGTTTACCAAATACAAAGTCAGCTTCTTGTCGAGGTAAAAGAGGTCCACCTGGTTGAGTTTCATCGGTGACTTGCTAAAACCAACAAGGAAGAAATTGGTTAAAATCAGCAAAAACTGAATATCTAAACAAACTTGCAAAACACCGAAACTAAATACAGAAATGATACGTAACATCATAAACACTAACCGGATAAGCAGTTAAACATAAATAACGTAAAATTTCCACGTAGTTCCGCTCCGTAACAAAAAATTCGAAAATACGATGCTGTCTTTTCTCAAGCTTAGCGCGTAGTGATGCATCTTGTAAATCTGAATAAAGTGGAAGAAAATTAAAAAGGACGTAGTATCATCACAGCATTTAGAACATATAAACTCATAACTCACCATTATAATCGACATCATCTAAATGAATGGAGTATTAAATATACGGTTTTGATGACAGAAACCAACGTCTGATTACTACTAATGATGAAAAGCGAAAGCTAAGAGAAGTTGAACCAGTTTCATATCAAAACAGATGCTTTCAAAGGTAGATATTTTAGAGAAAAAAATCTGCATACTGTTTGTAAGATCGTTTTGTTCCGAAGATCGGCATCAACCCAAGAACAATTAAAAACCAAAGAGCATTGGACATCTTTTCCGTCCTGATGTGGGACTCTTCGGTAGCTCTCATCCACAATCCTACATGAAATCGAACTCCGGAGCACTAAATCTCGTGGTAAGTACACTATCAGGTGAGAATCTAGTGACACACATTTTCTACCTTTCGTTAATTCGCTGTATCGTTCGATAATCATGCAGTAACATGGATAAATCCGTCACCACACCTAACTTGGTTGACGCTGTTTGCCACAGTTTAGCATCAAATTTTCAAAGCAAACTACTAGTCAGTATGAAAGTGTTACATGGTTAGGCGGTTTGTAGGGAACTGATTTTAAATTATTAACTTACATACTGACATCATTATTTATGTACTTCGTGAAGACCTTATCAGATTCGTCCTCTGACCAGACTAATGGTAGTAACTGTAACCAGTCAAAATACGTGCCGCTGAACTACGTTTCGCGGACTGGATAAGTGTTTATACAGGATATGCTATTACTGGTCAGTACTTTCCTTCTAATATATGCAGAAATATTACATTTTCCCCCAAAAAGGGAAAGTTCCATGAGCGTAAGCAATAACAACGGAACATGAGACCTTTGGGTATATCGGCTCAACAATAGGGAAGGTGAAAGGATCAAAATAATGAAATGAGCGGTTGTAAAAATTAACAAAGCGGTGAAGAGATGAACCTACTTAGCAATAGTAAGGTTTGCAAACAAATGAATGAACATATGGTACGGATGCATCTGCAACACTGGAATTTATTTTAAATTAAATTACAGTTCCCAATCATAGATTTTGACTATCTGAATCCTATTGTTACAAGAATCCCCAGTCAGGCAGTCTATACCTCCCTAGATGGCTCAGACTAACAGTCAGAAACTTCATAAACTGATAACACGTCTAGGTTTGGTAACCTTGGACCTTTTCTTCCAACCGAATTCAACTTTCGCTAGCGCTGGACGTCAAGGTAGGTAGTGCTTCGGCATGCCTAACACATGAGCAAGCCACCTTAAACACCGAAGGTTCAAAACCTCATTTACTGACTTACTTTCCTTGATATTGCTCACATGGTGGTTTTAACAAGCGCGAGCAATACTAATAAGATACTTGTGTTCGAGGCCTTTTATTTTTTCATATCCTTTACTTTCATCGGTCAGGTCTCAGCTGTGCAATCAGACAGAACGGACTGCAGCTCAGAATACTTGTCGTTTAATGTGTAGTTAGATATCTCGCCGGCGTCAAAGACGACAAAAGTTGACCAGTGGCGAATGGGCTTCTCATATCTGAGCTGAGAGTTCGTCAGCGACCAACCCGTTCGGGCTGATGCAACTTCCCAAGTTGAATGGTCAACACATTCTACCATTTTACTTCCTATCCGTAATCTATGGGTATTTTCGAGTCAGTCCTGAAACATCATCTAACATTTGAAAGGTGCCAAACCTATGCCGAATATGCTCAAATTTCTGCCTAAGGTGTTTAAAAGACCCTGTATTTTGATATATTGTTCTGTCTTATGGAATAAAGCTAGTGACTTCATGTTTGTTTAGTCCATTTGACATAGCACACAGTGATATAATACAATTATAATAATACAGTACAATAATGATAATACTGTGCCACTGTGTCCTGTGTCGAAAAGACTAATCTAATTTAGAGCTACACTCAATCACTGGCTAATACAGTAATAAAGTGAGCGGTAACTAAAGGCAAACAATAATATATACGACGTTACAGCAATTACTCATTACGAAGTTATTTGTAACATCTGTGGTTTAAATAAAATGAAATAGAAACAAAACAAATACCTGACGGAGATGCATCAATTAAGGGACCAACAGCGACACTAGGAGTGGGCAAATCCAAGTCGGATGCTGACGCTCGCGATTTTCTTGCAGTTGAGTGAAACAGACTTAATCGACTGGAAGACTTTCGTTTTCCACTTGTTGGTGTAGATGGCTTGACTAAAAATTGGGGAGAGGGGGAAGAGGAAATATCCAACAGACTACAGACAGAAAAATGACTAATTAATTCGGTCACAAAAACAAGATGAGTGGTATATGAAAACATGCTACGCTGCAGAACACTTCAATGTTGCATAGTTTAATGTTACTCAAGCACTGTTTCAGTATTGGCCATAAAACCAGTCTCGGTTTCCCCGACTAATGCTCGCGAACAAGGATTCCCTAAAAATCACAGTAGGCAAAGAAACCACTTGAGAATTGGTAAGGTGACAGCCGTCAGTGATAGACAATTACTATTGTGATAGAGGTTTGTGGGACACGCAGTCCTGTTGGTTCATAATAAATGTAACGACAATTTGAAGCTTCTCGGAGGAAACCAATATTTCGGAATTCTGAATCCCACCTATTTCTCAGATCAGTTATGTCAGCGGTAAAGACTTCAAAAAGCTTTTCACAAAGCAGTAATGAAGCAAACAAACAAAGTAATTGCTCTTTGGGGCATGTAGTGAGCCAGAATACACCTAATGTATACAAATCTCACTACATCCATAGTCAATCCATTCGATCAGCAACAAAATGCAACATGCATTACTATGCAACCGTCCGAATCGCACCTAATATCAGCAAATCAAGGCAGAAGATACACATGAAAGATACAGAAATGAGAAAATACTGACATTCGGTATGAAAACTAAGATGAAGGCAATTTGTGGGTACATCTGCATCAATGAGATCGATTCTATGCCATATCACCTACCATCTCCAACTACACACTCCAGATGTCACGCAGACCCCAACTGGGAAGTCTACACTTGCATGCACGGTTCGGACCAACAGTCAGATTACACCGGTTTTAGTCTGGCCAACGCTAACTTTTATCCAGACTGAACCTACTTCACCTAACATTGTACGACAGATCACATAGTGACTAGGCACGTGCAACATATCACGGCTGACCAAGGTTTACAACTTCATCAACTGACGTTTCCCTACTGCCTGAATTCCTGCATCTGACTTCCGTTCTACTGACGTCGTGGAACTATGACACACGACCTATGCTACGACGACAAGGCTAGACGAACACTCGAAGTCACCTCATATCCTCCACTCTTAAGGACCATGTTTCACAGCAACATAGTAGAACAGAGTAAACTGCAGAGCAGTAAACTCGACCTTAAATACACAATCGAATATCACGGCGGCACCATAAATGGCGTTAGTTGGCGAAAGCCCGGTGAGTCTTCAGTACCAGGGCAGAGATTCCATCGGTCACTGATGCATCACAACTGATCCGACTTCCCACGTAACTGAAGTGGTCAACACGTCGAATCATTCTAGTCCACATCATTAAACAAGACACCAACTCAGACCAGATAGGGAGCGAAATTTGCTTTGGGGTAGTAAGAAACGTATCCTGAACATTCTTAAATTGCCACTCAATGAATCCAGAAGACTCCGCTTCTTGTTCGCATCTTCATCCATATGACTAAAATCAAATGAAGAAGAGAGGAGAAGCTAAATGTGAATAGAAAGAGTGGACCCACTAAAATTCAAAGATGAGGAAGGTCTGTAGTGACTGTAAAGAACTTGAGTGCCGACACCAGGAAAAGTCCATTCCTCACGAAAGAGAAACGGGATTACTTTTGCAAGACCACAATGCCTAGTGTATATGTTTGCGGGTGGTCACATGGGATTTCGGAAGAGTTTTGGAGTGGTTTCATTCGGTTACCAGTGGACACTGAGGGCACGAAATTTCGTGAAGACAATAAGTGTGCTAACTTGATATCAATATTTCTTAACATCCTCTTCCTACAAGAAAAGGCAGTCTCAGCGTGGAATGTTAGTCATTTGTAAGGAATAATTTTATTGTTGTCACCCTTGTACACCCAACGACTTCACCGTAGGACCCCATCATAACATATCTACGCTATGACGCCAGGTGCTTTTTGTCTTACCATTGTCTAACAGACCTTTCTGATTGAACCCCAAGAAATAACCGTTCCCACCGGCACAGCTTGGGTCATTCCGATATTTAAGCTCAACGACCACATCAAGGTAGGACCTATCGGTTGCGATAGTCAAGGAGCATCAATAAAATACGCACCGAACGCTGCTAAATAAAACGTAACCATCAGTTAAACATTCAAGCCAAAGAAACGTCACCTGACAAGAATTTTGATACTACCTGGAATTTATTGTTTGGACGTTGAGCGTTCAAAATTAATCTAGAACGCTAATGAAGGATCACTCACCAGCTGACGTAACACACAATAATTCAACTTAGTATCAATACAAATATTGCTCCATAGAAGTGAAAATTAGTATTTTCAAAAATGCAAGATTTTTAGAATATGGTTCACGAAACTACATATACATACATACCTCGACCGATAGCTACTACCTTGATGTGGTGGTTGGGCTTGCATACCACAATGACCCAACGAGCTATGCTGGTGGAACACTTGTTCCCTCGAGGTCTTACCATACCAGAAAGGTCTATTGGATAGTGGTTAGGCGAAAAGCAGTTACCGTTGTAGTGTAAATCACTACACTATGGTGGGGATCTGAGGGCGAAGTCGTGCTGCTGTTAGCTGGATGGGGCGTGACAGCAGTAACATGTTTCCCTCGGATGACCAGCAGTGCCATGCTGATGCTGCCTTCTCAACGAAACGGGGGTTTAGAAAAGGTCGACCCCCAAAAATAACACACTCCACCATGCCTCACGGTTGCCAGGCCGGCGGTGTTGGTTCATTTGTCGTTTCTTTTCGACCATCCGGCCCCAAAACAACAAAAAATCAAAATAATCATACACAAAGGCTACCAGTGACATGCTTCAAGCAGATGCCCGACCGGCTCTGCGGTCACACAAATCTCTTTCAGGTACCTTTAGAAGAAATAGCCTTCTACGGTGTGGGCAGCTGGGAAGTACCAACCACCCTCACAACTCTGTCAGTACTCAAGTTTCTTCAGACTGCTGTACACCTCCCCCTCATTACCTCCCCATCTTCCTCCACGTCTCCCAATTAACAATACTACATCATCTTCAATTTCTCCTAGCTCATCAGCCTTCGACAACGATCTGAGTCCACAGAACAGCATCATTGGTCTCCTTAAACCACTCTCCAAATTACATATTGCAGCCTCCAATGTCTGCACCCTCCATCAAATTGGTCAACAGGCTTCGTTGGCCAAGACCCTAGCAACTCGGGGCATGGATGTGTGCTGTGTTTGTGAGATGAGACACACATACAGGACCCAAGTGCGGTTTATTCACCTAACATCTCCCGGCCAGTCTGGTGAATCCGCAAAATTCACACTTCGAGTTTCTGGAGATTTGACAGCTAGCTCTCGCGATATTGCAGGTGTAGGCATAGCATTAAGCACTAGGGCAGAAAGCTCACCACCAGACTGGATCCAAGTTGATAGTCGCCTCTGAGCTATGCGGCTGAACGGCACAGTGAGAACTAAAAGGAATAGTGAGACTCACCGTTGTCTCTTTGTAATCTCTGCTTACGCACCCACTGACTGCAGCTCAGATGAAGTGAAGGACGACTTCTACCGTAGACTGTCTAGCCTCTTCTCGAAAGCCAAACGTTCGGACGCGGTGGTTGTTGCAGGTGATTTCAATGTGCAGGTGGGTAGACTAAGTGAGGCAGAAAGGCACTTAGGTGGAACTTTCGGAGTCCCGGCTGAACAAACAGATAACGGTGATCACCTACCACAAATGTGCTACAATAATCGCCTATTTTTGGCCAGCACAAATTTCAGACATAAGAAAAGACACTGTCTGACGTGGCTTCCACCGAGCTCATCTCAGCGATGGACACAGATAGACCACATTGCTATTAGTCATCGCTGGACAGGATCTGTGGAAGACTGCCGCTCCTCCTGGAGTACATGCTCGAATAGCGACCACGCGTTGGTCCGAGTGCGTTTATATCTGCGTCTGAATGGACGTAGGAAAAAGTTGGCAACAAAACCACCACGAGTACTGCTGGACAACGAAAACACCAAAGCCGTGTTCAGTGAGAAGTTGGCTAGGCAGTTGTCGGAACAGAAGACTATCACTCATCCAGGAAAAGCTTGCTGCCATCTCCAGTCTGCCGTAAAAGCAGCGCTGAAGACCGTAGCCGACTCCGAAAGAGAGGCAAAAAGAGCCAGTGGATATCAGTAGCCTCTTCCGAACTAATGGATGCACGTGAACGCATCCCTGACTGCAGGCCCCGAGTACAATGAACAGCTGGCACAACTTAAAAGTAGATTGAGAAGAAGTCTACGCAACGACCGCGAACAGTGGTGGGCAGCAAAGGCTAAACAGATCGAAAAGGCAGTGGCGATTGGTAACAGTCGGCAGTTATTTAGACTTACTAAGGAAATTGGGGGGGAGAGGTCGACTGCGGTTAGTGAGACCATAGCGGAGAAGGACGGATCTGCGATTCACTCGCAGGGGAGACGACTGGAACGATGGGCAGAACACTTCAAGGAGCAGCTTGACTAGCCTCCGGACACCATTGCGTTCCCCGCTATCCAGTCGGATCCTGAATCGGACATAAAGATAGGCCTACCAACACTAGGACAAGTTGAGAAAGCGGTAGGTAACCTGAAACGAGGGAGGGCAGCAGGACCAAACGGACTACCTGCTGAGGTATACAAGAACGGTGTCTAGGTGCTTATAGTCAGGTTAACGGAAGTGTTAACCAGTATATGGGAATCGAATACGATCCCCTATGACTGGTCTAAGTCACTCATCATCCCAGTCTTCAAGAAAGGCGAGAAGTCCTCTTGTGATAACCACAGAGGAATCAGCCTGACGAACATAGTGCCTAAGATTCTAGTTTCCGGTTATGGTGAAACAATCCAGTGAACCTAGTAGCGTATATAAAAAAGCTGTATGTATTCAAGCCTTCTGATGAATCCCACGTCAGAAGGGAGGAAAAATATTTATTGCAAATATTGAACACTAATTGCGTACATGCCTAATATGATTTAGGTAGTCATAAAGAGCAGTAATGACAAGTGCAGCACTCATTTGTTAGTACTTACACCACCATTTAAAGCACACACCAGCCTTCTACCTCGGTCAAATACAGAGCACTGTAGACATGTACACATATGGTATGCTCAGAAAATATTTTGGGAAGCGTAGGAAAGCCTTAATTAGTGTAGATACCTGATGAACACGTTTTGAGATCCTATTCGTAACAATAAAAATTCCAATAAATACATTAAAATGCATTAAATGTAGGAAACTAGTCAGTTAGTAATTTACTTGTAAGATACAAATCTTGCCCGACTTCAACCATGAGTTCAATCAACCACTTTCAGAAAGGTATCTAGCGAACAGCTTCACAGCAGTTTATAAAAAACTGAAATAAGAGAAAAGTATGTAGAAAGCGATCCACGGCTAGTGACTGAATAGAGATGACAATCTTTGCAAAATATTCTAAGGGAAATACTAAAGGTGATAATAATCAAAAATTATCAATGAATAGGATATGACCTTTAAGCTACCACCTTGGATTCTTTAGCTCAATTTTTTGTTCCGACAGTCACTTAAACTTCAGGTCTACTCTACCATAAAAATTGTAGTATGAACGCTCGGTTCGTCAAATGAATACAATGCATGGGTCTATTTTTCAGCTGTTTCACGTTGTACAATCACATACATACTACAACTGGCGATAAAAAAACGAAATTTCACAAGTTATGACAACAAAAATTGCTTTTTGAATGGTCTAGATGAGAGAGGATTACATAGCACGAAAGGCTGACTAGATTTACGACGGAACAGTAACGTAAGCCATAAAAATATACGGAGCAAGGCATAACAACGTATTTACAAGGTAAATGTAAATTCTTGGTCCTGTATTCATACAGAACACATCTACAGCGATTTAACCTAATCATTTGGGATTTTCCCCACTCCATAACTAGTTCAGCTACAGTCGCCCGCGATAGGTCGTTCGGTGTAAATAACTGAACCAGTCGATTTGACCTCTAAAAAATGAATTAATGCTCAACTAATTGCTGTTCAGTCAGCGCTTTTCCCGGGTGCATACAATTGTGTTAACGCAAAAGCTGTTAGAATACTGTCATCTTCTTGTCGTATAATTTCAACTGCCTTTGCAGCAGCAATCTGTCATAGGATTCGGTGGGGCTCTTGATTTTAACCAACACAAATTTGACAAAATAGATTCAAGACCCCTACTGGTTTCGATTTTGAGGGAAGTTTCAAACCACCTCAATCAGGAGCCTTGATGAACCAAGATCTTTCCAATGTGCACACAGAATCTTCAGATTATTGCTAGCAAAACCTTCACAGGCTATACGGTAAGCTTTAAAAAAAAGGATGTTACTGCGGCAAAATGGACTGTCCAGTATTGACAGTAGAGATCAACCCATAAAACTCAACCAGGGGATACACCGACTGTAAAAAGATTTTGAAAGGCTGTATGAAACAAATCACGGTGTACCCAACACATCTAACACAAACAATAGTTTCTTGGACCATGACCAATAGGACTGGCAGTGTACTACTTTCAACACCATTTAACTGCCATTGCAGAGGCTCAAAACAAATTGACACTGAGTTCCTGAACATTGTCGTAGGTAAGAAATTCTTATTAATTACGTTAGGCGCTAATGGTAATTAAGAACTGGGAGATTGTATTTCGACGCATAGTAAAACTGTATTTCAGTGTGAAGAAAAAAGGCATCAGGAGCTCGTGTTTGACAGTAATGCCTAGAAATTTGGTGTTACACTCATTTACTGGAAAATACCAAAGGCGTACGGAGTGATGAACAATTTACAGATACTTGAGTTCAAAATAACGTATATCTAACATATAGAGTTTTGGTCTTCGAGAGCACAGTGGGCATCTACGACAAACGGATTCCCATGATTACGACTAGTATGGTTTCTTTCTCTGACTGTTGTTTTAAGCCATGTTGGACGTTGCAGACTAGGTGGTTCGGTTCGGTGGGACAAGAGGAACCAGTGGTTGGAGACTCTAGGTGATGGCATGGCTCAGAACCGACGTCAGTCGCCGAGACGTGTACACACATTATCCTCATTTTAACGACGTCGGATACAGTTGCCTGGGCATTATGAATGAACATTTAGCAGTGGAACAGAAGACGAAAGGTCTCTGATGAGGGCTAAGGATGGACAGAAGACATACATAATGCATAGGATCCAAGGAACAATCTCATTAATACTACTACACTAAGCGTGGACATAAAGAGTTACAGGGAGTAAGTAAATTGAAAAACCCTAGATTAGGAAGACAAATGTGACGCTAAGTGGAGTATTTTTTAACATCGTGCTATATAATTGACACTTCCGAAGACATGCCGTCTTGAATCCCAAAAACTTACTCAAAACCCAAGATTCGCGCCTAATCAAAGTTGATTCAATTCTCGTCAATTCAGTTGGTAATGTCAACATTGGGTCGCATAACAGCTGAAAGATTATTTTACGCAACTAGGTGTTTTAACAGGTCAATTTTGAGTTTCGGAGTTTTTATATGCTGCTTGTTGTCAACAATTTCAGCTTTCTGATAAGATGTGGTGACTGATGGTGAAATGAAAACCTGCGTCGCAAATGTGATTCGAACGGATGGTCTAGGGGTGACAATAAGTTTTCCTAATTGATCATTCAAGGAGAGTTTCCTGGAAAGTTGAAACTCGAAAAATCTGAAGTATTAGGGATTACAAAGTGAAATTTAGCTTCCATGGAAGATACGGTAGATACTGTGAAATATATATGTTGACCAATTGAAAAAATTAAGTGCCTCGAAGCAAATTCATCAGAACCGTTCATGTGGATATTGACAGAGTAGAAGGGGCCTCTGCCTAAGTGGCTTTCTTGTCTGGAATCCCTGAACCACTAGTTCCTGTGATTGTCAACGTGTGTACAAGGCAAGAGATGGCAAAAAGTGTTGGTTAAGATAGTGAAACTCAGTTGGCTGTGAGCGGATTCCGTCCACATGTTAAGTAAGTATCAAACGGATTCTTTAGGGACCCATATGTTGTGACCAAGATAACTCTTGCACGAACAGCATCTCAGGTTTTGACTACTCCTAGGGTAGAAGTGGACAATCAGAGAAAATTCCCCATCTATTCCCTTTATAATGCAAGTTCCCCTTTCCACTTCATTTCCCCCGATTTTCTTTTCATTTTTCACCAGCAATTCGAGCTCCGGAGACTACCTCGAACTGTTCATGCACCAATTTCCCACGCCTGTGCGACCCATTCACTAAACTGATATAACTTCTGGTTTTCTGTACTCTTGTTGCATCATTTCATGAGAAAATAGTGGGCATATACTGGTCTTCACAGCAGAATTATCTAAGCTTCAGAGTATTCTGGGATTTCCAGTTTTATGTCGAGATAGTGTGTAAATGATAGAGCGCTGAATGTCTCTACATTTCTGTGTATCGTGTTGTGAGAAAGGCATGCTGAGGATGATGGAATTTCCCAGCGTAAATGAGTAGGATTTATTATTTGGGTGGTGTGTCCTCTTGGCGGTGCGAATTATATTTGTCTGTGGGTACAATTTCTGCAGACCTCAAAGCGAATAAGGTTTCTGTGTCAGAAAAAGTTATCTCCTGTTTTATGCCTTTATAAACTATGTTCACTTGTTTCACCCTGATAGGCAATCCTGAAAACTCCCAGAACGGCAAATATTTTCACGTGGCACCGTCGATTAATCCACAAAGTGCTATTGGCAATTTGTAGTATGCCATACTTTCAAATCTCCTAAGAGTATCTACCTCTAAGCTTGAAGTTACTTCGAATTTGTATCATTATCAAAGCAGAATTTCTTACTGCTTTCAGTTTGTTTGCATTAACAGTAATTTCCTAAAACTCTGGGCTGGTTTACTAACAGTTTTCAGCATTTGATTACATACTTAAGTTTTTATTGCTGTGATCGCCTACGAAGTGGCTTAGCAGGACAGCGCACATATGGTTGCTCAACTTAGTTTGACTGTTATCAAACTGAGTTGCTGAAATGAAAGGTTTTTTAGAATTAGCTGGCCCAGTTATTCATCCAGGAAAATATGACATTTATCCATCTCATGTATGCTCAAATGTCAGTTTTTTGACCCCATAATAGCCCGTTCAGTGAATACTATCGCCTACAAAATCAACATAAAGCGTGAAAATTGAGGAAAGCCTATCCAGTTTGTCCCGCGTGACTTTATTACAACCTTCGAAGAAAATCTCGGTAAACGGTTCCCGGTCTCAATCCAAAGGGACTTAGTGTATTTGTACTGCTTACTATCTCACATAATGACCGATGATTTTTAGAATTTCAAGCCGTCCAACCCCCACCGTGATTCGGACTAATCATAATATGCAACCACACCACCACTTGCCACCACAGTTCACGTAAAAACTATGCTTTCTGAAAGGGTTTAGAAAACAGCTATCACATAGCCAACGTTCAGAAAGCATGGTGTGGATTGACTTTAATATAAAGTTCCCCTGCGGCGAATAATTCGCCAAAACCAGAGGCCTAGTTTTCGACAAGGACCATTATTAGTTTTGACCTCCACAGTTTTAACGGACTAGCTAGGCCGAAGGCGAACAGCCAAGCAGCTGAGCAATCTGGTGCATAGCGTTACATTGCATTTTTCGTATGCTACCTTCCAGTCAGTTAACTGTAGTGCATCGATATTCCTGAACGATCGATCAAACATACTATTCAACTTGGTCACTCTGTCACATTCTTCTTCGGTCTCACACCCGTGGGTATATAACAAATGCGAATAATTAGTGATTAATCTCTTCACCTGTCAGTTCCACTCAAGACCCATCCCTTTAGTCCCGCTAAGTGTATGTTCGCCCAAACGAATTGCCACGACGGTGTGAAGGGGACCGAATTAATTGGTGTTCTCGTTTGAAATGTACCCTAAGTATTCATCTTCAACCCCAACTGAAAGGACTAAACTGGCATTTTACTGATGCGTTAACTTTGCTCACATATAGTGTTACGGACACCCAAATGATCTGTTACTAGCCAGTGTCTGGGAGGACAATTTTTCTACATTAGGCTTGGTGGTCTCTGCTAGTTCCCGACCTTCCTCGAAGCAATGAACGTTATCTTCTCAGTATTGTCTTCTGTTCCTTGCAGTGCTGCAAGTAAGGTAATCCAGTAATCAGTACCGATTTTCGTGTGATAGTGTTCTGGGCGTTCAATGGCAGTTCCCATACCATAACCCATTAGTTGGGAAAAATTTTACTGTCCAGTATCATCCGATCTCATCGTTTTCAACAGGCTTAATAAAACCACGTCTTTCGGCCTTGAACAAGTAACAGCCTCAGCAGCACCATGAAGCATTATCAACGAAGCTGACAGAAATTCAGTCCGAAAAACCGTCCTTGAAACTGTCCAGCCACTTTACACTGGGAAGCTGACTCGCGCCTCAAACCACTGAAAGAATTTATCTATGATACACAAATTGGATAATGGAGCAAATTCAGGTGACCCTACCACAAATTGGTGCCCACTAGGCACGCCCACTGTTTCAACTTTATTTGGCCGAGATGGGCCGGTTACGCTGATTTCGATGGCAAGATCCCGATTTCTGGTGAAATATTAGGTGAAAATTCATCACTGTTCATCATCCGAAAAAATACATCGAGCAGGTGAGGACAAAAAAGTTTATTCATACCTGGAAAAATGGTGTGTGCCTGTATATTGAGTATAATCACAGCTTTACCCTCCTAAATCAAGTTTCACAATAAATTCCCCGCGGAATGCACATTTTTTACCTGATGACTACCACAATTTTCCAAATAGACCACTGTGTTACAAGTCCGACTGTGACGATCACCCGCTGTGTCTTGAGTCGTTGCATCTGCACCATATCCCACTCTGCCACACGCTCTGTACTTGTCGATCGTTTTTGGAGTTCATCAGAGTCGTTCAGCCAGTTATGTGAAGGTGATGTCAAAGACCTTTTTATAGCACCAAAGATTATCTACTTTTTATCCAACTTGTGCATTTTCATCTCCTCTTCCCTTTTCTGAGTATGAACTTATTCACATGCTTGGAAACGGAGTCCCGACCGATAGCTGCTACCTTGATGTGGTGGTTGGGCTTGCATACCACAATGACCCAACGAGCTATGCTGGTGGAACACTTGTTCCCTCGAGGTCTTACCATACCAGAAAGGTCTATTGGATAGTGGTTAGGCGAAAAGCAGTTACCGTTGTAGTGTAAATCACTACACTATGGTGGGGATCTGAGGGCGAAGTCGTGCTGCTGTTAGCTGGATGGGGCGTGACAGCAGTAACATGTTTCCCTCGGATGACCAGCAGTGCCATGCTGATGCTGCCTTCTCAACGAAACGGGGGTTTAGAAAAGGTCGACCCCCAAAAATAACACACTCCACCATGCCTCACGGTTGCCAGGCCGGCGGTGTTGGTTCATTTGTCGTTTCTTTTCGACCATCCGGCCCCAAAACAACAAAAAATCAAAATAATCATACACAAAGGCTACCAGTGACATGCTTCAAGCAGATGCCCGACCGGCTCTGCGGTCACACAAATCTCTTTCAGGTACCTTTAGAAGAAATAGCCTTCTACGGTGTGGGCAGCTGGGAAGTACCAACCACCCTCACAACTCTGTCAGTACTCAAGTTTCTTCAGACTGCTGTACACCTCCCCCTCATTACCTCCCCATCTTCCTCCACGTCTCCCAATTAACAATACTACATCATCTTCAATTTCTCCTAGCTCATCAGCCTTCGACAACGATCTGAGTCCACAGAACAGCATCATTGGTCTCCTTAAACCACTCTCCAAATTACATATTGCAGCCTCCAATGTCTGCACCCTCCATCAAATTGGTCAACAGGCTTCGTTGGCCAAGACCCTAGCAACTCGGGGCATGGATGTGTGCTGTGTTTGTGAGATGAGACACACATACAGGACCCAAGTGCGGTTTATTCACCTAACATCTCCCGGCCAGTCTGGTGAATCCGCAAAATTCACACTTCGAGTTTCTGGAGATTTGACAGCTAGCTCTCGCGATATTGCAGGTGTAGGCATAGCATTAAGCACTAGGGCAGAAAGCTCACCACCAGACTGGATCCAAGTTGATAGTCGCCTCTGAGCTATGCGGCTGAACGGCACAGTGAGAACTAAAAGGAATAGTGAGACTCACCGTTGTCTCTTTGTAATCTCTGCTTACGCACCCACTGACTGCAGCTCAGATGAAGTGAAGGACGACTTCTACCGTAGACTGTCTAGCCTCTTCTCGAAAGCCAAACGTTCGGACGCGGTGGTTGTTGCAGGTGATTTCAATGTGCAGGTGGGTAGACTAAGTGAGGCAGAAAGGCACTTAGGTGGAACTTTCGGAGTCCCGGCTGAACAAACAGATAACGGTGATCACCTACCACAAATGTGCTACAATAATCGCCTATTTTTGGCCAGCACAAATTTCAGACATAAGAAAAGACACTGTCTGACGTGGCTTCCACCGAGCTCATCTCAGCGATGGACACAGATAGACCACATTGCTATTAGTCATCGCTGGACAGGATCTGTGGAAGACTGCCGCTCCTCCTGGAGTACATGCTCGAATAGCGACCACGCGTTGGTCCGAGTGCGTTTATATCTGCGTCTGAATGGACGTAGGAAAAAGTTGGCAACAAAACCACCACGAGTACTGCTGGACAACGAAAACACCAAAGCCGTGTTCAGTGAGAAGTTGGCTAGGCAGTTGTCGGAACAGAAGACTATCACTCATCCAGGAAAAGCTTGCTGCCATCTCCAGTCTGCCGTAAAAGCAGCGCTGAAGACCGTAGCCGACTCCGAAAGAGAGGCAAAAAGAGCCAGTGGATATCAGTAGCCTCTTCCGAACTAATGGATGCACGTGAACGCATCCCTGACTGCAGGCCCCGAGTACAATGAACAGCTGGCACAACTTAAAAGTAGATTGAGAAGAAGTCTACGCAACGACCGCGAACAGTGGTGGGCAGCAAAGGCTAAACAGATCGAAAAGGCAGTGGCGATTGGTAACAGTCGGCAGTTATTTAGACTTACTAAGGAAATTGGGGGGGAGAGGTCGACTGCGGTTAGTGAGACCATAGCGGAGAAGGACGGATCTGCGATTCACTCGCAGGGGAGACGACTGGAACGATGGGCAGAACACTTCAAGGAGCAGCTTGACTAGCCTCCGGACACCATTGCGTTCCCCGCTATCCAGTCGGATCCTGAATCGGACATAAAGATAGGCCTACCAACACTAGGACAAGTTGAGAAAGCGGTAGGTAACCTGAAACGAGGGAGGGCAGCAGGACCAAACGGACTACCTGCTGAGGTATACAAGAACGGTGTCTAGGTGCTTATAGTCAGGTTAACGGAAGTGTTAACCAGTATATGGGAATCAAATACGATCCCCTATGACTGGTCTAAGTCACTCATCATCCCAGTCTTCAAGAAAGGCGAGAAGTCCTCTTGTGATAACCACAGAGGAATCAGCCTGACGAACATAGTGCCTAAGATTCTAGTTTCCGGTTATGGTGAAACAATCCAGTGAACCTAGTAGCGTATATAAAAAAGCTGTATGTATTCAAGCCTTCTGATGAATCCCACGTCAGAAGGGAGGAAAAATATTTATTGCAAATATTGAACACTAATTGCGTACATGCCTAATATGATTTAGGTAGTCATAAAGAGCAGTAATGACAAGTGCAGCACTCATTTGTTAGTACTTACACCACCATTTAAAGCACACACCAGCCTTCTACCTCGGTCAAATACAGAGCACTGTAGACATGTACACATATGGTATGCTCAGAAAATATTTTGGGAAGCGTAGGAAAGCCTTAATTAGTGTAGATACCTGATGAACACGTTTTGAGATCCTATTCGTAACAATAAAAATTCCAATAAATACATTAAAATGCATTAAATGTAGGAAACTAGTCAGTTAGTAATTTACTTGTAAGATACAAATCTTGCCCGACTTCAACCATGAGTTCAATCAACCACTTTCAGAAAGGTATCTAGCGAACAGCTTCACAGCAGTTTATAAAAAACTGAAATAAGAGAAAAGTATGTAGAAAGCGATCCACGGCTAGTGACTGAATAGAGATGACAATCTTTGCAAAATATTCTAAGGGAAATACTAAAGGTGATAATAATCAAAAATTATCAATGAATAGGATATGACCTTTAAGCTACCACCTTGGATTCTTTAGCTCAATTTTTTGTTCCGACAGTCACTTAAACTTCAGGTCTACTCTACCATAAAAATTGTAGTATGAACGCTCGGTTCGTCAAATGAATACAATGCATGGGTCTATTTTTCAGCTGTTTCACGTTGTACAATCACATACATACTACAACTGGCGATAAAAAACGAAATTTCACAAGTTATGACAACAAAAATTGCTTTTTGAATGGTCTAGATGAGAGAGGATTACATGGCACGAAAGGCTGACTAGATTTACGACGGAACAGTAACGTAAGCCATAAAAATATACGGAGCAAGGCATAACAACGTATTTACAAGGTAAATGTAAATTCTTGGTCCTGTATTCATACAGAACACATCTACAGCGATTTAACCTAATCATTTGGGATTTTCCCCACTCCATAACTAGTTCAGCTACAGTCGCCCGCGATAGGTCGTTCGGTGTAAATAACTGAACCAGTCGATTTGACCTCTAAAAAATGAATTAATGCTCAACTAATTGCTGTTCAGTCAGCGCTTTTCCCGGGTGCATACAATTGTGTTAACGCAAAAGCTGTTAGAATACTGTCATCTTCTTGTCGTATAATTTCAACTGCCTTTGCAGCAGCAATCTGTCATAGGATTCGGTGGGGCTCTTGATTTTAACCAACACAAATTTGACAAAATAGATTCAAGACCCCTACTGGTTTCGATTTTGAGGGAAGTTTCAAACCACCTCAATCAGGAGCCTTGATGAACCAAGATCTTTCCAATGTGCACACAGAATCTTCAGATTATTGCTAGCAAAACCTTCACAGGCTATACGGTAAGCTTTAAAAAAAAGGATGTTACTGCGGCAAAATGGACTGTCCAGTATTGACAGTAGAGATCAACCCATAAAACTCAACCAGGGGATACACCGACTGTAAAAAGATTTTGAAAGGCTGTATGAAACAAATCACGGTGTACCCAACACATCTAACACAAACAATAGTTTCTTGGACCATGACCAATAGGACTGGCAGTGTACTACTTTCAACACCATTTAACTGCCATTGCAGAGGCTCAAAACAAATTGACACTGAGTTCCTGAACATTGTCGTAGGTAAGAAATTCTTATTAATTACGTTAGGCGCTAATGGTAATTAAGAACTGGGAGATTGTATTTCGACGCATAGTAAAACTGTATTTCAGTGTGAAGAAAAAAGGCATCAGGAGCTCGTGTTTGACAGTAATGCCTAGAAATTTGGTGTTACACTCATTTACTGGAAAATACCAAAGGCGTACGGAGTGATGAACAATTTACAGATACTTGAGTTCAAAATAACGTATATCTAACATATAGAGTTTTGGTCTTCGAGAGCACAGTGGGCATCTACGACAAACGGATTCCCATGATTACGACTAGTATGGTTTCTTTCTCTGACTGTTGTTTTAAGCCATGTTGGACGTTGCAGACTAGGTGGTTCGGTTCGGTGGGACAAGAGGAACCAGTGGTTGGAGACTCTAGGTGATGACATGGCTCAGAACCAACGTCAGACGCGCAGACGTGTACACACATTATCCTCATTTTAACGAAGCTGTGCCGAATCCCACCATTTTGGTCATTCCGCTTTTCTTCTCGTGCTCTATATTTCTTTTGACTGCATTCTTATCTTCATCTTGCGCCTCACTGCCTTTTTACTTGGTGTACTGGCATGAGGTGTGTCAACTCGTACCGTTACGCAGTAATGCATGGCCCTATGTTCATATTTGTTGATTGACTAGTAGCAGTGTACTGGCCGGAGGCTGCCCCAAAGGCACTCCTTCTACAGCGTGGCTATGGCTGGAACTACGAATAACGGTATCTAATGCATAGCTTAACTCTGTACGTAATAGTCATTTCTCATCACCATACTGACCAAACCTGTAAACTCTTTTGTATTCATGCAACTTATGTTGTATGTAATACATGTTATTATTATTATTATTTCAAAAGCGACCACGAGAATCCTACGTCGCCGTCTGGGTTGGACTCGGTATAGAAATAGATAATACAGATATCCTAAAAAGTCAAATCCCTTCCACTCACAGCCCTCGAAGGGTTCTGCTCCCGGCTAGTAGAAAGCAAATGCTGCTTGCACACCTTGGCAAACCCTGGTCTGCCTGTGAATGCTGCTCAGGGAAGAAGATGGAGAACGAGCAGGAAATCATCGGACAGGTATTCCACCTATGATGACGACTGTCATGAAAGTGACCTCACTGTAGCAAAAATGGACGCATCCCTCGAAAGCAGCCTCTGTAGTAACTGAGAGTACTGCCGAAGTGATGAGGATGTACGGGACCAGTGATGTCCTTTCATATGGCGTCAAACATCCCCTTAGTGTCTCACGACACCACTTCTAGCCACAGGCTGCGATAATGAGGTTATAGAAGACCTTCCAGTGGTTACACAGATAATGACATCAGCCAAAACTACTCCCGCGAAACTGAGCCTTGAGACTGAGATAGTCGGGGATGCCCCACGATCAGTCGTACTAATAAGTGGCTCACTGCCACTAAATAACTCACCTTCAGGGTCAACTGAGTCTCTCTAAAGCCATAAGACCACTCTAGAAGCCGATAATCACCTTGGAAAATGGGTAGCAATGGGAAGCGGGGCCCATCCATGAGAACTTACACACGGTACATGATAACACAGATGTCGGTTATCGACAGAAATTTGTCGTTTGGTTTAACGTTGTAGTATGAAATGACAGTTTTCTGAGCGGGTAGAACTGTCTGGCAAACACTAGCCGGATGCCGCTTGTTGCATTCTGAGACCAGAGAAAGTACAAGTGCATTCATTCGCTTGCAGGGCCTCTTCGGCCGGTCAGGTAACTTCGAGCCCCACCAAGGAAACCGATGGGCTGCCTTTGCCTTCACAGACGATGATCGCCGGTCGATCAGCCGGAATAAGGGCTAAACCGGGCCAGCCACGGTCAGTGGGTAATGACGTCCCTTGAGGCCTCTCAGGATCAAACACCAACAACAATGTTTATCCACGGCGTATGGGGGCCAGCAGCCAGTGCACAAGAAGAAAGGTACACCCAGGACATCCAACGGTGGTAGTGGTTATCGCCAAGATGGGGCTGAACGGAATGATGGCGGAGAACTGTAAACTCTTAAGCCCCCCACACCTGACAACGGTGCTGCCTGGAATGACGGCTGTTAACTTCAGGTGTTCGAGGCTCACCAGAGCACTGGAGGTGACGTGCACGAGTGAGGACACTATCATTGGGAAACCACAGCACTTTTTCTTGTTTGGGCCACCACTTCTGTACACAGACTAGACTAGGTTCAGACCGATAACCATGACTCAGTTATGACTGCAATGATAACCTTGCAAAAAAGCCGCTTTCGCTGATTTCAATGGAACTGTGTCGACAGCCTTCATTACTGTAGCAACGCAATCAATTTATATATATTGTATTCAGTAAAGCCAACTAACCAAAAATGTTAGTGCTGATGGTGAGCCTATCTATTCCGTTTGTTCCAAAGCAGAATTGAAGCGAATATCGGACATATTTCATATATCATTCCCACTTGGTTCAACTTGGTTTCACACTAAGGCAGAAATTCTGAGAATTTGTAGCATCATTACCATTCACATTTACCGTTGCCTATACCATAAAGCTTTACGAATTGCTCTCGCCTGCACTGTTAAACCTCATTCTAGACATGCTGTTGGTATTTCTTACCACTGATTCTCAGAGTTCTCGGCAAAATTAGAAAAACGAACGTTGCAAAAACGGCAAATTCATTGTGTTTTTGCACCTTCTTCTTGGTTGTGCAAGGTCTATAAATCATAAGGTGGATACAAAGAAATGCAATGTACGTAATTATTAATTGAGCGACGACAGCCCACTGAACAGCGATAAGTAAAGAATTGATATGGATTGGATAATTTGGCGGCCGTTTTAAATGATTGGCTTTCAAGAGCATTGGTGTTAAGGCTTAATGTGATCCACATCTAACAGCATATCAAACAGCACTGATTTACTTGAATTGGTGCTGCGTACTTAGACAAGTAAGAAGTGCTGTTGCAGTGAAGCTCATGGGTAAACTATAAACGCCCCACATACTGGCCCTATAGTTTTACTCATCAACCTAAAATGTTCCGGGATGTTGTCATGGAAAATGCACGTCTCACGTCTGAAGTCACAACTCCGTTTTAGCTAATGTATGTAATGTTAATGTAATGCGGATGTATTACTCCCGTCAGTAGGCCACCGTAACTAGAAGAGTAACGATATGAAGGGTAGTTGCTTTAGTGAACTTAGGCAGTGTAATCAGCTGCAGAAATGCTTCTCGACAATGCGATTTATTTGAGTGATGCATTTTGAACAGTCTGGTCACTTATTAACTTGTCAAGTCATTCGCGTTGAAACCGAAGGGTGGGAGGAGGGATATAAATCTGGGAGACCACTTTACCTAACGGCAACACATCCATAACGATGCGATGCAACAGATTTCGCTAGTACCTGTCAGGTAGGAATCCACCTAAAAGAGATTCAATCAACAGCCACTGTATCTCCTTGACACGCCGCATACCTCAATGTGAAATCTATGAAGCTTCGCACATGTGTGAATCCACCACTGTTGAACGGAGGTTCTTCTAGTGTCTACTAAATAACAATATACATATTTCATACAACAAAGGTCACATGAATACAAATCAGTTCACAGTTCTGATCATTTCGCACCATAACAAATATTTTCTGAATCTCTGGGAAGGATAACGACACATAAATGGGAAATGCTTGAACTTAGATATCCCACCTAGATTAAATGATTAGATGAGTACTTGTTTATTTCTTAAAACGTTGAGTAAGTTATTACGTAGACGTAATTTTATATAACAACGACTGCGGATACATACTCATGCTCTCGGTACTCACGCATAATATCATTCACCGATTCTCATTACAAGTGCCAACCCTTTAGCACGCGCGATGAAATTGAAATACGAAATAGAATAAGTAAATGTATATTTGTAAAGAAAACATAATAAAAGGCTCACAGTCGTTCGTATCTAGCCGTATCTTCAATGGATAGGCCCCCGTATATAACCATGCTTGAAGAAAGGTTTCGATGACTAAACTGTAATAGATGTTGTACAATGTTTTTCGACCTGCATAACGTACTGACACCAAGAAACCGAAAAGCTAAGTTCATCTTCCAAGAATTCTTCTGTGGAATTTATTAATAGCTGCGACGGCTGTGGCATATTCGTCTCCGAATCTTCCTAGTATGCTACGGATGTTTGACCGCATATTCCGCATTTCACGTATGTATCTGTCACATGGTGATGCGAAGGAGACTGCAGATGTGGTAGGTGAAGTGTTGGAAACGTGTGACCAAGTCTAGCTTTGACAATGCCAAAGTACATGACTGGCTACAAAATTTAAATATGCAGTAAGTAAATACGACGTACCTGTGAAACTAGGCCTCTTTAAATGTACCAGAAGCAAGTGTCTGCATGGATAACGACAAGTTGCGAATGTTCTGCAGGTGCATTCACATGATAACAGATCACCTTCAAATTCCCCTTCTCTTCTCCCGTTAGTCGTCTGCTCCATGTATCACAAACCATAAACGACTGAGTACAAGGATGGTTATGCACCAGTTTGTAAGATGTAGCAGTGTGCTTATCCATCTTCAATGCTAACCGAAACACTGATGGGCAGTTTTGAAATTTGGACCTAAGACTATTGTCATATGTAGGAGGAATTACTGTTTTTTAATCAACCCCAGACCTTCGGGTTTATGTTTTACGCCGAAAGTACACTTAAAAACGATAACCGTGTACTTCAAATGAGGATCTCCCGATCCCTTGCTTTTCACATGAACATAGTGAGTGCAAGTAACCTATGTTCATCGTAAAATAAAAGTTACATACTTTCTGAAATCCATTGACTGCTTCTTAAAAGCTTTCCAGCTGAAGAAGGACTTCGACAACACCAATTCCTGGAATGCTCCACTTATGTCTACTGAGACTGCAGCATTCTCAGAAGCTTGAGATGTGCTACTTAACAAAAGGAAAATTCAGTAGCAAGCATAATACAGGGAAACTGACACTTCTCAGTGCACAGTAATGTTACAAAACCCACTGGTGCTCAATGAATGTTAGAAACCTACGGGATCAGAGCCATTGTTGCGTATCTTGGTATATACTTCTTAAAGAAGAAAACAGATCAACCACTTGCCTCCAAGAGGTTGTTGTTGGCAATTTAAACCTCTTAAAACAAAATATCTCATCTTTTGGAGTATATTAGGTACACTTTAGCCAAGTCCGTACAGAAACTACCTGAATACGATTAAATATGAGAAACCGGCTTCACTTATGTGGCTCAAGGTAGATTGGAAACAGAAGCCAGCCAAATTCGAATTGGAGATACCTTATAGTAAGATAATAGAAAGGGTCAGACTAAAAGTCACCCCCAGGCGCTATAGCATTTCGTGTGAAAATGTGTGTTTACAAACAGAATTCTGTATTCAGTACCCATGACTGCAGTGAAACACGAATTCTGAAATAAGGCGTGCGAATGCGGAAATAATGCAGGTCAATGCATTGATTAAGAATACTGAAATAATGCTGAAATGCGACACTTAAGGGGAGTTTTACGGACTACCCGCATAATTTACCCACTTGAAGAATAATTTAAGAGTGCAAGCGTAAAGGCAGCTTTATTTACGCACATTTCCCGCCTTATTTGAGCACCTGGCTCGCAATATTAACTCCATTTACCCCACTATTTACGCATTCGCCCGCAATATTTCTGCATTATGGTTTGACCGAGTAAGTTACAGCTTCAAATTGCAACAAAAAAGATTAATACTCGCCGTGTTCACTTCAGATCACAGATCCCAGTGATTGCTGTAATCTGTAAACATCATTCCTCCTGAATAACCATACTTAATTGAGTATTATAATTTCACCTAACCTCGCCTGGTTAACTAGTTTACTAGTTACTAGCCGGTCCTAAGCCCGGGTAAAGAGGGAAGGTTGGGCATAGGGCTAGCAACCCTACCCCCTAAAACAAATCTAACCGCTAAACAAACTTCAAAGCACAAACGATATATAAAAAATAATAACAAACTTATTCCCCGCTGGAATCGGAGAGGCGAAATGACGCCAGTTAGTGAAAGCCTTCGGGAAGCCAATTGGCCTATGTGTATTCTCTCGATGAAAGCGAAAGTAAACGTGGGGACATTGAATGTCCGTACGATGTTTGAACCCAGTAAGGCAGCCCAGATTGCAAAGGAGATGAGAAGGTATAACATCGAAGTGCTTGGGATTTGCGAAAGCAGATGGAATGGGAGTGGACTCTCCAAACTGTCAACTAGAGAATCAATAATCTAATCCGATATTGTCACCCAGACGACAACCACGAGCACACTGAGTTAGGAGTGGCTATCATGATGTCCACAAGAGCATCGAAGGCTCTCATGCACTGGGAACCAATCTCCTCCAGGATCATGACAGCAAGATTCAACTCAAAAGGAAGGAAGGTCACAATCATACAATGCTACACTATGCACCTACAAATAATGCAGATGAAGAGAAAAAGGAGGAATTCTACAGACAACTTCAATCAACACTGGACAAGACCTCGGTTGGCGATATCAAAATTCTAATGGGCGACATGAATGCTAAACTGGGAGGGGACAACACAACACGGAAGAGAACTAACCATGGGTCGAGAAGCGCTCGGCTAGGAGATGAACGAGAATGGAGAATTGTTTGCAGAATTCTGCGCATTCAACGATTTGGTGATTGGAGGCAGTGTGTTCAGGCACAAGGATATCCACAAAGCGACATGGACTTCACCAGATGGACACACTAAAAATCAAATCGACTTCTTCTCAATCTCAAGAAAATGGAGACGCAGTCTACTTAACACAAGGTCAAGAAGAGGAGCAGATGTAGGTTCAGACCACTATCTCGTGCAAGGAACCTTCCAAATCAAGTTAAAAGCCTTCAAGGAAGCTGGTGATAGACCTCAATTCAAGTACAACACTCGGAAACTGAAGGATGAAACTACAAAGGAAATCTTCACGGCAGTCATCAAGACAAAATGGGAGACATCGAGGAACATCCCTGAAGAAACCTGTGTGGAAGAACACTGGAAGTCTTTGGAAGAGATGTGGAAAGAAACCTGCACAGCCGTATTAGGAAGGAAGAAGAAAGAAGACAAGGAATGGATCTCGACGGATACCTGGAAGCTGATAGAGGAGAGGAGGATGGTGAAGCAGAAGATAAACCAGTGCAAGGATGCTCAACGACAAGAGGAACTGAGCACAATGTATAAAACATTGGATAAACAAGTGAAGAAGAGTGCACGCAAAGACAAAAGACACTTCTACGACACACTGGCAAGTGAAGCAGAACAGGCTGCAGGTAAAAGAGACCTGACAACATTGTATCAAATAACCAGGTTGCTATCAGGGAAGAGATCAACACAGATGAAACCGATAAAAGATGAAGAAGGAAATTTAATTACGAAAGAAGAGAAACAGAGGAAACAATGGGCTGGCCGACCACTTCAAGAAGCTCTTGAATCGACCACACCACCACCACCTGCACTTCGTCCAGAAATACCACCTGCAGCCGCTGAATTACAAGTGAACATAAATCCCCCAACGAAAATGGAAGTCGTGAACGCCATAAAGCTACTGAAATGCGGGAAAGCAGCAGGACCAGATGGAATACCGCCAGAAGCACTGAGAACAGATGCAGAGACAACAACGGGCATGCTCACACCACTATTGCAGAAGGTGTGGAGGAAAGAGAAGGTACCTGCCAGTAGATTGGAAGAAGGGTTACCTTGTCAAACTGCCGAAGAAGGGAGACCTGAGTGCTTGCAAGAACTGGCGCGGAATCACTCTCCTGTCCACCCCAAGTAAAATATTAAGCCGCATCATCCTGGAGAGGCTTAAAGACGCACTGGATCCAAAACTGCGACCGGAACAGGCAGGCTTCAGGAAGTACAAATCATGTGCTGACCAAATTACAACGCTTCGTATCATCATAGAACAGAGCGTAGAATGGCAATCACCTCTCCACCTCAACTTCATCGACTTTGAGAAGGCCTTTGACAGCGTCGACCGAGAAGTAATTTGGAAACTGCTTCAATACTACGGAGTACCGCAAACCTTTATCCGCCTCATTCAACAACTATATGAAGATGCCACATGCCAAGTAATCCACAATGGGAAGCTCAGTGATGCCTTTGAAGTGAAGACAGGAGGAGTGAAACAAGGTTGCCTACTATCCCCCATGATATTCCTTATTGTGGTTGACTGGACTGGATCATGCAGCAAACAGTGGGCAGCGAGAAGAGGGGGATACGCTGGACGGCGGAAAAGAACCTAGAAGACTTGGATTTCGCCGATGACTTGTGCCTGATGTCACATAAACTTGAAGATCTGCAGGCAAAAACTAACAAGTTGATAGAAGAGGCAGCTAAGACGGGACTTCAGGTGAATATAGAGAAGACAGAAGTGATGAAGATACCGCACCACCACCATCAACAACAACAACAAACTCCAATCACCGTCAACGGGAGAAACTTGAAGGAAGTAACCTCCTTCACTTATCTAGGAAGCACTGTTTCAACTACAGGCGGGACGGACGAGGACGTCAAAGTCAGAATCGGAAAAGCAAGACAGGCGTTCATTAACCTGAAACCAGTGTGGAGATCTTCTGCACTGCACTCAGCATGCGGAACAAGATACGGATTTTCAACACCAACGTCAAGTCAGTGCTTCTGTGTATGGTTGAGAGACTTGGCGCGTCACGAAAGGCATTTCCAATAAACTACAGACATTCATCAACAACTGCTTACGCTCGCTGCTGAAGATCAGATGGCCAGAATAAGAAGAATAAGCAACAAGGAACTCTGGGAACGAACCAACCAAGAACCTATCACGCAACAAATATGCAGGAAGAAGTGGAGATGGATTGGCCATGCACTGAGAAGGCCGACTGAGGACATCACGCGTCAGGCCCTTGAGTGGAATCCCCATGGGAAGCGACGAGTTGGACGTCCGAGGGTGACATGGAGGAGGTCATGCGAGGAGGAAATGAGAGCTTCTGGGCTGTCGTGGAACCAGGTTCAAAAGATCTCAGAGAACAGAGGTCACTGGAGGCGTGCTACTGAAGCCCTATGTTCCACTAGGAACCCAAGGGACTAATAATAATAATAATAATTTTCACCTAAAAAATGAATGTGCAGTCAGTACTTCGAACATAAATAAACGGCAGGTAACAGGATTTAATGATAAACAATATTGTAAAAAAAGACATAAATAAGTAAAATATTCATACAGAACACAGAAAATACGTGCATCTTCACAAAAAACACTGCAGCTTATGACAAGCATGATAACGCCTGGGGATAACTTTTAGCCTCACCCGTTCTTCCAAAACAACTACAATCACTGGCTTTTTCAAGACTTCGAAGCAACACGGTCAGCTGGGTAAGGCTTCAGGGACATTAAATTTAGGTGACGATCTTATCAGTCTTATTGCACGCAAAATTCAGTTCTCCATAGTTTTAGGATTTTTGCTGTAGTGCTGCCATTATTCAAGTGTTTTGATCACCAAATTGCCTATAATCATATGACTAAGCCAAATTTAATGTTAACATCTTCAAGAGGTCGTAACTTAAACCAGAGGGTATCGGCATTCAAAAGTGCTTGTTTGTAGGTCAGGTCACCAACTAAGTCGTTGCAAATTTAGACGTTTATGGGACATCAACTTTGGACTTCTTATGACTTTGTGTTGCCGGAGCGATCAAATGTAAGACTGGCCGGCAAAATCAAAACAGCTCCTGCCTTAGATAGGCTTGCTCAAGCAGCCTTCCAGTTTGAATGTGTTAAAACCTATTAAAAGTTTTATTTCACAACCTGCATCAAATCGCTTATTGGGTAATTGCAGTGACACTTGTTTCCTGATGTTCATTTTCACTTTGGCATTGCAACATAATGTTAGTTAAAAAAATTAAAACCAATAATTCTTTCTTGTACTTCTAATTTCACATCTAAATGTTCCTACGAATATCTTTTCTAGATAAGAATTCAAGGCTTGACAAACCACAAAAAATTCTATTGAGAAATATACTTTGTTGCATCCACCTTTGCTTTTGAAGAAGATAATAGCTATGACCAACAGAATTATGGCGAACTTACCAATATGTACGACCCGTTGTTACAAAAATGTTTTGGGGAGTTCGGCTATTTATCCTTGATCTAAACCATAACTGCTTTTAAACTCATACACATATTTTCATTGGGGCCCATCAGGACGTCACAAACCCTTAAGTTAAACTACTCAACTTTCCAGTTTCTCAGGTATTCAGTGTAAATTTCCCAACTGATTCCAGAAATTCATGTCCAATCAGTTATGAGTGAAGTTAAAATTGTCCTCGCTCCCCCTAACTAGTGCGAATACTTTGTATTTTAGTACATACATAATCCCCCCAACGTTTCTGATGCACCGTTTGTAGAACAAAATAAATTTCATAGGTTTAAAATAGGAGGTATAGAGGATGGTGTTCAAAAGGTAATAAAGTTCCATGTCTATGCTCACCCAAAATACTGAAAGTATTTACCTAAACATTTCTATTCAATAATCAGAGTAGACCATCATAAATTGGCAGCATTTTCTTCGGAACAGCATCGGTTGACAAAAGAAGAGTGAATGTAGTATATTCAGAAGGCGTGAAGGGTTTTAGGCTGGTAATTTCGTTAAGCCTTGCTGACTATATCAAATTATTCACTGAGTAAACACAGTATTATTATTATTATTTATCCCCTGGGTTCCTAATGCACTATGTTCTCTGCAAAATTTTGAACCTGGCTCCATGACTGCCCACAAGCTTTTATTTCTTCCTCACACGATCTCCTCCATGTCACCCTCGGACGCCTAACTCGTCGTTTACCATCTGGGTTCCACTCGAGAGCCTGGCGCATGATGTCCCCTAACGATCTTCTCAGTGTATGCCCAATTCAATCCATCTCCACTTTCTTCTGCATGCATATTGAGTGATAGGTTGTTGGTTGGATTGTTGCCCTGCCAGGGTTCCCTGTTGCTTATTATTCTGGCCATCTGAGCTTCAGTATCGAGCCAGTGTAGGCAGTTGTTGATGAATGTCTGTAGTTTGTTGGAAATCTCTTTCGTAACGCGCCACAGTGCTGTTTCATAAACTTCGTACAGAGACCAGTGTCTGATTTAACTGCATCTGACATTCCCAAAAGGATGAACAGTGATCCTCAAGTTTCTGAGTCGTCTGTTTTTCGTAAACGTTAAAGAAGTTTCTAATGAATGACAAAAACCTTAAATCATTCACTATATCCGTAACTAACCGAATATAAGAGGTGTTCGCTCAAGCACTGGAGTTCAATGCGAGCTGCTTGTTTACATTAAGACCCAAAGGTATTTAGTTTTAGCATGTAAAGGCTTATTAATGCGCACTGTCAAGGAAGATTAAGCAAGGTAAACCAGCAGCCCAGTTATTCATTCTTTCCCGCCAACTTCCTCTTTGAGAGCACTTCACGGAAAGAACTATTTCCAGTTTCAGCGGAAAAAGTGTACTGTACTGCCTGCGAAAAGGCAGTTAAATGCAATCATTTATGAACAGCCTTGTTATTAGCATGGGAAAAAAGATTTCATTCCAGACATTGATAAGCGTGTGCGTAAAAAGTAGTGAAAATAACTTTTACTTTCTAAGAGCCAAGTATTTAGTAATTCAGCAGAAAGTTCATCTCTTGGCTAGCAGCAAAGTTGACGTGACAATAATTGTTTTCGACAATGTTTCTCAACTAACTTGCGCATTACATACTCATAATTGACCGATTTTGTCCAAATCAGAAACTTTTCAACTACCACAAGAGAATCGAGGTAATTTTTTATTATTTTCTTTTTCCCTTGGGTTCCTAGTGAAACATAGGGCTTCAGTAGCACGCCTCCATTCCACTCTCTTTTCTGCAGTCTTTTCAACCCGGCTCCATGACTGCCCACAAGCTTTTATTTCTTCCTCACACGATCTCCTCCATGTCACCCTCGGACGCCTAACTCGTCGTTTACCATCTGGGTTCCACTCGAGAGCCTGGCGCATGATGTCCCCTAACGATCTTCTCAGTGTATGCCCAATTCAATCCATCTCCACTTTCTTCTGCATGCATATTGAGTGATAGGTTGTTGGTTGGATTGTTGCCCTGCCAGGGTTCCCTGTTGCTTATTATTCTGGCCATCTGAGCTTCAGTATCGAGCCAGTGTAGGCAGTTGTTGATGAATGTCTGTAGTTTGTTGGAAATGCTTTCCGTGACGCACGGAGATTCTGAACCATATAGAATCACTGACTTGACGTTGGTGTTGAAAATCCGGATCTTGTTCTTCATGCTGAGTTGATTGGAGTAGATCTCCACACTGATTTCAGATCGATGAAGGCTTGTCTTGTTGTCTTTCCGATTCTGGCTTTGACATCCTAATTTGTGCCGCCGCCATTTGTAGTTGAGACGATGCTGGTTGGGCAGGTAGGTGAAAGAGACAACTTACTTTAGATTCCTCCTGTTGATGGTGATTGGTGCTTGTTGTTGATACTGTTATTCGTTGGGTGTCTTCATCACTTCCATCTTCTTTACGTTCACCTGAAGGCAGTTCCGTCTTCCTTCGTTGCCTCATCTCTTCTGCCAACTTGTTACTTTTCCCCTGTAGATCTTCTAGTATGTGCGACATTAAACATAAATCATCGGCGAAATTCAAATCTTCTAGGGTCTTCTCGTGGGTCTAGATTATGCTGCTCTCTCACTCCTCACGGTTTGCTGCATGATCCACTCAGCCACAATCAGGAATATCATGGGTGATAATAGGCAGCCTTGTCTTACCCCTGTCCAAACTTCAAAGGCATCACTGAACTTTCCATTGTGGATCCTTTGGTATATGGCATCTTCATATAGCTGTTGAATGAGGTTAGTAAAGACTAGCGCACTCCGTAGTGTTGAAGCAACTGCTTGTCAAATTACTTCTCAGTCGACGCTGTCGAAGGCCTTTTCAAAGTCGATAAAGTTGAGATAATGTTGATTGCCATTCTATACTCTGTTCTATGATAATGCGCAGCATTGTAATTTGATCTGCACCTGATTTGTTCTTCCTGAAGACAGCCAGCCTGTTCTGGTCGTAATTTCGAATCCAACGCACCCTTTAGTCCCTCTAGAATGATTCTGCAAAATATTTTCCTTGAAGTGGACAGCAGCATGATTCTTCGCCAGTTCTTGCAAAGACTTAGGTCATCTTTCTTTGGAAGTTTGACAAGGTGGCCCTTCTTCAGTCTGCAGGTACCTTCCCTTCCTTCTTTGCAAGCCTTCTGCAGTGGTGGTGTGAGCGTGTCTACTGTTGTCTCAGCATCTGTTTTCAGTGCTTCTGGTAGAATTCCATATGGTCCTGCTTCGTCAAATTCAACAGTTTTATGGCATTCAGGGACTCCTACTTTTGTCGGAGGGCCTGTGTTCACTTATAGTTCTGCCATTGAAGGTGGTATTTCTGGACGAAGTGCAGATGGTGGTCGATTCAAGAGTTTTTTGAACTGGTTAGCCCATCGTTTCCTTTGTTTCTCCTCTTTGGTAACTAGCTTTCCTTCACTATCTTTCATTGGTTTTGTCTGCGTTGATCTCTTTGATATAATGTTGTCAGGTCTCTGTCTCTCCTACAAGCAGCCTGTTCTGCTTCACTTGCCTGTCTATCATAGAAGTGTCTTTTGTCTTGCGCGCACTCTTCTTCACTTCTTTTTCCAGTGCTTTATATGATGTACTCATTCCTTCTTTTCGTGGATCATCCTTGCACTGGTTTATCTTCTGCTCCACCATCTTCCTCTCCTCTATCAGATTCTATATGTCCGTAAAGATCTATTCATTGTCTTGCCTCTTCTTCCTTCTTAATACGATTATGCAGGTTTCTTTCCATATCTCTTTCAAGAAGTTCCAGTGTTCTTCCTCGCAGGTTCCTTGAAGGATGTTGCTCAGTGTCTTCCATTTTGTTCTGATGGCTGACGTGAAGATGTCTGTTGTGGCTTTGTCTTTCAGCTCCTGGGTGTTGATCTTGAACTGCGGTCTATCACGAACTTTTTTGAAGGCCTTCAACTTGATTTGGAAGGTCCCTTGCACCGGATAATGGTCTAAACCTACATCTGCTCCACTTCTTGATCTGATATTGTGTCTACTTTCTTGAGATTGAGATGAAGTCCATCTGATTTTTAGTGTAGTGTGTTCTCGTGTCTGGTGTTATGCATGTGGCTTTGTGAGTATCGTTGTGTTTGTACACACTGGCTCCGATCACCAAATCGTTGAATGTGCAGAAGTCTGCAAACAGTTCTCCATTGTCGTTCATTTCACCTAGTTAGTGATTCTCTACCCATGATTGGTTGTCTTCGTGTGTTGTCCTGTCCACTCCGAGTTTGGCATTCATTCATGTCACTGCACCCATTAGAATTTTGATTTCGCCAACTGGAGTCTTGTTTAGTACAGTACTGATTGGAGTTGTTTGTAGAGTTCCTCCTTCTTCTCTTGATCTGCATTATTTGTAGGTGCGTAGCGTGGCGTGGCGTAGCATTGTATGACTGTGACTTTCCTTCTTTTGATTTGAATCTTGCTGTGATGATCCTGATCGTGGAGGAGGAGATTGGTTCCCATTGCATGAGAGAGAGCATTTGATGCTGTTGGGGAGATGATTATAGCCACTCGGTAACTCAGCGTGCTCGTAGTTGTCGTCTGGGTGATAATATTGGAGTAGATAATTGACTCGTGTGCAGTTGACAGTTTTGGAGAGTCCACTTCCATTGTATCTGCTTTCGTAGATTCTAAGCACTTTCATGCCATACCTCTTCATCTCTTTCGCAATCTGGGCATCCTCGGTTGGTTCATACATGGTGCAGACATTCCATGTCTTCATCCTTACTTTCTCTTTCATCGAGAGTATACATCGGCCGACTGGCTTCTCGAAGGCTTTCACCAACGGGCGTCATTTCATCTCTCGGATTCCGGCTAGGAATAATGATAATTTCTTTGTGCTTAACTTTCCCTCTTTATCTGTGCTTAGGACCGGCTAGTAACTAGTGAATTAGTTAACCAGGCGCGGTTGAATCAAGGAAAATGCAGACAAAATTACACAACAGGAAACCAGTATACCCTTAAGCAACATGGAGGAAAACATCATTTATGTCATTACATGCTAATGTAAATCACAGTGAAAATGTGAAGACTCTTAGGAATTGACTACAGCTTAGAATTTGCAAGAGATATTGGTTGACTTTTGATACTTGCAATTTCTTGTCTGTGTACTGGATCAAATCACTCAACTTCTGTTGCTTAAAGCAAAAACAATTAAACACAGAAAGTAAGAGTCACTGGTGTTTACTTTGAAACCTTAAACATGTGAAAATGTAGTTATGTCAAAGCAGTAAAATTAATGCAGGTTGACTGTATTCGATGAACTAACTCAGTAATTTACCTTGATGTGAATGAATAACATATTAGATGTCAGTTGATTTTACGGATAAATCCATTCCATTTTAGGTGAGTTATTCTACATCTGAAAGCAGTTAGAAGAGGAGAAATGGAAGACTCCCACTTTAACCAATTTCACTTATTTTCAGAACTTATTCACACAAAAAAATATAGCTGACGATATAGTTGACTCTTAGAACAAGGACAAGCAACAAATAGAAAAACCCATGAGCTATTAAATTAAGGAAATGAGATTGCTATATGTGTGGATTTTAGACATACAATATTCTACCTCTTTTATTCGTTACCCAAAAAAGTATTCAACCAGGCGAACCTCATTCTAACTTTAGCAACGACACTGCCTTTCCACATCAAAATGAATTCAATGTTGGAAACATATTTATTTGCAATGAAATATGTATTTGATCACATTCACATGATTTTCATAAAAATAACATAATCGTGATATCAGAATAAAATTGGATATTTTTCTACATAGAAAACTGTTTCGTAGAAGTTACGGTATTTCATAGTCTACGGCAACTTGAAATAAATGATTATTTAAAATAACCGGAACTGTTGGAGTCAAAATTTGATCACTGTTAGAATACAAATTCATGGGATACGGGATAAAAGTAGGAGACTCTGAGTGTGTTTCCACAGTAGGATTTTCCAAAATCAAACGTTTGTGGGATTTTAAACCAATCAATGGGCTGTCTTGATCTTTAGGATATTCACTTAAGCGTGAACCATCGACTTTATATATTTTCAGTGGATTTAAATCAATACGATTAGAGGAACGAGATTTCAACCGGGATGGAGTACATGTCATTGGACATTTATATGACCTCACTTTTAATGGATCATTTAAGATAACTTTTGATGACAAATTAATTGTATTGAATGGTAGTTGCTTGTGTTGTCTCTGTTTATTTGAACTATTTTCATCACTATCATCAACTCCTTCATTATTTTTATCATGTATTCGTAAACTGTTTTCTTAGAAAATGTCACATTAACACTGTTGTCATTATTTTTCATAATTAGATTGGGTTCATCAGTAATTTCTATTTGTTGTCCTAATATTTCATTAACACGTTCAATAAACTGTGAACGATAAGTACATCTTAACCAAAAGGCTAATTCGAATAGTTCAAAAAACAGAATACAGCTAAATCCAAAACAAAATGAACTTAAACCACCTATCTCACTAAACAACTTTGGTAAGGAATATAGAGCTTCTTCTGTCATTTCAGTTAAACCTTCCGCCTGGATTAACTCTAATTGGACAATTGAACGATCTGTAATATTGTCAAGAACTTCATTTAATTTCTTATAAGTTACTGTACGGCATGCTAGTGGGCACACAGAATTATTCACAAATGCTATGGGAAAGTCAATGGGACATTTAGGTGGACAATTACGTCTTGACTGGTTAGTATGAATATTGTAACTATCCAAGTTCAACAGTGCTAATTGGTTCCACTTTGTACCATACACTTTACGATAAAGACGCAGACGGAGTAAATCCAGTGGACAAGTACAATTGCACTTTGGGTTGTACCTTGAGCAGACTGTATGCCACTGACACGTGATCTATAGAACATTGATGAACGAACAAAAGTAAATTGTATGTATAAATCATACAGAATTTTTATATCGAAAATGTAAAATGAGGAAGGAAAGACTTTTATTTTTCGAATGTAAAATTGCTTTACATTTAATTTCGAACTAGTGATAACCTTTGGTGAAAAATCCCTGAAATTCACCTCAGAGGACAAAAATATGAACATTTTGCTAAACGTGCTCACAGTTTCACTAGTTGTGGTAGTAAGAAAGAAACATTTCATGACGCACATAAAACTACAAGTAATTTCTTTTCACAATCAATACATACACTATGACACTCATAACAGCGATATTCATTGCTTAGAACTATTTAATATCGATTGTTGAACATTATTCTGTGACTGTGTTAATACAACATCATCATGGCAACCACTGACGATGAATTCTCAGGATTTCAGGAACACAGATATCTTAAAATTGTTTATTCCCGTTAACATGTTTCTCCAAGACCAAGGCTCAATACTGATTGATTGCACTGCATTCGTCAATGCACCTATGTAGGAAATTCCGCTCATTAATTCTATTTTCAGGATCCATTCTACATTCCAAGCAGTTTAAAAGGTATAAAAGTCGCTGTTTCAACAGATGATGCATTTGTTTGAAAACTGATGAACTATGTGGTACCAAATAGCTCCGTATTGTATCCAAAATTCTAAATTTTAAGTCAGCCTCATACCTTTCAATGTTTTATATATATGTTGAGCGTTTGCTTATAAAACCACGGTAATTAGGTTTTTCTAACAATTTTGAGACTTGGAAATATGATGCGTACTAGTGCAAGATACTTTTGTCAGTCACGAAATTGAATACATTTGTAAATTTATGTGACTTTGAAGAACATGACTATCATGTCATGGAAAATAAACGCCAGCCTCATGAATATGGCATGGTACGCTTCCAGCTAAATAAAATTAAAGTCAACTGTCACGGAGTGTTATTTCTGGTCATTTTCTTTCTGCTAAAAGTTTGCCACTGACTGCCTTGTCTCTATGTTCTCTCGAGCGATGATTGACAAGTCATAACAATGAAAATAAGAAACAAAAATACACTGGTTTTTTGACCACCTTTTCAAACTGAAGGAAATAGTGCTTAGGCATTGGAATAAAATGAGAGATATCAGTTGAAAAGTAAATGTATCATCCTTAGCGAATTAATTAATCAGAAATATGACTTGAGCTTTTTTTCATAACTATTAAAAAGATCTGTCAAAAAATAGAAGAGGGGTATACATTTCTATCAGTGTTACAGTTGATTGGCTCACCTGGTCATAGTCAAATGTATTGCCTAGTAAATTAATTGACTTCGAAGTACATGGATTTCGTCGTGTGTGTAGTCGTTTTGTAATACTTTTACTGTAAAATACATTCAGCAGAGATCCAGGATTTATATATTCGTATAAATAACGACCGAAATTGTCAAACGGAAAGCTGTTTGTTTCATGAGCAATGATTAATGGTCGTCCAAGAAATGTTTGATTGACATCGGCTAGTCGGACGTCTATATGAAACTGAATAGCGGTAAAAAACAAACAAGAAATTTAAAACGACATCCAATGCGAAATTGTAAAAGAAAACTTTCATTCACCTATTAAAGTGTGTTAGTTTTTTTAAGGAAAGAAAGTTATATTCTTTCATCAGGAAGTTTGCATCAGGCAACACTTATAATTAGTGCACAAGTTGCTATTATAATAGCCTGACTCCATCTTCTTAACACGTTAATGTTTAGTGTGGTTGAAATCTCTTCCAATACTGTTGTTTAGTTTATATTCACACGAGGATGAAATCTACTTTGAAGAACAACTCAGGTCACATTAAACTTGAATGATTTTTGTTTTTGACCCTAAATACGAGGTGTAAATTATTTGGAGTATGTCTGACTCGAAAGAGCCACTCATTGTGTACTATATGAATTTCAAATATGATCAGAAGTCTTATTATGGTCTCGAGTACCAGTTGAATTAGATCTTGCAACTAGCTGGTTCGATGAAAAATTTCTAGCTTAAAGTGAAAAATTCATCGGAGTTTTCAGGTACACTTTGGAAGCTGCTAAATTACTCCGCTTATTGATCCTTCTTTTCAATATCACCTCATGTTCTGACTGCTAGTGGCAGGGAAAGTATGACTAAGATGTTAACCTTGTTACTGAAGTTTGAGAGCTGCAGTTTGCAGTGCACGTGATACTTCAGTCCTAAGATGTTTGCATTACTTGGAGTATTACGTGGAATATACAAGTCTCTTTAGATGACGTGTGTATCACAAGTGTCACGGAGCTAGGAAGAAGTCAAAAAGGTAAATTTAATAAGTGAAGCAATCCTTCGAAAATTTAAACTTGTAAATGAATTTAATGGATACTGGTGTTTGTAGATAAGGTTTATCATTTTATAAAATAAAAATGAAGTGAAGTGAAAAGCTTCTATATGATGTAACTGACTTCGCAATATCTTTGAGATTTTCTCTGGTAACTTTCCATTTATATAATGCAGAAATGTCTAACTGATCGCGTCAATAGGGAACAGTGATTCAGCCAAGAAAATCACTATTCGAAAACGAGAGCTCCTAGAGAAAAATATTCCATCTTCTGTAGACTTAGGATTACACAATGTTAAAGAAGAGGATAAATAAATAAGTTTACCCAATCATGGATATAGCGATGGTCATACAAAAGGGTTGGACTCAATAAGCTAAAAAGCTATTCTAGATATGAAATACTACAGTACAGTGTATGCTCGACAGATGCAAAGAAGATAAATAACAAAACAAAGACACTAAAAACTGTGATTACGAATTTATTTTGAAAATAAAAGCAGCTGAGTCGAAGATTGCATGAATGCCTATTACCAAACAGTAGGTGTTCCCATGGGAAACATATTTGTCTAGATCACCATCCTCTCTTGTAACAGTTTCGCTGAACTGAGCATAGATCAAATGAGACTTTCCAAAGATAGTGAAACTAGATATTTAAACAATACTGGTACATTTGAACACCGCGAGAAGGGCGAGATTTACAAAACAAAATATTTCACGAATAATCTTCAGCAGTATACAGTTTACATTACAATGATATTAGCGATTGTGAGGAGCAAGAAGATAGACAATATGCTTAACAGATGAAAAGACCCTGGAAGATTTGGATTTCGCCGATGATTTATGTTAATGTCGCACATACTAGAAGATCTACAGGGGAAAAGTAACAAGTTGGCAGAAGAGATGAGGCAACGAAGGAAGACGGAACTGCCTTCAGGTGAACGTAAAGAAGATGGAAGTGATGAAGACACCCAACGAATAACAGTATCAACAACAAGCACCAATCACCATCAACAGGAGGAATCTAAAGTAAGTTGTCTCTTTCACCTACCTGCCCAACCAGCATCGTCTCAACTACAAATGGCGGCGGCACAAATTAGGATGTCAAAGCCAGAATCGGAAAGACAACAAGACAAGCCTTCATCGATCTGAAATCAGTGTGGAGATCTACTCCAATCAACTCAGCATGAAGAACAAGATCCGGATTTTCAACACCAACGTCAAGTCAGTGATTCTATATGGTTCAGAATCTCCGTGCGTCACGGAAAGCATTTCCAACAAACTACAGACATTCATCAACAGCTGCGCCCTACACTCGATAATGAAGATCGGATGGTTAGAAAGAATAAGCAACAAGGATCTCTGGCAGGGCAACAATCCAACCAACAACCTATCACTCAATATGCATGCAGAAGAAAGTGGAGATGGATTGAATTGGGCATACACTGAGAAGATCGTTAGGGGACATCATGCGCCAGGCTCTCGAGTGGAACCCAGATGGTAAACGACGAGTTAGGCGTCCGAGGGTGACATGGAGGAGATCGTGTGAGGAAGAAATAAAAGCTTGTGGGCAGTCATGGAGCCGGGTTGAAAAGACTGCAGAAAAGAGAGTGGAATGGAGGCGTGCTACTGAAGCCCTATGTTTCACTAGGAACCCAAGCGATTAATAATGTAATTATTATAGTCATTAGCCATTCCCTGTATCCAGTATGTTGCTGTTTAAGCTGAATATGGCGTGACTCACATTTGTCTTCATTATTTCGTTCAAATAAATATTAAAAATATTACAATGAATGAAATCAATTAAAATGGCACTCAAAACTACTCATTTCTCAAGCTGCACGTAATAAAAACTACTAATGTTAGCAAAGCCGCATAAAATTTAGTTGGCAGCATGACGGATGTCGGTAGTTAATTTAAACTCTGAAAGCCAATAATCTCAAGTTGTACATGAAAATTGATCTATACTGGATGAAGAACTTCATATTATACGAATAAATGACTTCAGTAAGATAGAGATCAGCTCACTGAGCTGAGATCGACTGGTAAGTAGAATGAAGAATTGTGTGAATAATATGAAACAAGATTAGATTACAGCCACCACCAAAGTGAGAGATTAACTACATTCTCCCTCTGCATGCAGACGTCTGGTTGAAAGTGTTCTATAGAAATCGCTCCCATGAAGAGTAGTAGTTGAAGCATTTTCTACACACTTATTATTTTAAAATCACTAGAAGAACAAAACTGATTTCCTGTGTATGAGGTGTTTATTAACTGCTTAGGTATGAATTTTGTTTCCTTTCAGGTATAAATTCTCCATAATACGCTCAGCAAACTTAATGCATGTCCTCCTTTAAGTCCTAGTAATAAGTGATTTTTAAGTACAGTTTAATACCATTGAATTCCAGATTTTAATTTCAGAGTTTGTGGGGATTTGTTAATTTCAAGTTGGTATTCATCATAACCCCGCCTGGTTAACTAGTTACTAGCCGGTCCTAAGCCCGGGTAAAGAGGGAAGGTTGGAATAAGGCTAGCAACCCTACCCCGTAAAACAAATCTAACCGCTAAAGAAACTTCAAAGCACAAACAAAATATAAAAAATGAAAATAAACTTATTCCCCGCTGGAATCGGAGAGGCGAAATGACGCCAGTTGGTGAAAGCCTCCGGGAAGCCAATTGGCCGATGTGTCTTCTCTCGATGAAAGCGAAAGTAAACGTGGGGACATTGAATGTCCGTACGATGTTTGAACCCAGTAAGGCAGCCCAGATTGCAAAGGAGATGAGAAGGTATAACATCGAAGTGCTTGGGATTTGCGAAAGCAGATGGAATGGGAGTGGACTCTCCAAACTGTCAACTAGAGAATCAATAATCTAATCCGATATTGTCACCCAGACGACAACCACGAGCACAGCACACTGAGTTATGGAGTGGCTATCATGATGTCCCCCTCACAAGAGCATCGAAGGCTCTCTCTCATGCACTGGGAACCAATCTCCTCCAGGATCATGACAGCAAGATTCAACTCAAAAGGAAGGAAGGTCACAATCATACAATGCTACACTATGCACCTACAAATAATGCAGATGAAGAGAAAAAGGAGGAATTCTACAGACAACTTCAATCAACACTGGACAAGACACCACCTCGGTTGGCGATATCAAAATTCTAATGGGCGACATGAATGCTAAACTGGGAGGGGACAACACAACACGGAAGAGAACTAACCATGGGTCGAGAAGCGCTCGGCTAGGAGATGAACGAGAATGGAGAATTGTTTGCAGAATTCTGCGCATTCAACGATTTGGTGATTGGAGGCAGTGTGTTCAGGCACAAGGATATCCACAAAGCGACATGGACTTCACCAGATGGACACACTAAAAATCAAATCGACTTCTTCTCAATCTCAAGAAAATGGAGACGCAGTCTACTTGACACAAGGTCAAGAAGAGGAGCAGATGTAGGTTCACACCACTCACAATCTAGTGCAAGGAACTTACCTTCAAAATCAAGTTAAAAGCCTTCAAGGAAGCTGGTGATAGACCTCAATTCAAGTACAACACTCGGAAACTGAAGGATGAAACTACACAGAAAATCTTCACGGCAGCCATCAAGACAAAATGGGAGATATCGAGGAACATCCCTGAAGAAACCTGTGTGGAAGAACACTGGAAGTCTTTGGAAGAGATGTGGAAAGAAACCTGCACAGCCGTATTAGGAAGGAAGAAGAAAGAAGACAAGGAATGGATCTCGACGGATACCTGGAAGCTGATAGAGGAGAGGAGGATGGTGAAGCAGAAGATAAACCAGTGCAAGGATGCTCAACGACAAGAGGAACTGAGCACAATGTATAAAACATTGGATAAACAAGTGAAGAAGAGTGCACGCAAAGACAAAAGACACTTCTACGACACACTGGCAAGTGAAGCAGAACAAGCTGCAGGTAGGCGAGAAAGAGACCTGACAACATTGTATCAAATAACCAGGTTGCTATCAGGGAAGAGATCAACACAGATGAAACCGATAAAAGATGAAGAAGGAAATTTAATTACGAAAGAAGAGAAACAGAGGAAACAATGGGCTGGCCGACCACTTCAAGAAGCTCTTGAATCGACCACCACCACCACCACCTGCACTTCGTCCAGAAATACCACCTGCAGCCGCTGAATTACAAGTGAACATAAATCCTCCAACGAAAATGGAAGTCCTGAAGACCATAAAGCTACTGAAATGCGGGAAAGCAGCAGGACCAAATGGAATCCCACCAGAAGCACTGAGAACAGACGCAGAGACAACAGCATCGGACATGCTCACACCACTATTGCAGAAGGTGTGGAGGAAAGAGAAGGTACCTGCCAGTAGATTGGAAGAAGGGTTACCTTGTCAAAGTGCCGAAGAAGGGAGACCTCAGTGTTTGCAAGAACTGGCGCGGAATCACTCTCCTGTCCACCCACACCAAGCAAAATATTAAGCCGCATCATCCTGGAGAGGCTTAAGGATGCACTGGATTCAAAACTGCGACCGCAACAGGCAGGCTTCAGGAAGTACAAATCATGTGCAGACCAAATTGCAACGCTTTGCACCATCATAGAACAGAGCACAGAATGGCAATCACCTCTCCACCTCAACTTCATCGACTTTGAGAAGGCCTTTGACAGCGTCGACCGAGAAGTAATTTGGAAACTGCTTCAATACTACGGAGTACCGCAAACCTTTATCCGCCTCATTCAACAACTATATGAAGATGCCACATGCCAAGTAATCCACAATGAGAAGCTCAGTGATGCCTTTGAAGTGAAGACAGGGAGGAGTGAAACAAGGTTGCCTACTATCCCCCATGATATTCCTTATTGTGGTTGACTGGACTGGATCATGCAGCAAACAGTGGGCAGCGAGAAGAGGGGGATACGCTGGACGGCGGAAAAGAACCTAGAAGACTTGGATTTCGCCGATGACTTGTGCCTGATGTCACATAAACTTGAAGATCTGCAGGCAAAAACTAACAAGTTGATAGAAGAGGCAGCTAAGACGGGACTTCAGGTGAATATAGAGAAGACAGAAGTGATGAAGATACCGCACCACCACCATCAACAACAACAACAAACTCCAATCACCGTCAACGGGAGAAACTTGAAGGAAGTAACCTCCTTCACTTATCTAGGAAGCACTGTTTCAACTACAGGCGGGATGGACGAGGATGTCAAAGTCAGAATCGGAAAAGCAAGACAGTCGTTCATTAACCTGAAACCAGTGTGGAGATCTTCTGCACTGCACTCAGCATGCGGAACAAGATACGGATTTTCAACACCAACGTCAAGTCAGTGCTTCTGTGTGATGGTTGAGAGACTTGGCGCGTCACGAAAAGGATTTCCAATAAACTACAGACATTCATCAACAACTGCCTACGTTGGCTCGCTACTGAAGATCAGATGAGAAGGCCAGAAAGAATGAGCAACAACTAGCTCTGGGAACGAACCAACCAAGAACCTATCACGCAACAAATATGCAGGAGGAAGTGAAGATGGATTGGCCATGCACTGAGAAGGCCGACTGAGGACATCACGCGTCAGGCCCTTGAGTGGAATCCCCATGGGAAGCGACGAGTTGGACGTCCGAGGGTGACATGGAGGAGGTCGTGCGAGGAGGAAATGAGAGCTTCTGGGCTGTCGTGGAACCAGGTTCAAAAGATTTCAGAGAACAGAGTTCACTGGAGACGTGCTACTGAAGCCCTATGTTCCACTAGGAACCCAAGGGACTAATAACAATAATAAATAATTCATCATGGACTGACATCAGCTGGAGGAACAATGGAAACCTGGGAGCACTGGATAGCTGTTTCCTACAAATTTCAAATCACCATTGTCATTTTAGACTTTATGCAGCAAAGGAGTATTTATGATTTAAATGATTTTATTTTATTCTGCAAATCAAGTTCTTTTTGCTTTACTCAAATTATCAAGAGATGCAAACATATACAATCATAATTGCAAGGAGTTTATTTTATAATGTCAATCTAAGGCTCATAAAAGGTCTTCAGTCAGTATATGTCGGCTTTACATTTTTGAGTATGTGATTTTACGAAGCCAGAAATTTCTCTTAATTTCTGTGTGTTGTCCAGACTGTTAGCTTTTAATTCTGTACATTTAGTTGTAAATATATTGTCGATAGACTATAAGTGAACCCCAAATAATGTATTGTAGTGACTAAAAGTTACTGATAGAATATAAAATAAAAAAGTCACGTCTAATGATTAACCCCATTTCTACCGAAACAGCCATTATTGAAAAAATGTCTTATTAAGTACAAATCGAGGCTAAAGGCTCAAATATGAGAACTTCACTGATAAGAAATGCTGTGAAGAGCAAAACAGTCAAAAATTAAAAGATGACTTGGAGTGAACTCCTGCACTCAGTAGTGATGGGCTTTGACAAACATAATCTTTGTTGAATAATTTCATACAGCTCAAGGACCACTACCATTAAACTCACACTTTTCAATATAGATTGCGTGGATGGTTAGAGACCTTCAGTCAATGCAACATTCAGGTTTGACTGTTGTGTTTTTCAGCCTGTAGCATAACTGACAGATGTGCTTTCGATACCTAATAATATACGCATAACTTCTGCATTACTGGTTCTCTGCTTCTGTTACACGTATATGATTCTATTGAGATAACCATTATCTGTATAACCTAATCATGCCTTCTACCTTTAACATCACCATTTCAAAGCCAGTGAATTGTAAGGAAGATCAAATGTCATCGGGTTGAACTGAAAGTTCCAGTCTCTTATAAACGCTTCAATCGCTTCCTTAGCATCCATGTTTGGTAACATATATCGTCTTCTAAATATCGGATGTAAGAAACAGTAATGTGTGTCTCAATACTATTTCATGTAACCAAACTCTGATTGGTTTATCCAATTTTATTTTTGTTCTGAACAATGCTAACCTGTGAATGTTTAGTAGTCAGTAATAGGATGAAGTATGCGTAACTGTTGGCTCACTGTCTACATCGGACCTTTTCAACATTCTAATTTACAATGTGTCTTCAGAGAAATAGGGTTGTTCTGATAACTGCTAGTCTCCGATTTGAAAACCAGATGTAACGAAACTAGATAAGCAGCAATCATGTTCCTACATAATTCAGTTTAAATTAGGCAACCACATATAACAACCATCATCACTGACAAAATTTATCAAGGAAAATGTTTTGTTATAAATGCAGATATTTTTATTTTTGTAATCTGTGTAATATTTGAACATTATTTGCCTATTGGTTCCTTTGAACTTTGCGGATTTTTAGAATATTTTAGTTGAAGGTGACAAATTCACAATCAAGTCTCTTTCAATAGCTACTCTTCTTAACACTATACATATGGGACCAACTTATATATATATATATATATATATATATATATATATATATATATATATATATATATATGTATATATGTATATATATCCGTGTATGTACACTAAGTTTGGGTTTGAGTTGCAAAGTATTGCTCCTAGAAAATCATAAATTAGATTTTTCTGCTTACGTCAACTGTTTTTCTCAGTACTGTTCTAAATGTTAAGGAGTTTATGATTTGAAAGAGAAGTGAAATCTATAAAAACTGGAAATTCCACGGTAAGAAGAAACTCAACTTTCTTTGTCTTTTTCTTGCTAACCTGCTGCAGCTCACGGCTGAATAGTTCTTTCCTGCCGCCTCCTTAGAAAAGAATACATGTTGTATAATAGCGATAATGACAAAAGTTATACAGGATATCATTATCTTCGAGTTATTTTTCTGAGATGACTAGTAGTAATGCATACGCTGCTGTAGTGCGATTCATTCTGTGTTGCATCTAATTTATATGACATTTTATGGTTTGGGTGAACTATCAGTCTAATACAGGTGGTTCAGTTTACCCCAACTAGCAAATCTTTACTATTACTATAGCTTTCCACAGTTTTGTCGCGTTCCAAAGTTGTCGTTTATATTTTCTAAATAATTTCAAAGTTTTCATTAGTTAAATCTCGTTAATTGTGAATAATACGAGCAGAATTTCAGATGTTTTCTCAAAACATCGATTTGAGTTAGCTTCGGATGTTGAATAAAACTTTTCTGGTAATCGTATTCACTAAGACAGTCACTGCCATTCAGCACTTCAAATGTTTCTGTGCAGTTGGTAAACTATATCAGCTATACCTCAGCAAAACCTGAAACTACTCGTGTGATATAATAGCATTTTTAGTGGAGGTATTTCTCTAAATTCTTTCATGCAATAAATTTTTCATCAAAAAGATTAGGATTTTTGTAGGTGACGGAAATCAAAGTCAAGCATAGGTTATGATGTAATTAATTTATGAAGGATAAATCGGGCTTTTTTGATATAAAGAAATTTTGAAGAAAATTTCTTTCATTCTTTTAACCCATTTTATCAATCAAAGTAACGAACAAAACAGTAAATGTCATTCATTCTGTAATTATTGATTTATTGATTAATCTGTCCCAAAGTTTATATTCAACTGGAAAATAGATCAGCTTTAATTCATATTGGCAGTCTTAAATGTACAAGTAAGCCGAAATTCTCTCTCTCTATCTCTCCTCTTATAGATTCCCATCCACTGAGTGTTTCTTCCGTCTTTAGGAAATCAGCAAGCAGTTTAATAAAACTAAGACGTATTTTATCTGGTATATGTCTAGAAATTTTAAGTGGGTTAAGATTACAAATAATTCTGGTTATTACAAGACATTGATTTGTTATAAATGAAGATTAGTTAACTATTTTATGTTGCTTCGAAGTATTTATTGATTTACTGAATATTTTTTTTATTGCTAGCCTTAAATATGGGTTTTTTTTTAACACGGTTCAGTGAAACATGGAACAGCCAAAAAAAATTTTTAAGAATCGATCGTGACCTCTAAAACCAAAGCAATGCAAACATTTATATATGTGCCGATAAATTTGACATCCTGAAAAAGCTTTCAAAATTCATATTAAGAACTGTTTGAAAGAAATTTAATCAGACTTGTGATATTACTTTGAGCACCGGTTGGGTAGCTGTTATAAACGAGTACAATTTGATCAGGGAGCTATGAAACATAACATTGGAAGACACATTGTTTCACGTTCAATATTAAAAGTCAGTTTGATATCCTTCATTCAAATTGGATTCTGTTCACTGGTAAAAATGTTTCTGTGATATTGAATAACTCATTTGTCTCTTAAGTACTCAGTTCCGTTTTTATCAACGGAATATAAGTTTTATATTTTGACTATCCAGGATGATAACAGTTAGTGACATGAGTTCAACAGTCAGAGAAACAGACCAACGTCATAGATGAAACTGTCCAGCACAAGGTTTGGTTTTTTACTGAATTTACCAGTTGATCTTTACTCAAGAATACTATAAGTTCCTTGAAGTAAAGCCTATTACAGATTTACACATGGTCACAGTAGTGTGCGAAATCCATTTATGTGCTGTGGTGTAAGAAGTTAGAAAAGACAAAACCAGGGTATTAGAACAATAACTAGGGACGTGTTAACCATGAACACTACTAAAGATTACTTTAACATGTTCCTTGACATATATAATATCATCTGTAAAATATTTCAAATAAATAGTATGTTCAAGTATACAGTGTAATTAAAATAAAAGCTTAGCATTTTAAACAATTTAAAAATGTTGAGATAATGAATAACCGTACTGTTGAAAACGCACAATAAGGTTTCATGTCAGTCAGCTTCTTAAAGATATCGCTAATGACCTCAATGAATGCGAATTACCGAAAAATCGAAGGACATAAATTCAATGTAACATTGAATGGTGAATACTTGTCTGCTTATTCAATAAACACTGGTTAACCAGTTACGTTATCCCGCTTTATGACTTCCGTGTTTGTTACACAATTAACAGTGGATGTGACCAGTATAAGCACATTTATACGACCAACCTTTTTCTTCTAATAGTGGTCAGTAATTATTTCAGTAGTACTTATGCTATAAAGCAGTAGTTAATATTAAATGTAATCAAAAGTTAAATATACTAACTTTCTATATGGATTACACAGATACTTTACAATATAGTAATAGAAACGCACTGAACGTCATTGGATTGGGAAAGAAATCAATGTTCTGACGGTGAAAACATTTGTACTGAACGATGACTTTCCTTTTTCTGTGATGACGTCTACAATAGCCATTTCTATCAAGAAGAGTAAAAGTTGAGCCATATATCAACTGCCCAAGAAGATGAGAGATAAAGAAAGTGAGAAAATATCACCATTTTTTTAATTTGAGATTCATAATATCGATCTATGAAATGAAAAAACATTGTGAATATTTCAAGAAATAGTTGAAAATAACCCATGAGATCTGACTACATGATACAAATATGAGATTATAAAGAAAAAGATCCTTTGAAATACCGTTTTTTTGCCATTATTGCGTATGTATGTGTATACATATTCCTGAAATTCGATCCATAAATCGATAAATTATTTATGCGAAAATAGTTGGCTACTTTCGGAAGTATACAAGCTACATTTGAATAGCTTACCAAAGACATTTAGTAATTCCTCTAACTGACTTCACTACATGATGAAAAGCTCTTTCATGCAGTATACTATGCAGGTGTAGAACAAATAATTCCAATTTGGAGACAGAAGGAAAAAAAGATCATAGTTTTAGACGTTTGATCAATATTATTTTGTCCATAGAACTTAGTGGCCAATGTTATAGTCGCTAAGTATGATATATTAGACGGAATCAATTTTTTGTAGTAGCAGTTTTTCCTTTTAAGGTATAAGTTACACGTCTGAAGTGGAAAAAAGATCAGCTTTTAATTAAAAAGGCAAATAGGAGATAAAATAGTGACAGTAGTCAATACTACCAAAAGTGGAATCCATTAGTTCATGTGAATAGATTTGTCCGACATTATCTTTTGCTTAGACTTAGGCATTCAAACAAGAGAAATGTCAATGATTCTCTTGGGTGAATCTTGATTAGATAACAACCATGATAAGTATATATATGGCATGATTATTTTTAGCTTCAGATGAATGAAGTAGAGAAATTCGACCTTGTACTGCAACGAGAAATTACGAATATCAAACAACAACAAGTGATGCCCGTTGCACAAGTGGTGCCTATCGTGTCTCAGTGGCCTAGTGGATAACTCTCCGGCATTTGAAGCGATGGGTACAGGATTCTATTGTCAGTGGGAACAACATTTACTTACTAGGGTGTAGCTTCACATCTGGCCGACGAGTCCCAAATGCACGTGCTGGGTTCCATCAAATACACTCCAATGAAATGGTTTTTTAATTTGAGAAAATATTGAAAATTTCTGTCTACAATACAATTAGTTGTCTTTACCTTCATGTTTTTAAGTTTGAATCCGTTGATGGTACTGCTCAAAAGACTGAATATTTAAAACTGACAGGTGAAAGTCTTGGCATAGATGTTGAATCCGTACTATAACAAAACGTTTTGTAACTTACACCGACTAGTGGGATTTACAGTCGTAGGAGTAAATGAAATTGACAGCGTCACTTCTATTTCCTTTGCAAACTAACACTTTGACACAATAAGTGAGTTAGTTATCTGGCATCAGTGGTACCTGGCCTTATGAGGTAATCGTTCCACTGGCATGATTGAGACAAACGACAACAATGCCAAAGACGAAGAAATGTAAGCTATATAATATAAGTTTTAAAAAGTCACAATACTAAAAAGGAGCAATTAGATTAAACAACAAAATGTAGCGTAACACTTAACATGAATATAGGGTATGTGTCTGTTTGTACCAGTGTGATCGATTGTGAACCACGTCATCTAAAGTTTTGATGCCTCGATTCCGTCAATCAAACAGAAAGCAACCAGGAAGTCCGCATTTCTATACATTATTCAGGTAAACAGTTTGCTACCTCATAGACCGCTTTTATGTTGTTCTTTGGCTATTCAAAAAGAACGATAGTTTTGGGTATATGGTTCATATCAACAATAAAAGCTAAAGTATACGTTATCAGTAACTTACAGTAGATGTTGTTATTATTAGTTATTAAGGTTTACCTTTATCTCCCGATAACACTATAATGAAGTGGTTTACACATCAAATGATAGTTTTTGTTGGTGAAAACTGTAGTTTTCTATCTATTATAGAATAACAACTCACTTATAAAAATATTACATTTTAGTTCAGTTAGCTTAAGTGTTTATGGTTTTTGAAGTGTCAGTTAATAACGTTTAAATGCATAAACTCGCAGTACAAGTTTGTATTGAAGAAACTTGAACTTGGTACACAGATTTTGAAGCTTAAATATAAGAGAAAGACTTGTACAGTGTGGTAGAATGTAATTCTATTTTAGTTAGATTCCTAAATGTATCACATTGTTAAACAATATTATCTACAGAATAAGTCAATTAAGGTGATATTTTGTAGCAATCGATTGTAATTTCTATACACCGAAGTCAGAAAAGTTCATATGTTTTCATGTTAATGGAATTAAAATGTTTTGATAACTTAATAAAACAAATGAAGTACCATATAGTACTAAAACGAACTATTTGAAAAATTGAGTATTTTTAAAGGATCTAGCCCTTTTATATCAGATGCAGCTTATGCTATAAACCAGGTAACTATTTTTTTCTTGCAAACCATAATAAATGCTAGTATCTGAAGCTTTCTGAAACCAAGATATCTGAAGATAGCACTAATTTATATGTTGAATGTTAATTTCCATATATTTTTATTCATAGTATTACACAAATTGAAGGCTTGAAGTACGATGAGTGAGGAAACTTCATGGAGTGATGATAAACATACAGCTCAACAATACTCGGGATATATTGGAGTATTAGTGTCAATACTGAAGTTTCGCTTCAAATGCGCCCTTTATGCTACTGATATAATCTAAATGTGCGATAAAACTGAAACTGATAACTGTATCATATCGGTACTGTGAATTATGCCAAATATAGGCTCACCCTTATTTCTTGAAGACGAACTAAAGAAAGATTCCTATTACACCTTACTTGATGATTGAACACTAGTAAAAGGTATGTGGAATGAAAATGATACACATTTGAACTTATTTGCAAACTATAAGTAATCCTGAAGAGTTTCGAACTAGAACAAATAACTGTTTAGTACTTCTTATCTTTTTGTACTTCTCCAGCAAAGCTAAGGCATTGACGAAAATTGTTGCTGAACTAATCAATATTGCTTAGAACACGCGATAGGATAATTTTAAATTGATCAGTAGTATTTCACAATCAACAGGAAATCTGTTTGTACAGTGATATAACCAAGCATCATCTTTAAATCTAGTTGAAAATGTATGTCATCAGCCAAGATAACCCATTGTCTTTATTATTTGTCTCAATAAAAGTGGTGTTGCGAAAAAGGTGTAACAGTAATTCATTTCAACAAGAATGAGGGTATGGTGGATACCTTTCAGAATAACACTATCAAGTGATTTTTAAGATCATACCTGCTGATTTATTTGATTCTCATCAGAATACCTTGCAAGAGACTGAATAAATAAAGCTGTCTTAACTTTCATTAACGCATTAGTGATAAGCTAAATCAACTTTTAAGTTTTGCTCAAAGCCTATTAGATATGAAAATATATTAGGTTGATTCCAGATAAATTAGGTAGGTATCTGTATAGAACAAAAAATAATGATTGAATTTATGTGCCATGAATGATTGTTTTTTAATATTTGTAAATGAAGTAAAACAGTTGGTTGCGCATATTTAAAAAAGAAAATCTGACAAATGATAATTTTTTGCATAATAATTACTTATTCTAAGAGTGTAAAAAGGGTTATAAAAGCACCAACTACTATACTACACTTGTGACGATCGTATAAGCAACTTTCTGGTCCTTCAGTTTAATATTTCTACAAAATACTCCCTAAAGAGGAGTATTTCCACGTTAAATTAGTGTTCTTATCAGAATTTCGGTAGGAAAGTAATTGATTTCATGATGGTGAACTCAGTGATACGGCTTAACGTAAATTAGTTTTGACAGTCAAGATAGATAACAAACTTATCTTTAGCAACATTTCAGAGCGTATCATAACAGAACCATGCTAAACTACACTCATTAGGAAATAGATAGATTTCCCCCACGCTTTGACGTATTCTGTGGTTGTTACATTTATTTGCACAAAATGTTTCTCTAAAACCCTGAATTGATTTGTACTTTTACCTTGGACTACAGTAAAGCAACTTTTTTCAACCTTAAAAATGCAGTATTCAAACAGATTTCAATTTTATTTTGCTGAAAGCGGAAAAAAATGTAGAGAAAAAGCTTGCTGCAAGAAATAGTAGGATTTATAAGAACATAGTCAGTGGGGTTGGAATCTTTCAGCTATAGAGTTATACTCATGTCCTTGAATATAGGTGAATGAAAGTAACGAGTGAACATTTATGTGCCAAAACCCTATTATGAATGCATAAACTACTTAGCGTGTATTTCATGATGGAGGACAGTTTTCCAACAATTTCTGTGCATCTTTTATTCTGTCCACACCAGAAAAGCCAGTAGTTCAATTGACATGATATCAGTAACCCTGAAGTTTTTAAAAATCTTGATTTCTTATTTATTTTAAGCAGTTATCGAATGTCTTGAACGCAATAATATGCTGTAACTTCCTGTATACAGTTGATGGCATACTGCTAATCTTTGATAATTAAGGGGCCAGAGTATTTAATGCATTCCTATTGTAGATTAGTTGCGATTCAAACTGTTCAGTAATAGTGTTCCTGACGTCACTATTGTCGGACCATTTATTTCAAACATTTTGATACTCAGCTATTTTCCTACGGCTACTACTATAACTGTTCTTCCAGTATATTAATTAAGGTAAGTTAATCATACTACTATTTGTTGCAAATGGGGTCATTATTTGAAAGTTTTTGTACATGTAATAATTTACGGGATATCCCTTCCGTATATTTATCATATATTTTCAAAATTCAAGTGAACTAATAATTAAAACGTTGATTATGAAGGGGGACAGATTTAACATAAATCTCATTCAGTTACCTAGGAGTTGTTACAGGAGGATAGTTTACATATTGTTATTTGTGTCTAACAAAAAGAAAGGTAGCGTACCTGCCAAGTATTTAATTTCCTACTTCAAACTGGTTTTAGTGAGGTAGTCTTCATTTATTCAAGTTATTAGTCAGTGAATTTGAGACAGACCTTAGTTAACAGCATCTTTTACGAAGTTAAACAGTTTGCATGCTTTAAGCAATAAGCAACTTTTGGTATTTAAAACACTAGAAATTAAGGATTGCAAATACATGCGAAATTCCCAAACACAGTGAGACTCATTAAAATTCTGAAGTGGCGTCATCTTCTCACTCGTTACAGTCTTGCTAATTTAGTCCGCTTCTTATCTAATGAACCAGTTTAGCAAATACTTGATCATTAAGCACTGCAGGCAGAAAAATAGCTTGTTAAGTATAGTTCTACAACGTGATACGTATATTATCATAAATACAACTGTAACTTTGATTTATAAAAAGGTAAAAACATACTTCTGAGGTCACTTTGAGATTAAAAAGCCAAAAAGTTATTTATAATCTCTTTTTATTATAACACAAAGACAACAGTGTTACTAGATATAAGTAAGTACACCTCTATTGTTGTATTCATTCCCAGTTAGGTTTAAAGTGAGGAGAGAGACCGATCAACTTATTAAGAACAATGAGGAAAGGCTAAGCTTTCGATATAAAAAGACTGAATTCAGATCCTGATTTGTAACACTAACAAGAAACTAATCCGCTTAAGTATTGTGCGAAATGACCAAAACCAAACAAAAAGAAATTTTTTTGAGGATCTTGAATCTTTTGTAGTGAAAAACTAACTTTTTTATTAATATTCTCATGCTAAAAGTTTACTTTCTAAGTACTTTTTTAACAAACATTTATTTCAAAGAAGCTTTTTGTCACTTATCTCTACAAATATACCAGTACATAACTCTAAGTACTAATATCTTGCGAATAATTATAGCAATATGATCTCCTATTTGCTAAAGGCCCTAGAAATAGCATAGTGATGACACGTGACCAAAGTACCATGAGACACCAGGTGCAATCTCAAGAAATTATGCTATCATTAAGGCTGAGGATGGAGACAATCAGGTCGGACCAAGATTAGATTCGTCGTTTTCATCTTTTCACCATTCATTTGTCACGCATTTCGGAACCTTAATAGCTCTTCTTAAATTAGTCAAATCTTCAAATACATGTAAGTGTTCAAATTGGTATTACCTGAAAGCACTATTACCAAAAATCAATGGATAAAAATAACAAAACGGTTGATTCCCCATTTCATTTGTTATAGCCTAACTGGTCTTCATTTTGGATTAATAAGATTGTTTTCCTTGAAATATTTCGAATGATTACAGCGATTCCAGGTGCCATGGGTTTTGTTTTAATCTGTACAACTGAATCTAAAACCTGTGGTACGCGTTTTGTGTTCGCATGAGCAGAAAAATGAAGATTTTACAGGTTTCATTCACAACACTAATAGGTTTCGGACTCTGTAGGTGTAAATACAATATTAATTTCAATCCGAAGTGCCTCTATCCAAATGATCAGCCACTTAAGCGCATTCATCAAACTCCATATAGAATTAGGGCATTTTTGACCTATCTTTATCAATATTTAACGCAATCATTTTGTAAAACAACAATTCATTATATTCAAAATCATTCAGTCGTGCAGCATAAGACAGTGAAAATAAAACTTACAATCTTCCAAAATGTTGTATTTAGCGGTGCATCTTGTACCAGCTGAAATGTAGTACAGATTGAATCTGGAGGCCATGGGACTTGTTCCATTACATTAAGTGAATAACATCCAGGCGGTTCAGTCCGGAATGTCACCGTAAAATGTTTTGTGTAATTGTAAAATTCTGAAATAGCATCCTGACTAGAATCCCATATAACACCAGGTTTAAGTCTGCAAGACTTGTGCGCTCCTTGTATAATGTTTAATTTAGTGCTGATCTTGTAATACTGAAATTGTAAGTATTTAGTCTGGTGTTCAGTAAGACATATCGTGACTGCTGGAGGAGGTACGCCATCCTTAGGACCTCTTTGATCCAGTCGAACAACTGTTACATATGTTAAGTATTTATGAACAACCACACTCACAGAACTGACTAGAGCTATTACCATACAAATGGCAAAAATAGCCCACAAGGCTTTTACAGCTCGGTTGCTATTCACAAATGTCTTTACAACTGGAGTCCATCCAGTCAAAAATCTTGGCTGTTCCATTTTATTCATTCAATGAAATTTAGTCGAAGGTAAGTGAAAATATATAATTTTATATTCAGTAGTAATCACATTACATAACGTCTTCAGCTGTTTTGATTTAGTGTTTTTGAGATCCTATATGTTAAATTTGTACAATTCCCTCTGATGAGTTTATCTTTGTCTGTACAAAAAGATATGCGATTTGATCAAAACCATCAAAATGAAATTTTTCACATTATTTCTTCAGCTGGTTGTGTATACACGGTTTTCATTTTTCTTCATCATTCGATTGACATAAATATACTTCCCAAATAATATACACGCCTAAATGGCTGTCAGTTGGCATGCAAAATGTGTGTACTAACAGTAATTGCTGTAGCAGCAGTAAATGCAACCAGCGCAGAGGTATGTAAGTATATATGAATTCACGTGTATAACAACTTTGCCCTATTGTGGATCAATATTTTTAATAGAAGTCTTTTCCTCCCACGATTTCTTTTCTTATACTTTCAACCAATCATATTACACTCAATATATGCTTAGTATAGGAATAGAAGGAGAATAGTTTAGGGGGAAAGAAATTACTTCACCTGGAATGCCAAAATTTTCTGTTTCTGCTTTTGGCTGTGGTTAAATAGTATAAGATTAATTTCGAGAAATATAGTTGAATATAATTGTCACACGGCTGATTAAGAACTCTTCTTGACAGAAATTCATATCTATAAACATGTCTATATATATTCTAATTAACAAAAATAAGTACTACTTTGAGCAAACAATGATGAGGTATTGCTCTTTGCTCAGGTTTCGATGCGAAGTTTAGCTGAATTAATCTAGGTTTACTGACTTTCCTCTCAACTTCTCACATAAAACGCTAGAAAGAAGACAACGCTTTCACTGAATTCAGCTGAGGAATATGAATTAACTGAGCAATGCATTCATTGATCTACAACACTAAAGTCTTTAAGGCAGAAATGCTTAATGTTATAATTACAAAAAAATAGAAGTCGGTGTGGTTAGAGAAAAGCCAAGGCATAGAAAGCGAATAAATGGTGGAAGAAAAAGCAGAAAAATCTGGAATGTGAAAGGTAAATACTATGAAATATAGGCAAATAAGTTCATTCTTGAGAATAGTATTATCTAAGATACTAAGCCCATCTTCTGGTAAAACTAACCAGATCACAGTGATCCAAAAGCTAGATAAAATTTGATTTTATTTGCAGGTAGACACAACACTGGTGTTGTCTAGATGGGTTTGGCTCAGCTTGCAAGCCCCTGTAAACTAACGAACACTGTTGCAGATTCATATATCTTGGACTTGATAGGCAAAAGTTTATTTCAGTACTAAACAGTGAAGAGCAATCCATATTAAATTAGGTAGTCAGTAGTAATGACTGATTCCTCCCACTGACGTTTTCAATTGGAAAGCAGGCCACATAAATCAGTGAAATGTTATTTTATATTTGATTTAACGTACTTGAAAATAGTACTTTGGAACTCCTGAATTAGGATAATGTTATTAGAGAAGATTTTCAGCACGACGTATAAGCAATATCGTTAAGGGATTACTGGTCTATCCTAGACTCAGTCGGGTATCAGTCAGCATCTTGGTCAGAGAATTTAAGTAAGAGATACATGATTACTACAACGCGTAGGTTCAACGTTTGATGTTGTATGAGTTTCTGAGAGCTGCAAATACACCTTGCTAGTATTTGCCGATGAACTACATGATTTCATACCAATTTGAAATAGCTGAATTCACATAAGTAGAAGTAGTCCGCCTGAAGCAGATACCAAGAGGTTACAAAACAGACAGAACTACGAATTTAAATGACCTAATGAGAAGACGACGATTATCTGAAATATGCGAGGTATTGGCGATATACATTACGTTGTTTCAGTTTATCAAGTGCATTACCTGTTTCAAGAACTATGTATATTTTTAAAGTTTATTCAAAGAACTTATTACACACAATAATAGAGTATTATTTGCTTAATAACGTTTCGAGCATAGATTATTACTCATAATCATATCAGCGTAATCACACTCCTTTCGATATCTGCTTTTTATAGTCCTGTCACCTCTTGTTCTTTGTTTTCAGTTAGATTATTGGAAAATAGGAATTCAGCTAAAATTAGAATGACAGACCTGAATAAGACTAATAATCTAGGAAAACACTCGGCTACTGCAGTGGATACACTAACACACAACCACACAATAGGGTGTGATAAAACCGCTGTACTCAAGTTCAATATAATTAAGTGGGGAGAAAGATTGATTACTGAAGCCTTGTTCATTGAATCCACACCCAACACATGTAATGGGAATGACGCAACACCTATACCAGAGATATGAAAAACGTTACCATCAATAGAAATAAAAAACAAGAGGTGACAGGACTAAAAATATCAGATATCGAAAGGAGTGTGATTACATTGATATGGTTATGAACAGTAAAATTTATGCAGGAAACGTCATAAAGTAAATAATACTTTGTCACTGTGCGCTACATATATATATATATATATATATATATATATGGAATTAAATTCTACCAGTGCCCAAGTTTTGCACTTATATTTATTCAAGGGAAAAAAATATTAACAACACATCCTGGCTGTTCTGTCATCGAGCTATTCATACATTAAATTCAACACAATAAGTTTTTCTTCGGCTCTGCAATAACTTCTTGTCCTACTTCATAGGTTGTATGAATCGTCCTATCGATTCTGTATACTTAATTATTTACTCGTATCTCGGAATCACATGTAGAATTAGGCTAAAGAGAAGGATTATTCGAATTATCCGCGAGATTATTATTCATTATTACTTGTCCCTCGGTTCCTAGTGAAACATAAGGCTTCAGTAGCACGACTCCATTTCACTCTGTCGTCTGCAGTCTTCTTAACCTGGTTCCACGACTGCCCAAAAGCTCTCTCATTTCTTCCTCACTCGATCTCCTCCATGTCACCCTTAGACGCTCAACTTGTCGTTTCCCCTTTGGTTCCACTTGACTGCTTGGTCATGACGTCCCCGAATGGTCTTCTCAGTGTATGCCCAATCCATCTCCACTTTCTTTTGCGTATATGTTAGACAATGGGTTCTTGGTTGGTTCACTGCCCGGCCAGAGTTCCTTGTTGATTATTCTTATTATTCTGGTCATCTGATCTTAAGTATTGAGTGTAGGCAGCACAATTAAGCATATTAATCATTTTCATCTGCCTTCGATGAACCAGATATCCTTATTAAGTAATCGACAACATTCGATTTCAAGATTTTTCAACTGACAATCGATATTCACTTCATCGACTTTAACGTATATTCCGGAACATCATAATTTTTGTGTGAATGAAAATGATTTGACACTCAAAAAGTTTTTTGGTAGTTTAATGATAATAATAATACTGTTCTAGAATATCTTAAACACTTGGATTCATCTTTACAGTACCACTGTGACGTTCGTATGATGTCTTCGAAAAAACATACAGTTGGCGATAGCACTGATCTGCTTGGTATTGGTAACAAATTAGTTTATATCTTTCCTTCAGAATATTTTCTGTGATCAGTAAATATTGTTTAGGGATTTTTTCCCAGTAAAGTATCTTTCTGCTCTCCTTGAACACTAACTTTGCAGTGAAACTGTCCATAATGGTTACTTCTGTGGAAGTTTCTGTCTCACTAACTCTTTTTCAATGTGACAACACTTTTGTCTACTCTTACCCAAGGAGGATAAAAAAGAGGTAAAAAACACTCTACACTTTATTCAATAGTTGCACCCACGTCAACTTAAGAAATTCTACGAAGTCACTGAGATGTTCTCATGGCATTTCTATGCAAGTTGATTTTCCAAACCTTTATGAAGACTAAGGATGTTCAGTGGTATGTACTCTAAAACATTTGCAGCTCAGATGCAAACAGATGAGACAACAGTTTGAAAGGGAGCTTGCTGAGTTTTGTATACCATTTTATTAGAATTGTCACTTATCACTATAGGATTGAACAAAGATAAGAGAAGCTAGACGAAAGCATTTACAGATCGAGAGTTGAAATATTCCAGGAAGATGTTATGATTTGCATTATGTCAGGCTCAAAGGTTAAGATGACCATTATGTGGGGCTAGGAATAAATAACTCCGTAGTTGAGTAGAGTAAGTCATAATGGATTATTTCATTTAGGAAATACTTGCTGGTGAGTGTAGGTTGGATTCATTCAGGCTTAAAACCACCAAGATTAGGACACCTATTATGTAATGCAGTTTTTTGATCATACTGAAAATAATTCGCACTTTCTTATCTATTATCGTTCCATTGATTAAGGTATGCAACTCTCCTAATCAAACAGTTAGTTCAAAGTTGAGAATGTGTACCTGGACATCTAAGATGAAGATTTTATTGTAGTAAATTAAACTTAGTGTTTATGTGGTGGGATTTCTTTATAGGTGTCTTTCAAACAAACTTTAGATAAATATTTCAGGCAATATCATTTAAATCACACATTTTCACTTTTCTCTGTAGTGGATCTACCTTGTAGTAAGTAAATATGCGTCATATCGAAACCTTTAAAGACTCTTTCTGGCTTCCAGCCTGCCTTCAGTAGTGTCATAGTAAGAACAGATCAGTCTGAACGCTTAACTGAACCCAATTTTTTCTGTCATATCAACTTATCCAAGTCTTCTTCTTAAGTCAAGCAAAAACAACCCATTCATCAGTAAGAAGAAGTCTAATTACCTTCTAAGCTTATTGGCTGAATTTGATGACACTTATATACTTGGAACAGGCTTGGATCTGACGCTGCCGTAAGGAGTCATCAACTGAGTTTGTGCACAACAATGTAATAGTCCATCAGTCTAGTGCAGATTTACCACTTACGTTAACAAACAATGGGGTGTTCAAGCAGCTGTAACTTTTTTTCCTCAAAAAAATATTAATAAATTATGGTTATAGGCAGTAATAATATGTTGGCTTTAATAGAAAATTACAGTAAATCTTCCTCATATATGTCAGCATCGTGAGCTCTGAATAGATATCCACCACGCAAACCGCCTAGTTAAACTCTCATGTGTACTGTAAGTATTTGGAAGATTCAGAACTACATTTATCCACGCTCCTCGTGTTTAGAGAAGTTAGAACTAGCCAGTAAGAGGTCAGGAAGTTGAATAAACAGCTCTTCCATAAAAGCCATACACGTATTTCAAGACTTGTATCTGCATTTAAAAGAAACCTCAAACGTTTCAATCTTCAGCATGAAAAATATAACTGAAATGGGTTTTATGAAGTGATTTAAAACAGCTCACCTACAAATCGCCAATGAGTAGTCTATTAGGTTAATCATATGTCAGGGAAACCGACAGTTTAAGAAAGGAAGGAGTTTACAGTAATTTATACGCTTTATTTCCAACTAAACTGATTCAATAAGCGGATAGCTTGTTAGGTTCACTGTTAAAAACATCATACATTAAAAACCTTTGATTTCATAACGGTTGGGCATCGTAAAATTTGTATAGACTGGCCACTGGTGAGTAATCAGTTTTGGTGTCTGGTGCTGAGTGTTGACCGAAATCCGTCAATTATTTCTGCAACTTGACTACTAATCTAGAAGACTCATAATCCCGGCGTACTTCAATTGCTGAGAAGTTCCAACAAGCACGAAAACCAGGTTTAGAGCTTTTGTCGACTGCTTTCAACCAACTAGCGTTATAAAAGTTTTCTATAGTCACTTCAGTCCTGCTCATGGTGCCTCAAAACAGTACTTACATCTATGTGGTCTTGAATCATTCACCCTGATAATTAGGGTTGCCAAACGTTAGTGACATGGAGTTTTAAAGATAAGCGAAATGACTTAAATTGAAAATAGGCAATGAAAAGAAACAGGTAACCCCGCGCAACTTAAGTGATATGACAACTGAATTAAATCAAAGCATTATAAAATCCTTTTGAAGATTCCTTTTCAAATCCATTTAGGCACTAACTATAAGTTGGTTGAATGGTGTACAAAACATACATTCTGTTGAAACACTACTCATATCTTAATTCATCACTTTTGTTGTGGTAAAACTCGCGCTACTCTTGACTTAGAAGCCTGTTCAGTCTTTCGGTGGCGTCAGGGTTGGTACTGCCACTACGAATGTGTAAGAACTTGACGTTAGCTTGATAACAGATGATTTCCTTTCAGAGATGTATTTCATAAGGCGATGGTACAAACTGAGATAACTCCTGGCATAACTTATTCTGTATTTCACTAAGCTATTCAAGTAAATTAGAATTAGGATAGCTCCATTCTAGTTTATGCAATAGCCAAGCAGAATGACGCTTGTCATCAACAAAAAAAATAATCATAAAGTACAACAGTTTCTTGAGATATTTCTTTTCAGAAACTTTGCCAGCTGCCAACCAAACACTATGGAATTTTTCTACTTTAAAAAACATTTTATACACTCAGTCTGACATATCAAAGTATTTTATGGGAATAAGACATTTTATACTAATGGTCACACGTGGAACCTACTGAATCTTTTGTGCAGGATAGTTTCAGAAGTTTGAATGTGAAAATGAGTCCAGTATGTTTGAGAAAAAAAGTTTAAGTTCAAATACTATTCTTTTTCATCTTGTTATATTAGGTGGAAGGAACACAAAATGTAAAAGGAAATACTATAATCGATAGAGAAATTTTCACTTAACCAAAATTCTTGAACACATCGAAAGCAGTCGTAGTAAACTTTTTCATGAAGGAATGCATTATGCCAACTATCACTATGCTGTGTTCTGAAATGTCAACATTTTCTGCAACCAAGTGAGAATAATTCAAAAACTAAATGACAGTCTACCACTGGTATTTCCGGTCAATAGAATATAAATTAGAACATTTGAATCTGACTGCTCAACTTGAGTGCATTTTTGAACTCTTTTTTCATCTGAGAATTTTCACACACCACTTCTATCAAATGCGAAGTGTTTTTGTTGGAAGCTATTGAGCCTATGTTTACTGCTCCCTGTTCAAGCTATAGAACGTTTCCAAACTAGCCAGATATACTACAGATTTTAAGTTTTCTATAGTGTAATAGTTTCTGAGTAATCTGAGTCTCGTTATACATTACATGACATACAGTTTCATCTACCTTAGGTGATCGAATTCTAGTGTGAACCCACTTACCGAAATTGTACTTATGTGTACACAGTTGTTATTAGATATACCATTATTTAATTCCTGTATCACATCGATTTGGCTGACGAAACTTCTGTGGATTTTTCCCATCTATTCAATTAGTTACTAGTTAGTAACACTCTTGCATTGAAGACCAAACGTTTCTGGATGATTTCCAGTGAAAATCGTTTTAACCTTAGTGTAGAGTGGTTAAAAATCTGTGGATAACATTGATATTGATTGTACAACTAGTAAATGCTTCACAAGTTATTCATGCTTTTTATGAACTGGTCAATGCTATTAATGAACGCTTTCTACCAATAAAAATCTCTATAAAAAGTTAAGCAGTGGACAATTTTCATGCTAGGTCTTTTTTTATAATTTACGACCTAAATTTCAGACATAATTCAGGCGTGAATTTCCCCACCTGATTCTTTCTTCTTGAATCTCATGTCGATAAAACAATTTTGCACTTTATGCATAACATTTAATTTATCCTAATATAAAGGAACGAATTCCACTAACTTTTGTTTATCAGTTACAGAAACTACAGACCTATTCCTGTATTCATTTTGGTTTATCCAATTCGATATCAGATAATTTTGAAAACATTTTCTATGATCCTCTAGAAGCCAAGTATTGCCTAACATACTTCTGAAGCATATCTAGTCTGTGTAAATGCATACACGTATCCACATCTTAATTAAATGTTACAGGAATATAAAATCATGACTGACAAAAGTATTTCATTGCTCTAGACTCTCACCTTTATCGTTAAATGAGTATAACTCTACGAAAAGGCATTCAAGAATATGTAGACTTAAGTGGAAATTAGGAGGTCTTAGCCATGATGTCTTTCACTCTTTTTTCCCAAGATAACAGATTTATCTGTCATATAGTTCTGGATACGAAGTATCATAAAGGAGTTTGAGACTATAAATTAACTGCTACCTTCTTTTTGAATACATTTCAACTTTTGTGCACGAATGAGATTTAGAAACCTAATTCTATTTAGATTCTTATTAAGAAGTGTAAGCTATTGGTCAGATATATTCAAAGACCAGATTGTGACTCATTTCTCTCCTAAATCAAGGCACATATGGTAATAAATACTAGTAAGCTGATTATTTAAATGGTTACCAGTTAACTTTGATAGGGATCTTTCATCATTTACTGAAAGGAGAAATTTATCTTGCTGTAGTGAAAGTGGTTCAAATTAAAGCATATTTTTAATGTTTGAGGTTGATTCTTGATTACATTTCTGTTGTATTCATTAACACTATACCGATTTCGATTCCAAACTTCTGTCTATTTTTTGTGTGATAGTGAGTTTCAATTATGACTTATTTGATTGCAGAATATTTGTGCTTCATTTTTTCTTATCGAAAAAACTTTTTCTAGTCTTTCATTAATTGTTGTGGCAATCTTTATCTTTAAACTATTCTCAAAACTCAAATTGTTTCGAACAGTATCAATTCTATTTCTTCGTTCAGAAAACATTCATACGAGAAAGGTACCTCAGAACCTTCACCCATAATTCTGAAAGAGATGGGATTTAGGTGGCACTTAAACTTACAAACTCACTAAGAAACAAGCCATGAAGGTTTAGAGATCCTGTAGACCCGTTCAGGCAAAATAATTTATCAGATTTTATACAATGAATTTACGGTTAAGTACATCAGTCAGATTAGTCAGTCGGGGCTAGCTAGAATATCAGAGCACAAAGGCCTAACCGAATCTAGGATCCAGAACCCCAGTACAACAAGATGTGTTAAAGAGAAGCTCACACGTTGTGATATATGAGGTCATATACAACTATACAATGGGATGAGGCAGATTGACTGTCTTCAAAACTGACTTGTCAGCATGAAGGGGGAGATTGTTAATTGAATCGTTGTTTATCAAACCAAGCATATCAAGCACATGACTCAACACTTATTCTCGATATCTGGAAAATCCTACTGTCCCTACAACTGCTGAAGGAGAAGAAGCAGAACTGTAAAAACAGAATGTGAATGATATAAACTTACGTCTGATATGAATATGATGAACAAGTTCTGTTAGAAATGTAATGCAGTAAAAATGACTGTTTCATCTTGTGAAATACCAAATAAACAAGTTAAATGGAGTTATGAAACTGAAATTGGGAATTTTTATCAGGTATATATATGCCAAGATGACAATCATTTCACGCATATGAATATTGCTTTTAAAGAAATCATGATCAACTGCTGAAATGCACATCTACAAATTTTGATGTTTTTCTCGACTACGCCTTACAAGTTTCTTTATATGAAGTCATTAGTTTTGATCTAAGGATATTTCTCGCTTGCCTAAACTGAAGCAGAAGGACTTTGATGTTCAAGTGATGAAGCCAAACAACTTCATCTTCGCTTCCAAAACTGAAAGTTAGCTTGGCAATATTATCAAGGTTATTTGCTAAAGTATACAGTTTCAAATTGATAACAAATCACATTCCTGAGTTATTCGGGAACACCACTAGGGTAAAGCCTAACTAAGCGTTGCAAAACAACTGCGTGTGATGCCTCTGTTAAATTTAAAAACATGCTTTTGTTAATTATCCACTCGGAACATTTAGTAAAATATCTGAAGACTTATATTCTTCTGCTATTTGTGACTTGCTTATACTGTGTAGATTGATTATGACCATTTGCAGTTACGTTGTCTTCTTAGCAAATTTCTGTTTAACGATTCCTATTCAATTAGTTACAAGACAATGAATGAAAGATTTACTTTTCAATATTTTTTCTTCACGTCCTGCAATTGTGAAATGAAATTTCTGAATATAATACAGGCGAAGTTAGCAACCAATACAGTTTGCATAAATATGAATTAAGGCGTATAAGCAGATAATCTCTTTTACTTCTACAGTCTTAAAATGAATTATATAAATATGAATAGCAACAAGGTAAAGAAAGAACGAAATAAGGACAAAAACCAAGGGTGGAGGGAAAAGACTGAGTGTATTGTGGTCTACTTGGCGACTAGCAGTGAAATTTAGGATACGCGCCTTTTGAAGGCGAAGAGAGGTATGATGCCTGAATATGTTTCTTCTGAACGAAGAGTTCGTGTTTGATCACGCTGTTTTATACAGCTTCATCTGCGTCGAGAAAGATTTGGTGAGCTTCATTTGATGGCTCCTACCCCACATTGTGTATGACAATAGATCCTGAACTAAAATTTATACGGAATACTGTGACTACAATTCTTCTGATAGCTACTCATGCCTGTGAATTCGTCTTATGAATACAAGAAAACCGAACTGAAAAAAGCTCTAGCAACTGGAGAACACACTGAGAAGTCAGAATTAAATGAGGAGTTTAAAGGATCATATAAGTTGATGTATACATGTAAAGTAGGTCAAAAATGCAACTTATGCCTCATAACCAAACAAAGGGGGGAAAAGGAACAAAAGTAGAAACTGGAGAAATCCGAGTAAAAAGACCTTTAAAAACATACACCATTGAAAGTAAAGGATCCGGGAGAAAAAAAATAGTTTTGTATGCAGATACATACAGCCAGGTCAGGTTGGTGTGATCACTGGACAGGAGTTTTGAAGACTTCCGGATGACCTCAACAGCAGAGTATCTGGGAAACTCAGCATGTCCACAGAACCCAAATATTCACACCATTTGAATTTGGCTGGGTGGGTGGCGGTCTCGTTATATAACTTCCATACACCAATATACAAAAATGAATATGATGGTCAGTTTAAAAATGATTACAAATAACGCTGTCTATGTTGATAATTCCCACAGCTGAGTATCATTTCAGCTGTCTAACTGTGTTATCAACAAAGACTCTGTTGCAAATCATCGAAACATCCAAGATCATGAGATGTGATACTTGAGACAAGTATCATGGGACTACGAAATATTCTCCTGAATATCTTGAGTAGTTAGAAAGCACTGAAGTTGGTGTGTAGATTTGTCCAGCCAAATCACAGTGATCTAAACACCTAACGGCTTTTTTCCTGGTTTGTGGTGGACATCATTGGCAGTGCTCTCGAACAAAGTTCTCTCACAAAGCTCGTTTCTTCCCTCCTCCTGAATCTGGCTGGATGCCCTGGTGGATGGCTGAATGTGTCCATGCAAACAAATAAGATGTTCAGTATACTTTCACTATCCACGTTGACATTTCTCACAGATGAGTGATCTTTCAGCTGCTCAATTTTCTCGAAAGTTTTACGTATTTCTTCTTTCTTTTTATTCCTTTTCTTGTCGTTTCTCTCTGGATACTCAGTTTATTTTTTTCCTGTTTATTTTATATTTCACGATTACTTATTAACTCCATCTCAACACACTCTGAACCCGTAATTATTTTACACTTGTACTTTTTTATTATGCAGCTGAGATATCATGTATACTCTGCCTTATTTATTGGCCTTTTGTGTATTTCTCCTTTTGGATCCACCTACGTTCTCCTTGTCAATGACTCATGAAGAAAAAGGGATCAAATCTTTAAATTTTTATCATAAAGAAAAAACTTATCGATAAACTCTGCTGAACTAAGTCACAGTTGAATCATTCCTCATGTATAAACTCTAGACGAATGTAATATAATTCCCTTAACAGTAATTCATCTCAGTATGGGCAGTTTCATTTGCAAAGTGCCATTTTGTAATTTCCTAAGAAACATATTTGTTAATATTGGGTCGAACGGAGATCCTACAGGCAATCTGTTAATTCACCTGTAGAAATTACTATTGAATATGAATGAGAAACTCAATAAACATTTTATTAGTGGAGGGTTCAAATTCATCTGAAGAATACCAGTTTCTAACTATCTGTCTAACAAATACTTGCATGTATAATCTACTACTTCAATAACGACGTTGGTTAAGAACGATATAACCTTACAATCACAAATTCAAAATGTATGTTACGAATTATACTTTAGGAAAACTTAGTCTGTATTATCGTAGAACAGCAGAACCAGAAAAGTATTTATTGAAAAGAAAATTCTGTGTACACATTTTTTTAATTTAAATTATATTCCATCCAGCGTTCCAAGTCCACATATTGCTAGCAATAATGACAGTGACTGGCTAAGCTGGTCTCTTTCTCTTCTTAGAGAGTTTAGTACAAACTCAAACTGATCGTTTTTGTATCTATGAGAAAGAAAAAGTATATTCTTTTGTAAAAAGCAGCTGCTCTCACGAAATTCAATGAAGAATCTGGTTGTGAAACCATAAACTTCTTTTCCTCTGTAACATGTTGTACTATAAGTTTAAATTCCATACGTCTTGGAAGTGAATGAATTATTTCCCGTGGAACGTTTTGATGGAGACCTTCACCATCGTTCATTGCAGGCAGCAAGGCAGAATACATTTTGAAAGCTTAATCTATTGCACAGAGAGAGGATTCTCTTTGAGAATGTAAGCAAAGTGATGAATAACTCTTAAAATTTATCGAACTATGCAAATTAGGTAAAATTACTTATTTATCTAATAGTAGTATTTTTTATATACTCTCAGCACACTCATTTTTGTTAAATTTTTCAAATACACAAAGTAAAGTGGATGTACATTAATTGGTCACAGAAAAGCAACCATTTCCATGTTGTCAAGTTCTTAGTGATGACTGAATTCTGTCATCAATTAGTTTGGCACGTCACTACCTACCTACCACACCGGTTCTCTTTGATACAGGTTAGTTGATTAAAAGCAGCTGGCAAGGAGGCATGCATATTGCTTTCGTGCTTATTGTTTATTGTCATTAAGGCATATCAGCGATTTTGAAGGAACTGATGAGGGTCAGAATATCAAAGAGGATATCACTTCCTTCGAGGTTGCAGGTACGCTTTGCTGATGAGTATCAATAAGCATGAAAGCTTCCTACCAATTCCATCCAGCCAACTAGCATAGTAGTGTAAAATAAAATTGGCAGACCTATGAGAAGTAACTCTAATGTATCTTAAAAGCTCATTACGACAGTATCGAGTTTTCTTATACTGGCAGTAGTATAAGTAGAAAATAACTTGTGGTAAACAAAATCTCGAACTGTTTTTCCGAATGAAACGTCCATGCTCTTTGCAACGAGAAGCTTGATTAACAGCCTGACTAAAAAAGTTAAGATAAACCCACTGCAAAAAGAGTCCCTTCACTGAATGTCTTCTTATTAACTTAGAAAAATTGGAATTAAGTTTGAAAGCCTGCTGGGGTAACCAAACCACTGATAAAAATGTTTCAATTCACACTTATCACTCTAAATGACAGGTAAAAACAACCAAAAAAGGGGCTACAAATACTGAATGGGAATTTAGACAGAATTATTAATAAAACATAAGAAGACTACAAGAATTTCAATGGACGACCAGTAATCATGGCTCACTGAATAAAATTTTACTACTGGGTAGTGCGATACGGCATGACAGTCAACATCCGATGTTGCAAGTCGCAGGCTATTAGCATTCATTGGTGAAGGTAGTCAATCAGGCATAATTTTAGAACCGAATGAGAATTAGATTAGATTCGAAAAGTAAATGAAGCTTCGCTGATTGAATTAGTGATATAATAATGGTGAAAAGTCACACAAACTTGAGTTTAAATTAGGTGATCAATCCATAGTCTAAGTCAGCATTCCATCTGGTTTTGCTTTAAGTTTTTGTAGTCAGCCAATTCGCCATCTGATGTCAATTCATTGAGGCTTTCTTGTCAACACTTTGGATCAATGAACATTTATGGTGTGGAAACCATTCCCGTCAATAGCACATACTAATCAATATACTTTCAGTAGTACTCTGTTACCATACCATTCTGAATTGTTTCGGTTGGAAGTACATCGGTGGGTAAGAATATAATGTGTAAAAAACAAGAAAAACTGTAATTCCATTTCAGTCTATTGATTAGAAATGTCACACGGTGAAACAATTTCATTTACTGAAAGATGTTTCGGATATAATTTACTGTCCATATTCATATCACGTAACTCCAGAATCTTCAGAACCATTTCTATAGGATGTATTTGACGTTGATTTGGTCAGTCTCTCCCTATATCATAATAAGTTAGTTCCTAATGTTGTCGCCCTATCCCACCCTATTGTATAAAATTGCGTACATGGCTGTAGCCGAGCATTTCCCTAAATTTCTTATCTGGTTAGGACCTACCAAGCTTGATTTAGCTAAGTTTTTGTGCTCTGTTATTCTAGTTCGACTATTTTGACCGATGTATTTGACCTAGCAATCATTGCAAGGGATTTAGTAAACTAAATTATCTTGCTTTATTGTATTAGTAGGATCTTTTAACCCAAAAAGCTTGTTTTCAAGAGAGTTTGTTGGCTTAAATTCCCCTTTAATCTCAGCCTTGTTGAGAAGTCTCCGCAATGATTTTGAGATGCTTTTTTTACTGAGTAAAACATTTGAGGCTTTGAATTCTCTCTCAACCCCGTCATCGTTATTACTATTAGTAATAGAATCGTTGTTAATAACATCTGTGTTGCTACTACTACTGCTCATATTTTTCTTTTTGTTTCTTATGAATTTATTTATAAATTTAGGCGGGTAGTTATTGAGATACAAGGGATTCTTGATGTGCCTAATTTTTTGTAGTAGATTTTCTGTCCCACAAGTTAGCTATTTCGCCCTATTACTTAGGCATTTAACCAAAAGAAGCATGTAATCTGGGAAGAAGAAAATGGCGGATCGATTTCAAGGATAGTAGGAAAGCATATGTTTATTGCATGAATAACCATTAAAATAAAATATTTGCAATGCATTTTTGAAAAATATCTTACTATCATCAGTAAAAGTGGTGGTGAACAGCAAATTTAATTTAAATAAATTAAAAAAGCTTTTTCTGGAACAAAATGCAGTTAATTAGCCACATATCACGAGGTAAAGCTTTCAATAGAGCCTCACAAATTATAAAGGTTTTATCCACATTAGAAACAATATAAATTTAGTGATAGCTTGCTTGTTGTCACTTCACTGGTCCCTAACTTCTCTATCCAAATATCCGTTAAGAAAAAATTTATAGTAACTTAACTCTTTCCAGTCGTCCAAATATGTCTGAATATAGCAGGAGTTGTATATTCACAGTGTATCTCAAAATGGGTCCTTACTGGTTGTTTGGTAGTAGACCAGTAATAATCTTTCACTATTTTATTATCTGATAGTCTCTTTGACAGAAGTGCTAGTAAAAAACGACTGTATATGCAGAGACAATATGATATCATCTGTGAGTCAACTCAAATACATTTCTACTGCTGTTTCTCATGACTCTGAAAGTTGGAATAAAATTTTTAAAAACATCTGTAACTTCTCATCTCTAATCTGTTTTAATCACTTATCTGTAAAAATGAAATGTTGAAATGCGTAAATTGCATCTGTTACTAGGACATGAAGCGTTCAGTGTTTAAGCGTTTTTATGAATGATGATAATGATAGTATCAATGAGCCTATGAGATATACAAACGTAGCAGTTAACTGTTACGCATTCGCTAAGAACAAATGTTTTGAATGCGAATTCAACGTTTAGGCTTAGAAAAAAGTATCCTGGTCCAGTGTAAATAACAGCATAAATTATGGCCAATAATGCAGACCAGATAATTTATTTAACAGACATCCAACTGAATTCCTTCTTCCATTGAAAGCTTCAAAAATGCCGATTTCTGTTATCGATAATACTTTTTGGCTAACCAGTTGACTTTGAATTAATTAAGGTATTTATACCCTTGGGTATACACTAAACTGATTTACTTGATTGTAGCTAGAACAGAAGTCCAGGACGTGCGCTTCGTACTACCTAAAACTTGTCACTTGGATGTATTGGACCCTAGCGAGTGAAGCTGTCCTTGCTGAGACTCAAACCTAGTACCCATCACTTCAAACACCAAAGCGTTATCTACTAGACCACTGAGATACGATAGCCAGCTCTTGTACAACAGGTATTAGTTATTTCTATTGATTGATATACTTGTAGTTCTCTGGGAACAACACAACCCATTAAGGTGCAGGTATATCCGGCTGACAAGTCCCGAATGGGATGAAACGCTCGTTCTGGATTCCTTCGCTAGCTACAATCAAGGGAACAATAGTAGTAAATATTCAGGCAATATCGAGGCATTCACACGGAAACTCATTTACTAACAGAGGTCGATCAATTCTACCCAGTATAACAACACAGAATTACAGCTATATCAACAAACAGTAGTAAACTGGTTGTTTTCAAGTTTTATTACTTAGTGACGGGAACATTAAATGAGTATTTTCCTCCTGAGATTTATTCAGCAATACATACATAATAATCAAACCGAAAATTTAAATTCCTTACATCAACGACACTTTGTAATGATTAAAACGAGTCAGCCGCAAAACACGTTTAGTCTCATTCACCAAACCTTTGAAGGTGTTCAGTCTGTAAAATAAGAAAGTAATAAAATCGTGTTCCATGACGATTTTGTTAGAAAAACACATTATGTATCCTGACAGACTCGAGTGTACAGGGTGGCGAAACAAATATGAAGTTTTGAACTACAACAGTGACAACCCGCCTTATAAGAAGAATTGTATACAACCATCTTTCGCACGTGACAAGACTCGTTTCAGCACCGAACAACTGAAGAAAATCGCATTTACAGAGTGTTCATAGTCGATGACTATCCAATAAACTTCATAAAGATATACCTATCAGTAGAACATACATCAGGACAATTACCCACAAAATGAATCAATTTACCACATATCAAAGGCGTCTTAGAAACTGTCAACCAATTTTTTCACCTATTTGGTATCAGCTTGACGCACACCAACCAAATCCTTGCACACCATTTCATCTAAGCTAAAGGATTCACTATCCAAAGATAAAATGAATAAAACTCCACAAAATTAGTTGCAAAAACCCTCAACGTTATCATGTTGGCCAACCCAGTAATCGAGCAGGTCAGAAACCATGAGTATCAACCTTCAATCAAACGACGTGAAACAACCACCCCTTTGATTGTGACAAAACACAAATACTGCTACCAGAAAGGTAATCAACTGCAAGACAGTTCCTGGAAGCATTGTATCCCAACCAACAAGCAATCAATAGACATGTGAACACTTACTAATATTCAGACTTCTAAGGAGAAACCAACTAGCTGGAAATCAGTCAGGTAAATCAGTGGTTAAACATCAAGTCAACAGGTTGCTTCAAACGCTAACAGCAATCATAAAGACTAACCACTGATAAAAGGGACAGGTCATCACTACCCATAAGCCCATAACGCTCATTTTCGAGAAGTATCCTATGTAAACATTCATACAACCTAAAAATGCCTCACTTCAATACAAAGTAAATGCCAATGAATTTGTCTGACATGGTGACAAAATGTTCAAGTTAGAGAAGAGTAATTAGCCATCATATTCATCCTGAGATACAAAATCATCTCTATTACTTCACAAACATATAAGTCGTCACTGTTCAAACTTCCCAAAATACCAACGTCCAACTGATATACTTTTTTCTACGTTTTTTAAGATTAGGTTCGTTTTCGTTATACTCCATTCCGAAATAAACGCTAGTTATGGAAATTCATCCAATGCATTTGAGTGGTAGTGCATTATGGAGATATGACCTTCAAAAGAACAATCTGTTGATCTCACCTCGCACTAAACTAGAAGCTTATATTTCTAAGACTTGTTATTGAAATAATGGATTACAAAGACAAATATTGTAAGATGATATCATATCATGGTTTCTCTACAATCGTGTAATAACCAACATGCTTTTCAATGTTAAATTTATTATTTGGGATGTTGAAGTAACCACTGGTTCTCTAACAGCAAGCCATATTTTATAGTTGCCCTTAGTGTTCATTGCTGATATCCAGGCTATTGTACTGTTCCAGTTTCATCAGTGTTTGATTGGTTATTAAAATAACTGTCTCTTCTACATGGTGAACAAACTGAATCGTCAATGTATAACAATTCCTTGATATTCGAAATATTTTGCGTAAGGGGATTAGGGCTCCTTTTAATTAAAAAGTTTATGAGAGTGAGATTTTCATAAATGTCTAACGGATACTTTGCATGAATGTGGAAAATCCATTCAAGACAATACCATGCTCTTTCTAAGGTATGACTCAGACTCGGTCACAAAATTATGAAGTCAGTCTAGTAGCTAAGTTACAATGCGTAACTAGTTTTTGGTAGCTCATGTACACGACGTTAAGGATTATTGTTTGGTTGTTGGGTTAAACTAACAGAAATGGTATTATTCATATATTCCTTCAGGACGAGCTTTACTGATGCAGTCAGAGAGATTCTTCTGCTTACTAGTGAAAAAAACCGAAATTCTGAGTGAAATTGCCAAGCAGATTGCAAAAAGCGAATTTACTCGAACTGTACACGAATAACGACTGCTTCCCAATCCCACCCCTATTCCTTATGCTTCACTGAGTTACGAAAAAGAAAATTTACTTCATTATCAAACATAATATGCTATTGCTAGTTATTACTTAACTAAAATTTACACAGTAAACAAGTAATTCAGTTAAAAGTGGTATTGATTTCCACGATATGGCTTGTAAAACGATTTGAATGTTATGTGTTTCACTTTAGGTTTGAATCCTATCTGACCGGCTAACGGAGTTATTTTGGATATAATTGAGATTTATTAAAACTTCATACATTTATTTGTAGACCACTTTTTATCTTAGTTGATACTGGTCAAACAATTTATCGAAGTCATACACAGCTGGGTAGCTGTACTTGATATCACGTGATTTCGCAACAGTACTGACTCCTTTCTCACTGACATCACAATTTACGGTGGATAGGTTAATGGTTAACATTCTAAATGGTACATCACTCTCACTTCCCCACCTTTGCGCAAGTAGACTGTCTTGTTTTCTTTCTGCCTTTTGTCAAAAGCTAACCTGTTCACTTAAACTAATCACAAGTTTAGGATTTGAAATCATGAAAAAGGTTTTTAATCTAGGTAATTATGTGCTACGGTTTCGTACTATTTGAACTACATTGTTAATCTATAAGCTTTTAATTCCAATGTTAAACTTGACTAATTAGTGTATTCTAGAGACCTACAGTCAGAGCTTCCTAGTTAAACTGTATAAATAAGGACAGAAAAGTATAAAATGACTTAGTTTACTGGCATACTTTCGATAAGAATCCGAAAATCTAAGTGGTGGGTTTGCATATCAGAAGAAATGAACATTGACTGAAAATATTAAGTTGTACAGTTTCGAAAAAGGAGAAAATATTCCTGCTTGGAACTTGAACTTCATTCCTTCAGTAAGCGTTTTAATTTGTTCATTTATCGGTGATATAATGGTAAAGATTTCATTGAAACACAAGTTTAATGACCAATATGTTAGATATTCGGTGTTGTATTCATTTAGTCTTCAAAAAGACCACTTCTGAACAATGAAATAAATTCTTTTGCTTTCAAAGACTTTTGGTGTCATATTTTTAGGCTAAGCACCTTGTTAAGCAAACAAACATAAGTATGAAAGCCTCATTTTACCCTTTTGTTTGTCTTCTGCCCAAAGATATTTTGAATCAGACTACTTGTCAATATCTTTTGCCGTTTCAGATTTAAGTGCGTTTGACGACTTGCTTTAAAGCATCTCTTCTCCTTTGGTAGCAAGCAAACTAATACTGGACAGTTGCAAACCAACATTTTACAACAGACTTATAAGTCAGACCACATTCAATAATCTCTTACCTACTACATTTGCATTCCAACTCTAAGTATGTAGAAACTAGGTTCAATGAGTTTTTGTGAATTTAATCAAATCTGTTCATATTTAGTGTTGTTCAAAATAGTAAGACAAGACTCTTTTACCTCAAATAGGTGGCCTGCTTGAACTTTGAGTTACTGAAATTTTCCCTGGAACATAAATATCAAATTTTTTTCCATTCAGTTTGTTTTAATCATTCAAATATTTCCTCTGAACGTATCATATTATGGCTTCAAGATCATCCATCAGACAAACCACGCAAACAAATTAGCCTTGCTCACAACACAGTGGTCATCACGAGGAAATCGCATTAGGATAGCATATCAGAAAGCTAACACCACGCTCACATCCAACTTCTCCTTGATGGTATGTGCTTTATGGAATGCCCTACTGAGGGATGCTGTCACAGCCCCCTCCGAAGACTTATTCAAAAGACGGTTAGACAGTCATGTAACTTCATATGGTTCACCACGAACGTACTCAGGGAGTTACTAACCTTACTAGCTCACTATCACTTCCCTTTTATCTACCACTCACTACCTCTGTTCTTAATACACCTAAATTATCCACTAACTCTTCTCTAGCAAATAGACCCATGCTATCTACTTTTACCTTTTGGGTAATTCCTGCATATTTTTTCTCACTATCTTGCTACTCTTATTCAGGCACCTACACAGACAGGAGTTAGGGTAGACCCCAATCTTCCCAGTTACCCATAACTCCCTAATCACTCTGCAAATCGCAATTCACTAACCCACAAAAAATCCACCTCACCGAAGCTAAAAACAAGAAAGTAGAAGAGATTTCCTTGTCCACTGCATGAGCAAACTGAGCAACTCGAACCAAGCCCTAAGAACTAGAAGTGAGAGATAAAAAACTATCCATTTTCTACCCTCATACCATCAATATTGGATATTGGATATACTCTGAAGCATTTTTAAACTGTTTTTAACTTGACGTTTCTCAAGTTAATAACAAAACAGAAAGTATATTACGTCATATCCAGATTGACTTTTCAGTGCTTGAAAGTATATCACATTTTTCTCTCTCGGATACCTAGCTTCAGCTGCAGATCCTTGTACTGACTTGTACTGTTAACACCAAACTTGCGTTGGCGTTTCTGTTGATCCTTCATTCTAGACCGGACGGTAATCCAAAATCACTGGCTGTTTCATATTATTGCCTTGTATACTGTTATTATTAGCATCATTCGGATGCAGTAATGATTTCATCTGAAAATATTGTTTTGAGAGTGACTTTGTTGAAAAACCACATGCTGAGGGTTCCATACCGTATCATATGTATTGTTTGGAATACCGGTTATTATTATGATTATTATTACTAAGTTGCTAAGTCTGCTGCATATATCTATTTTCTGTACACATATCTTGATCCCTGTGGACTGAATCGAAAGGGATGCTGTTTCAGCTCATAGAATTAAATGGGTCTCTCACGGTTCTTACTGCAGTATGATACTTTATTTGTAGTTGAGATTGTGAATAGGAAGAAACTGTGAATATGGAATGAAATTGACGCTCACTTCTTCATTGAAGTTCAAAAAGATAATTGTGATGTATCTGGATTTTTGGCCTTTGTTTTTATCCGGTTGAACGAAATTTATCTGTTTATTTCGATATATGCATTCTTTATGTGAAAGCCAAGATAGTGACCTGAGGTTTATCTTTATTTTTTTCTCTGATGATGACTAGTATTTTAACCCGAAATACAGGCAACATTGAAACCTTTTTAGGCCGGTTTCTTAAGATCACTAAAGTACCTACCCTGTCAACATTTTCGCGGAAAACGCAGGATAAAACGCCGGGACATTTGCAGAACCGCAAGTAAAACGTGGGGAAATTCGGGGATAAATGCAGGGCGAATAGGGAAAAACAGCAGCCATTTCACGAGGAAACTGGGAGAGAACGCAGGGGTGAAAAAACTCTGGGGTAAAATACAAAATCGTGCCTTTTTCGCCATGAAAATGTTGACTGGGATAATGGGAAATCTCAAGCATCAGAAAAGTAGCACCAGATACTAGTTAGACAGGATGTGAGTGTCAGGACAGAAATATCCATTCAAGACTTCTGTTTCATTTCCTTATGTAGGTGCTGGGTGTATGTCTCATAAAGAGCACCATACTTCAGTGAGATGCAGGTTCATTCAGTTGACAAAATGACAGTCGTAGATTCCACTAATGACCACCACCGAACAAGACAAGACAATATAACTTTGACAGCGTTTGGCATACTGATTATTCATCAATGCTTCTTAAATTATGTTATGTATGCTATGCATCACTTAAGTAAACAGTAACACAGTGAGCAATATGCAACACATATTGTTTTGTATGACCAAAAATAAGCTGCATTCAGTAACTGTCTCAATTACATTACGTAACGAATTACTTTGTCATTAATCCATAGCCATGTGCACACCGCGTTGTAGATATTTCATTAAGTTTTCACTGTCTGAGACAACTGAATTCACATAATACAGAAGTGAAGTTGAATGACAAAACGTTAGAAAATCACCGGAAATTAGAACGAGGTAATGATGCTCGATACAACAAGTTAATTTCTTCTGGAGAAGATAACTAATTCGGGTAATAAGCACTTCATCAGCTTTGTTTCTTTGTTGCACCACACAACACAAGTTCGAACCACAGTTGCAGTGTGATTTTCTTCAGTTTCGAATTTAGGCTTCATTGATCATGGACTTAAATCCAATGCTTTCTGTCTAAAGCTCCAAACACGTAACACCAGAGCATACTCATTCTCTGTTTCATTTCATGAAGCGAAAATTCACCTAAATTATTGACTGATGAGATTTTATCTTCATAACCAGAACGACAAAAATGCTCTTTCAGATTCCGTTTTACGTCCGAATCAATGTGAATACTGCTTTCCGCAATCTATGACAACTTTAAAAATAACACTTGTAATAGATTATTTTAAAATACTACTTAACAGCTTTGGACAAACCAAGTGCCCAATAATTATCCTAGACACGTTTCCCTCAATTTTCACTTCAAAAACGTCCTTGTTATTTTATTGATCTTTATCCTGTTCCTTTTGATGTGTTGGCTGAAATTATTTTATTTTTGCAAAAACGTTGTATATCAGCTCCTATAATCTGCCTCAAGTTAAGTTGACTGGTGGACCCGTTTTAACATATTTTATTCAACTTATGCCTATTGGTTTTATAGAATTAACAAACACAACACATTATAAGAGAAAAGAATTTTTTTTCAACTTTTCGTCAAATTTATGAACCATAAATTCATAACTTTTTTCCCAAGTCAAATTAGGCTTTTCGTTGAATTATTTCCAGAAATTAGGGTCGAAAAGCATAATTCATGAGACATACATTTACAAGATTCAAAAGCAGACATGAGTGGAGGGCAGGAGATTTCGTAATTACACAATGAGGTGTAAAAATGGTGTTTCAGACGAGTGTTATTCTGCAGTGTTCCCAACACTTGACTCAGATAAGCAGTTTTGTCAAGAAAGTTACTAATTTTGGGAATGCCAGCACAATTTTCCTCAGAGAATAATATCGGTTGGAAAAATCAATGAAAGTCCATATTTTGACATCTATAGCGTTTTGCCTTAAGGATTTCTCAGCAGGTCGAACACTTTATAATACTGTGAACTGTGGGATCCCCAAAGTTCAGTGTAAGGGTAAATACTGACTGAAGATATTGGGTCATAGTTGTGCTTCTTAGTGAAATGACAGAAGTAAATCACTGGATTTTGCCAAGGTGACTGAATGACAACGTGTGTACTGTGAAGCCTGACAGTCTTAGGCTCAATTTCTCACCAGTTGGTGGATGGTCACTGCTGATAGGCTCCAAACTAGGAAAAAATATTTGTCTAATGCCCCAAAGTTCACAATAGTTCCCCAACTGTAGCCACTCCAGAATGAAAAGTAATTGGAATTTTGTCAAACCTCACAGACGACTGACTGAATTTATTGGTGTCCGGAAGAAGAACAAAGTCAAGTTACGTCTTTATAGTCGTATCAATATATCCTTTACTGTTCGTTTCACAAAATGAAATACTGATAAACATGGGAAAAAAGTACGACTGTTAGCAGTTTGAAAGAAATCTTCAAAGTTGTGTCTCCCAAAGGAGCGCCAAGAATTTATTTACGTTCCCACTGCAGTTTATTCACTTTGTCATCGTTTGAATGACGAACTAGAGTGATAAGGGCCTTTTGTCATTTAAAGCATGAACCCGAGGGAATAATTCTTTCTACAAAAGACTAGGAAGTCCACAAATCTGTATTTGAGACTCACGGGGTTCCACATTAGTTTGATGTATACAACAGTGAGTGTAAAAGATCAGAATCACCACTGTCGTGCATCTGCATGAAGTCTTTCAGACCGCAAGCAATTTTCATCCCAAGTCTCAGACTGCAACATGATTCATGGAAGCATTTCCTGTTTCCCTTATATACATAGTATGTGTGTTGTACTCGCACCCCACTTCTTTCAAAAGAATGAAAGTACGTGCAAATTATGTCATAGCAAAGAAAGTTAGGTCAGGAGAAGCATGAACGTTGGAAACAAACTTCTCGTCGGAATTCTCGCTTCTTTCTTCTGACTCATGCTTTTCTTTTTTCTCGCCGTAGAATAATAATTAAGTTCTAATTTTTGGCCTTGTTGAAATTGAAAATAACATGGTGAATGAACAAACCCTGGTTAAAACTTCCCTCTTTACGGGGTAGCATTGCTACTTTCACGATAGCTTACCACAACAAACGGAAACAAAGAAAGCTCATTGAACTACAACTTCATAATTTTCAAAACGTGGGATTTGTTGATTGCAAAAAAGACTAGGAAATTCTGACACCTGCCAACTGTAACGACCCTACGAAGCAGAATCGATCTTTAGAATTCCCAGACGGATGGACTCATAACGAACACAGGTAAAGCGGATGGAGCACACGAGTTACACAGCACTGATCCTTATTGGAACGACAGCCAGAAAAAGTTGGGTGCGACCGTCTCTCACTCCAGACAAAGTTTGATGAATGCTCATTAGTGTGAGGCTTGCATATTCGCTGTTCTGCTTCTAATAATGCTTTCACTGTGCTAAACCCAGGAAAGGGAAAGCAAAATAAACATGGTTAATGTTTTCAGCAAGTTTCTGAATACGCTACACTAGCGAAAGATTGTCACGACCTGCTAAAATGGAGGACAAGGTTTTCCGGATGTCCATTTGATGGGTTCAAAGGATACTGTTATTTTTCGATGCTAAACTTGAAAAATGTAGATATTTGGCTTTTACTTGTAGCATTAAGCAAGATTATAAATCTTTAAAGTGAACTAGTGTTAACATGCATGAAATCCATAGTTCTGGGATAACTAAACAACTTGCATTTGTTCCTTTATTAACTTTTCGTCATTATTCTCAAGCAAAATATACGTGGTGTAGCAATGGAAGTGTTGGCTTCAAGCTTTGTTTTTTCTCAAGGCAATACATGTAGTGTTCAAATACAAACCCTGGTTTCTTTCGTTAATGCGAAGACGATACTTCCTATTGTCTGCCTTGTCGATTTGTGCATACCCGATCTACTGAAATGTTCCATTTTATAAACACATAGCACTTGTATCCTTTAGTGACAGAATAGATGGAGATTGAGATTATCCGCCATAGAGAAACATGCAATTTACATAGAAGTTTATACAACCCTGTAAGAATAGTGAGTACCAGCAGACTCAGAAATAAATATTGTCAATATACCTTGAATCACCTTCAAAATGCAATATTAAGCGAGAAAACAGAGCATGATACTACTGCAGTACACACTCCTGGCACCAAAATACAACTAGGGCTAAAATAAATGGATTAAATTAAATTAACTAAATAAACCACCAGCTCGCTTCTGGATGCTTTAGGTGTTTTAAGTTTTGTTTTAACTACCATGCATCCAAGCAGACTTGAACGCCATTTTGAGCTTCCTTAGTACTGGTTAGCACGCACGTACTCAGAGTCCCTAGCTCAGCCATACCAGCCAGGTAAGTTGAACAAACTTTTCCCTCACTCATAACTATTACATTTACTGTAATTAAACAAATTACTGCTTCGAATATATTCCGAACCAGTCGTTTTGATGTGTGTTTCTTTATCAGTACTTACACGTTAGGTAAGGTACTGGTTAAGCAGGTACTAGAGCACATCAAGTTAAGTAGGGTTGGTCAAAATGTACGGAATAGCAACACACCCCGTACACTACATAATCGACGGAAAACATTACCGACGGCTTAATTTATTTACCTTAACGACCAAATTTAGCAGTGGATGGAGACTGTTATTCTGGTGCTGATTATCATTACCATTATTCATCTTTTGGGTTCCTAGTGAAACATGGGGGCTTCAGTAGCACATCTCCGTTGCACTCTGTTCTCTGTAGTCTTTTGCCTACAAGCTTTCATTTCTTCCTCACATGGTCTCCTCTGTCACCCTCGGATGCCCAACTCGTTATTTCCCACTTCGGTTCCACTCGGTGGCCCGGCACGTGATGTCCCCAGTCGGCCTTCTAAGTGTATTCCCAATCCATCTCCAATTTCTTCCGCATACTTGTTGGGCGATGGGTTTTTGGTTGGTTCGTTGACAGGTCAGATTTCGTTGTTGCTTATTCTTACTATTCTGGCCATCCAATCCTCAGCATCGAGCGTAGGCGGCAGCTGATGATGGACGTCTGTAGTTTGTTGGAAATGCTTTTCGTGACGCTCAAAGTTTCTGAACCATGTCAAGCACTGACTTGAGTTGATGTTGAAAATCCGTATCTTGTTCTTTACGCTGAGTTGATTGAAGTAGATCTCCACACTGGTTTCAGATTAATGAGGATCTGTCTTGCTGTTCTTCTAATCCTGGCTTTGACATACTTATCTGTGCCACCTGTAGTTGAAACGATGCCGCCTGGGTAGGTTTCTTCGGTTAATGGTTGTTGTTGCTTGTTGTTGTTGGTCGGGTATCTTCATCACTGAAAGTTCCAACGTCGCTACTCAGCCTCATCTGTCAACTTGTTGGTTTTTGCTTGTGGATCTTCGCGTTTGTGTGGCATGAAGCATAAACCATCAGTGGCGAAATCCAAATCTTCTCCTGGGGTCTTTTCATCGGTGCGGCGTATGAACGTCTTCTCGCCCCTACGGTCTGCTGCGTGATCCAGTCTACCACAATCCGGAAGACCATCAGTAATAGCAGGCAGCAACCTTGTATTGGTTCTGTCTTCACTTCAAAGGCATCACCGAGCTTTCCATTGTGAATCACTTGGCACATAACACATAGCTGTTGAATGAGGTTGATAAGAGTTTGTGGCAGTAAAACCGTAGTGTTGAAGTAGCTGCCTGTCAAATTACTCCTCAGTCGATGCTGTTGAAGGCCTTTTCAAAATCGATGAATTTGGGGTTGAGTTGAGTTGACTGCCATTCTATGGTGTGTTCTATGATGATGCATAGGGTAGCGTAGCGTAGCGTTTCAATTTGATCCGCACACGATTTTTTTCCGTGAAACCAGCCAGCCTTTTTTGGTGGTATTTTGAATCCAGAGCATACTTTATTCTCTCCAGGATGGTGCAGCTTGATATTTTGCTTTGGTGGGTGGGGACAGGAGCATGATTTCGCGCCAGTTCCTGCAAAGACTTAGGTCGTCGTTCTTTGGATGTTTGACAAGGTGGCACTTCTTCCAGTCTGCAGGTACCTTTCCTTCCTTCTTTGCAAGCCTTCTTCAGTAGTGGTGTGAGCGTGTCCTCTGTTTTCTCTGCGTCTGTTTTCAGTGTTTCTGGAGGACTTCCATGTGGTCCTGCTGCTCTGTCGGATTTCAGTAACTTTATGGTTTTCAGGACTTCACTTCTCCTTTCTTTTGAGGTCTTGTGTTCACTGATAGTTCTGTGGCTGAGTTGGTGGTGGTGGTGGTCGATTCGAGAGTTTTTTGAAGTGATCAGTCCATCGTTTCCTTTGCTTCTCCTCGTTGGTGGTAACTAGGTTTCCTTCACTATCTTTCATTGGTTTCATCTGAGTTGATCTCTTCCTAGATAGTAATTTGGTTATTTGGTATGATGTTGTCGGGTCTCTCTCTGTCTCTCCTACCAGCAGCCTATTCCGCTCCACTTGCCAGTGTGTCGTAGAAGTGTCTTTTGTCTTTGCGTGCACTCCTCTTGACTTCTTTGTCCAGTGTAATGTTTTACATGTTGTGTTCAGTTCTTCTTTTCGTTGTTCATCTCTGTACTACACTGCACTGCACTGCACTACACTACACTACACTGGTTCATCTTCTGCTTCACCATCTTCCTCTCCCTCCTCTATGAGTTTCCATGTGTCCGTGGAGATTCATTTCTTGTCTTGCCTCTTCTTCCTTCCTAATATGGTTATGCAGGTTGCTTTCCACATGTTTTTCAAAGAGTTCCAGTATTTTTCCATGCATGTTTCTTCATGGATGTTGCCTAATATCTCCCATTATGTCTTGATGGTTGACGTGAAGATGTCCTTTGTAGTTTCGCCCTTCAGTTGAGTTAAGTTTCTGTTCTGGGTGTTGAACTTGAACTGTGGCCTATCATCACCATCTTCTTTGAAGGCTTCCGACTTGATTTTGAAGGTATGTTCCTTACACTACATGTGCTCCCCTTCTTGATGTGATCTTGTGTCCAGTGAGGTGTGTCTCCACTTTCTTCACATTGAGATGAAGTCGATTTGATTTTTAGTGTAGTGTGTTCTGGTGTCTGGTGTTATGCATGTGGCTTTGTGAGTATCGTTGTGTTTGTACACACTGGCTCCGATCACCAAATCGTTGAATGTGCAGAAGTCTGCAAACAGTTCTCCATTGTCGTTCATTTCACCTAGTTAGTGATTCTCTACCCATGATTGGTTGTCTTCGTGTGTTGTCCTGTCCACTCCGAGTTTGGCATTCATTCATATCACTGCACCCATTAGAATTTTGATTTCGCCAACTGGAGTCTTGTCTAGTACAGTACTGATTGGAGTTGTTTGTAGAGTTCCTCCTTCTTCTCTTGATCTGCATTATTTGTAGGTGCGTAGCGTGGCGTGGCGTAGCATTGTATGACTGTGACTTTCCTTCTTTTTGATTTGAATCTTGCTGTGATGATCCTGATCGTGGAGGAGGAGATTGGTTCCCATTGCATGAGAGAGAGCCTTTGATGCTGTTGGGGGCATGATGATAGCCAGTCTGTAACTCAGTGTGCTCGTGGTTGTCGTCTGGATGATAATATTGGAGTAGATAATTGACTCGTGTGCAGTTGACAGTTTGGAGAGTCGACTTCCATTGTGTGTGCTTTTGCAGATTTGTATCACTTCTATGGTGTATCTTCTCATTTGTTTTGCAATCTGGGCAGCCTTGCCAGCCGGTCGGTCGGCCAGCCAGCCAGTCATCTTCAAGCATTGTGCGACCATTCTATGTCCCTATGTTTACTTTTGCTTTCATCGAGAGAAGAGAAGACTTATCGTTGAATTAGCTTTGTGAAGGTTTCCACGAACCGGCGTCGTTCTGTCTCCCTGATTTCTGCTAGGAATAAGTTTGTTTTTATTTTTGTATTTTGTTTGTGCTTTGTAGTTTGTTTAGGGATTGGATTGGTTTTTCGGGGTATGTTTGCTAACCGTATGTCCAACCCTCCCTCTTTATCCAGGCTTAGGACCAGCTAATAACTTTTGAACTACCTAACTGGGCAAGGTTGTGGTACTGATCAACAAATACATGAAATTTGAAGACTCGGGAGGTCGCTTTACTTCTAGTGATGAGTTTCTCTCACGATGATCTTGGTCATGAGTTTTCATACGGCTTCCCGTAAGTTAATCATTATTCTGCTGAGAAGCTGGAAATAGTTGACTGAATATTCGTGAACACGACAAATAGCAATGCCACTAGTTCATCAGTGTGGATATTTCACTGGTGTAGCTTTTGTTGTCGATTGCTGACTGATCAGAAAGAAGACATCATTTGAATATACTTGATGTTGAAAACACGAGCAAATGCTCATTTTTCTCCAGGTGTTATTAGGCCATTTTGCTAAGCATAATATTTCACACTTAGAAATGAACACACGCTGAATGGCTACACCACTGCGTGTATTTAACTAACACCTTTGAAAGGCAGGGTTTCTTATGTATCCATGTCATTGTATATCTGTGGCTTCAACTGCTTCTGTGGAGTCAGTTATTTGAGCGGGATTATGGAAACTTTTTCACAACGTGCGAAAAAACTTACCACTATGTTTAACAAAAAAAGATGGAGGAGATTACGGGTCCTACCGAGCCCCACTTTACTGATACTGATCATGCCACTGACGTTAAGTCTGCTTTCCCAGTCATCCACAGGATGCTGAATTGAATTCCACAATCAGCAGGAATTCCATCTTTTCAAAAACTGCTGAAAATGCCGCAACAGAAACCATGAAAAGCAAGTTATGTCTATAAGGGCAACTCGGAACTTTTCTAGCCGTTCCGCAATCAGCTGGAAGTATGGACTCCATATAATTCAGGCAAACAACGACTCATTTAACTGGTTTATATTTTACACACACCTGCCTTTGCATTTCTCATTCTGGCTTACGCACACATCATTTTCTGTTCTTAACTTTCTTTCGACCTGAAGTCCCCGATTACTTTCTGCCGGTTTTAAATTTTAATTTCCAGCTAATTGCAGTTGATGACCCCCTTTACCTATTAATCCTTTCACACATCCGTTATCTGGCATCTCGTGAAGTGGACCGAGACGCGGTTTGATTCCATAACTAGCTTGATATACACATGATTGCTAAAAATTAATGCCATTGCTCTATGTGCGTTTGCTTTTGAGTTTGAAATATTGTATTTAACTGAGGCATCTGATTCGACTTTGACATAAATATGTATTCCCTCAAGTGTTTATCTTTTCACTGTTACCGTGGGAGTATCTTGAATGCCCACTATCTTTCAAACAGTTATCAGATACTTCGGCACCATGAGATAACGCACCTTCGATTTTATACAATCTGTGATTCATGAATAACAGCAACAAGCTCATCGTACATCACGTGGTAGACTTTTAAGCGGTAAGTGAAAAATTTAACCGGAACTAGGGCAGACAAATGTGTGTGAGATATATCACAACTGCTATCATACTATTTAAGTCTACGCAATCAGTAAGTGAAATTTTTTGTCCAGTTTACTTCGTGCATTTTCGAATGAACTAACATGAACAGTTATTCCTGGACTTGGCCTTGAAATAAGCCTAAAGACACCCGATTGCGGTTTAATGCAGAAAACACTTGCAGCTTTATGAAATTTCCTCACGAAAATTCTCCTAAAACACCAAAACTAAGTGACTTAGTGCTTATGTTGTACCCACTTAAAGTTGAATACAGAATTTTTGGCGCGGCAAGTTTTAGTTTTAAGCTGTATCGCTGCAGCATTCTGTAGGAGAGACAAAATGTCGGGGAATGACAGGATGCGTAGATTGGTGCTTTAGCAAGGCTACCTCCTTCCCGTTGACCTTGAGCGACTCTTATTTTTATTTGTACTCAGGTGGGCATTGCAGACAACAAGCTTTGTTGTTCTCAGGAAGATTGGAAAAATGGAAGCTGCTATGGACTAAGGGGTCATGGTAATCACCACACACACTCCGCAATCCAATGAATTCCGCGTTCCCTTCAGGCGTATTCCTTAACAAGCTGTAACACCTGTGTCAAGGGCGCTAGTCACCGTTTATCGATATGCTTAACAGTATCTCAAAACCGATAGGTGCCCATCATTTAGCAAAGTGTGCTGGATTGCGTAACGCTACTAAGCACAGTACATTCTTGCATCTATTGCATGATACCTGCCATTGGGAATCATCATCCCCTAGTTAATTGGTCCCTTTAAGCAGTGCACCACAATGTTCCAGCTCTACCGGCACGTCAGCAGACGCAACCGAGACTTTTCAGATACACGTACTGCCTAAGTAATTCTTCATCTAACAGAGTGTGACTAGCGAGCCACAGGGTATGTGTCTGACGTATTTTACGACGTCCACATGTTAAGCACACCCATTACATTCACGTGCAGGGCAAGGAATCGGACGGCAAGTGCGCAAAGTGCGGCTTTGTGACTCTTAAGCGCACTTTTAGACTGGACTGTTGACCTTATGAATATGGATCCCGCAATAAAGAAAACGGAAAGCTGTAAATATGATGGCCACCAAACGCTTACCTTCCCTGCCCGGGCCCCTGACACCTTTCAAAGCTGGAAACATTGTGGAGTACTTTAAAGGAGGACAAAGACCTACGTCGAGCATGAAACGCCCAAGTGATGTCTTAGAGGACAGCGATGAGTTGAAATGTGTCGCAGATCATGTGAACTTGCCTTTGGAACATTTATGACATGTTGTTACCACGTGCGAACATTCGCTTTTAGTACATCTGGGAAAGGTTGCTTCTACATCTGTGTTCTGTTTTGTGTCTGTCAACCTTAATTTCACAGCCAGTCATGCTTCTGCACTGCCGTTACTGGACTCCGTCTGGGGTTCGCGACACATCGCCTGACACACTGATGGTTTCCTTTGCAAGACTATAAAACCAATACATTCTTGAGAGGCATGGCGGTGGGTAGGATTGCCATTGAATCCTCGAAAAACTTGCAGTTAAGGCTAGTGAATTAGGCAGAAGATTCCTTGACATATGAGATAAGTGTCTCATATTTCGAATCCTTTTGTCAATAAATCTTCACAGAAAATGCTGTATCACCCCGGCAAATCTCCAAAGATCGTGATCCCTCTATCCTATTGACCAAAGATATGGACATGCGGCGAATAACCTGTAATAAACGTTCTTGGGTATGGCGCTGACATACATGTTTACCTATATTTGATTTCTGCCATTATCTCACTGAGCGTAACAAAGAGGCCAGTGCTTGCCACCTTATTGGATGAAAAGATGTAAACGATGTTATTTATAAGTATCTTGAGGGTTGGTATTGGTTGGTAATCACCTCAATTCATAAGCGCATAAAGTGTAAGACACCTACTGGTAAAGACACACACTATGGTTGACGCCATAAGCTTTTCCGTATCAAGAAAGTGCTGAAATTGTGGTTGGCTCGCTTTCGAATCACCTCATAAGATACGGTGGGCACGTGTAAACGAAAATATTCGTTCAAATGAAGTCGGTGAACGTGAAGCTTTTGCTGTACAGACTTGACTTATTACTGCACCGATCGCTTAGCTTAATTTCAAAGACGAGGGGTGTAGGTAATAAAAACCGCACTATCGTCACACCCCTCAGTTCTCAGATGAGTAGATGAGACTCCCGTTATGAAGTGCTTCATCTGCTCTCTCACAGAAGCATCCAGTGATTGAGGAGGCTTTATGGATTTAGCAACAATACATACACAGTGATATACAGGCAGTTACGGTAGCAAAAGAAGTTTGAAAACTGTCCGCGATGGTGCAACTGGTAGCCGAGCCGCACAGGCAACTTAGTTCATTATATGACTGCTTTCCTACGTTGACTCTGTTGACTGCTACTGAAGACCTACCGTTTACATTCCCAGTTTTTCTAGATTATAAGAACAAGAAGTCATTCTATGTGCTTCCGTACCCACAAAATTGTCCATAGCATGCTGTCCTGCAGCAAAACACAACCAAGTAACAGCAGTCACATCACCATTAACCGAATATATTTTTAGGCGTTGATAATTGTTTGGACTTTTAAATTAATTAAGGGGAAACAAGCAGTAAAATAAGAACTTATAAAACGTAGGGCGCATCTTACTTTGTTCCAGTTAACTATTTTTCTAGGCAAAACTTTAAAGTAGAAGCGACGCTCAGTTGGACGCTATTGAGTATTTCGAAAAACTGTATATCTCCACTCATAGTTTCTCATTTATTTTACATGTAAGATATTTCTAAAAGTGCGCACTCATACGCTACAGATGCTTTCAAGCTTTCAGCCCCGATAATGGACGGCGCGAAACACGTTAAATGACTTTTGAGGTAAAGACAAGAGGACTGGAGTTTGAAAACATGCATCTTATGCCATGGTAAATAGTGGTCTGATATATAACCGGTTTTAAAAACTATTTCATAGCTTACAATAATGTGATAACAAGAAGGTAAAACGACCCATGAGATGGTGAGATAAGTAGGAAAATGAGACAACCTTGTTAATAAAGTAGGAGATGCCGTGGACTAAGAGGACCACACTACATTGTAGACGAAGGATAAAGAAAGGAGGCGCCCAGGGAAGATGTGGGCTTAGCGTACCGGAGAAAACGAGAAACGTGGGTGGAGGTGGGAAATGAGGAGGATAGGGAATATGGTGCAACATTTAACCCGTCATTTGCCAGTTTGGCCAGTGCTTTTATATCCTTCATACCATCGTTATTTCTGCACTTATTCTTTGACTATGGACATATGGTGGACACCAATTTATGTCAATACTTACCGGACGTAAAACCCGTTAAATCAAGGGTAGGACTTATCTAGCATCATGTTAACTATTATTTACCGCGGACGGCATTCTATGCGCTTCCTGAATGCATTTTAACTAAAACACAAGAGTTAGGACTATGTTATGTGCAAAGGTGTCCATCGTGCGCGCATGGAGCCCTCAGCCCCTGGAAAAAGTTTATGTGACAAGGGGTTTCCTACGGGCATATTCTTTGGCGTCATCCATCTGCAGCCTTTTCAAACAGCGTGCCTTGTCGATCAACCTTTTTTGTCTTTGGCTGGGGTGAACAACTGTTTCATAAAACATGCCGCTTAAAATGTGAATCTCGAGGAAAATAAAAGGCTTTTTAACCTAAAACTAACTTTAATTACGCATTTGAAACATTGCTTGTCCGCTTCGGGCTTCGAATTTTAGGTGGCTGCATCTTCTCACCATGAATTACTACTGTTCTTCAATCATCCTTCATTATTAGATGTAAGTACATTCTACGTGCCTCCTGAGTCGTCGAGTTGCATTTTTCTCGTCCTCTTTTCTCTGCCAGATTCTCGTAGTCACCATAAAGCCAGTACTCTCTGGCTTAACTTCCCCTAGCAGCTTGCGAACAGGTTACACAAAACATGTCATCGGATGGCTGTCATATCTTAGACGATTTAGCAGTAGCCATTAACGATCTATGACCGGTCTGTGAATTGTGAACGCAGGTTTTCACGCTTCTCCCTCATTTGCCAATGGAATCCTACGGGGGCAGTTCACCGCTTATTGCACATTGGCAATTCCAACTTACTAACGAGTCCTACATCACCAATAAACGCCTCGACATTACAGCTAAATACATGAATATCTTCATTATCGCTTCATTTTCTTCAGAATTAAGTTTTCTGCCAGTTATGCCATGATTTGCGGTGGAAACTGCAAATACGAGGCCAACTTTCTGTAATCTGCAGCCTGGATTACACCTCTGCCAGGTTTTTAGGCGTAATGTTTCGTGAATAACCCCGTAGCTAGTTTCCTCTCGGAAAGTCAGCATGCGTCTAGTAGTTGTTAGGTCAGTTCACGGTGTCGAACGTGACGCGGCGGCAGGCTTTGTCAAGGAAACGATACAAATGAGCAACATGTGAGCTTAGACGATGGAAACTGCACATGCTCACACATCGCGATGTACAACAAGCGACAGTAACATCTGGGGACGACTTTAACCCAAAGTGACCACCAAAAGGACTTTCACGGAAGATGAGATTGTAATTCGCGCTGGTTGGTGTGTGAGGATTCTGAAAGGCTGTGACTGGTTTGTTTGTAAGGGGGCATAACCGACCGCCGGTGTGTGATACGTGCGCTTGTGTTTAAACCACTGGTGTTTACAAAACTTTCTAATTTGTGATATCGCCGTTACGGCCATGATGGTTATTGAGTGTCTATGAATGCCATTATTGTGATACTGTTTATATTTCGCTTCATTTTATTGACTTTCCACGTGCGTGCTTGTTAACGATGTTGTTTCCGCTAATTAGTTACACTCCGATTTTTTCCTCGTAGGCATCAGTTTGCCGATGTTATTTTCAGTTTTTGCACTCTTGTATGCAGGTATTGGTGAAATTTTCGTTGGATTTACTTTCCCATGTCGCTGGACTACAATTCTTTTACAGGCATCTCTGCTCACGGAATGTAGTGGCAAACGGGTGTTTGGTGGAAGTGGCTTTGACTTTTAGAAGTACCGTAATATGATCCGCATCCAGTGCGTTAGAGAGATTTCATAAAATAGGGCTGACAACAGCAAGGGTGTGTTTATCGTAAATATCAATCAATTTTTAAATAACATACTTGTTTCACAGTTTTTAGTAACAAAAACAGTGATGAAGGGAACTTTCTGTGCAGTTATTGATATGCGCGTGACCGTTCAACTTGAACCTGGTTCTAATATTTCAGCGCTGTTAAGCAGTTCATTCTATACTGCTTTCAATGGAAGGCACGCCGACATAATTGTCATATTCTTACAGGTCTATTACGCGTTTCACACAGCTGGACACTCTTGTATATAGTAGAAGAAAGCCGTCTGCAGACTGCTACTCCAAGCGATATGCCTTCACTTTTACGCTTTCTTTAGATCCTTTTCAGAATCAGTGACATCTTCCAGAAACAGACAGCACCAATAGAACCAGAATGGAGAATTAATGGCTTTTGATCCCTTTTATCTAGTTCTGAGGTTGTGGCTATTATTTTTTGGTTTTGTACCCACAGTGACCAACGAGACCTCTCCTAACCACGTACCTTTAGCTCTGGTGAGATAAGTTTCCCAGCGGGTTGGCATTTGCAACCCTTAGGTTGGGTTGGTGGGGAGGCCAGCAGTTGTTGAGATGCTTAGAAGGCCGTCCTAGCTCCTGTCTCAATAGGTGACTGGACTGGAACTGTGGGAGACTGGGAAAAAGTATGTAGGATGCTCGCGAAGGAGAAAAATGGACACCATGAGTCCAGTAATTATAACAGAGCAAGAAGACAATGCAGGTACATGAGAGGCAAAAAGATGGTGAGTGATAAATGAGAAGAGAGTGATAATGGGCTAGTGTAACCACTAATGTTCTGAATCCACTGAAGGACAGACGTGCGAACCAGTTAACTGGTCAAGCCTTCTACGAATAAGTCTACCTAAGGGACGGTGATTACATCTCGCACCGAAACATTCCATTAGGTGTAAGCTGTCAGGGAGAAGTTCTAATTAGGCCCAAAGTCTACCCTCTAATGTGCTGCTTCGGTTGTATTCCCTCACGGTGACCTCCATATTGCAGTTAAGACCAGTAAATTGATGTGACTTGCCTGGTGGATGATATCATCGGCTATAATTAGGCCACCCTTTCCACTGCTATAGCCTAAGGCGGATTAGTATAGGTGCCACACTCCATCAGAATATGTCCCTCCCTAAGCTCGACAAGTGATTTTATTGCAGATCTTTGCATTTTCTCAGGGCGATTGGCGTCTGTCTTCATTGTCCATGTTGAAAACTTCCAGAAGCGGCCGCATATAGAATTTGAAAACTGTCAGAAATGGTTTGTGAGTAGCAGTAGCAACTTGTCAGTGCAGAAAGTACTAACAGGCGTTCACTGTGGCTGCTATTCCTTCGCAATTAGAGATAGAACCTAGGGTATCAGAGATGTTGAGCCACGGATTTTTTCCATGGGCGATTAGGGGATAGCATAGTTGCTTAACTTGTATTCCTATTCCTCCGTTCTCGCTACGTGAGCACTGATGTTCATTAATTCGGATTTTCCCAGGCTGAGGCCCTAGCAGTTTCCTAACGACTAGGTTCCTAATTGCTGCAAGCAACAACTTAGCGATCTGCAACTGGCCTTTTCCTGCACCACCCTAAAAGTAAAAGTGTCATCAGCCCGATGAGATGTCCTGTTAAGTCATATCTCTTCTAAACTAAAAAGTAAAAATATCATAGTCATTTTGCTGCGCCCAGCTGTAAACTTCCCCGTAGGACAAGCAGCCTGGACAGTCCAGAAACGAGCTCAGCCTGACGTTTTATGTGCTGGACCTTCACCTAAATTCTTTTCTTTATGTGTACCCTTGGCCTGAAAAAGTAAAACAAAAAATGGTTATTCATTGAAGTTCGCTAACATTCCGCTAGCCATGGGCATACAATATGGCAGTGAAATTATTTCCAATGTTTTTGATGCTTATGCGCGCATTGATATTTGCTTTGAGTCGTACAGAAAATATTTTTCTCTGATTTTCAGGTACATGTTCCTTAATTATGGGCCAGAGGGAAGCGGTCATATTACACAAATAATGTCATCCTGCGGAAGTCACTTGATCAACCTATCCATAGAGGAAGGCGGTGAAAAAGAAGCCTAATTACAGTGTTTTTTCAGCATATAATTCGCACTTACCGAACAATCAATGAGTTTAATATCTCCAACCTAAATTTGAATATGAAAGTTTCCCCATACCCCCAGAAAACGTTTAATGATTGCAGCATTTACCGAAGCAAAAAGTCAAGCTGATACTAAAACATTGGTCCAAAAGACCTAATTAACATCAGTCTGCGCAATTTTCAATGAAGAAGAAGCAGCTGATATTTACCAAATACCAAGCACCTAACCACTTTATTTTTCAAACTGTAGCTGAAGATAATTTACTATTGCTTTATTTTCTAAATACACTGACTGGTACACCTACCAAACACAAATTTCAGCTGCTCAGAGTTAAAATCCGAAAATCATCTTGTGTGTTACATTGAGAGTTGGTTTAAAGCTGGAAACTGTTCCGCGTAAATCATGTCCCACGCTACGCCGTCGTACGTCACGTGATGAATGCACTAACTTCTGCTCCTTTTGCCTCTGGTCTTCTAGTTTTTGAGGTTTTAGCCGCATATTTCTGATCAACTAGTTTTTTTCACCTGCTCTCATGCACAGTCATACTCGATTTTCTTGTTTGTGTCTCCTGTATATAAATGAGTACCCGTGAGATCGATGTATCAACGATCTCTCCTCGTAATTCTTGTCTTGTGGACTACCAACGAGGTTTTATGCTCTTCTGGTGATGATGGATGCTTCGGACTATTCGGTAAGCAACGTAGTCCATGTCATGAACCTATAAACTTGTAGAAAAGCTTAAATGGAATAGGACATTCAGTTTTAATAATAAGGTATTGACACTCAAACTCGAAGTTACTGATGATCCACCACATTGGATTGTGAACTATCTATTCGAGATTCTAGCTCGAGAACGGTTGGGTTACACGAAGATCGAATTCGTTCGAACAGAGGGTGGTGATATAAGCAATGCTGTTAAAAGACTGCAGTGTTCCGATACTCAGTAAGTTTAAATAAAAAATTGATTTTTATTATGCTTTGGCTACATTTAAGCTGTTCGCAATCTGGTATGTATATTGTGTTGCAATCCCGTCTTTATCACCCACCAAAATAGATTTTTTGTATCACTATGTGAATAAATATTTCACGGACAATGTCACTACTTAGGTGGGATTTCGTATTATTTTTGAATTAGTGACTCAAGAATGTCTGGTTGGGATGCAGATTATCTTTTCTTATGATGAACATCTTTCAATGTTAAGGATAGTCAAGCATTCTGTGGTAATCCTTGTAGTAGACATCTCCGTAAAGATCCGATTTCTCCTTGAGAAAATTTGTCTAGGAGACGGCTACCATTAGTACCTGTAGAGAGTTCTAGTCGTTGATCACTATTTGAGGAAATTTGAGTACCACTCAGTTTATTCGTTCATGGCTTTTGATCCTTTGTATAATGACTTACATTCAGAATTCCACTGAGTTTTCTGGATTTGCTTCCCAGAGGCATACCTAAACACAAGTGTAGTAGTCTTTTAACCTCACTAGCTATAGTTAGTGGTTCAAAAAGATAGCGTCCCGAGAAAATTTTATTGAAGAGGCAAACAAATCAACGTAGAACCTTGCTCTGAAGAGGATAAGTCCAAATTAAAATTTCACAACTCATGAATAGTTGAATAGTAAAAAAACCAGAATAGCTCATCGAGTCACTCTGATGTGCAAGGCTGACTGCTAGTCGACTCACAATACACAGACGACATAGACTTTGGCGAAAACTGAAAATATGCACAGTTCTCTAACAATGTTGAGTGGCAACTTTAGGATACTACGAGTCTGCATTGATACTGGAAGGAAATATTTGGAAACGTTGGTCACTTCACCTAAGCAGGAAGTCGAATTAACCGACGTAAAGGACCCAATGGCTTTTGCCAAACTTCGTAACTTGGGAAATCAGATATATGAGCGCTTTTCAAGAGTTGAGTGCATCGTGTGATAGTGTGCTCTGTGCCACTATGTATCTATTCAAAAGACTTAAAAGTGGAAAAAACAAATAGGTTTCAGGTACTTGACCGCCGTCGTACCACTAGTATGTGATGGAACAATTATTTAACGTAGAAGCTAGGTCTTGGTTAAAAGATGTAAGTTGATAGGTCTGTAGACCTTCACCGACTGTGATTTTTGGGACGTATTTTACTTATTTCTAATCACCCTTTGTTCTGGCAAGAAATTCTAGCCGAAGTAGGATTAGGTTATAAAACGTTTAAAGGCCTAAAATTGATCAGACCTAAACATAACATTCCCCAAGTCTTATTGCTGTAAGTCATTTGCAGAAATGTAGACTTCCAGGATTGAGCTTCCAGGAAAACGGAAACATGATTAAAGACTAAATGGTGCTGTCCAAAACTTTTTGCACTGAAGTAGGAATCTGTATGCTATCCCTTCATCGTCACTTTTACGTCACACTTCATTATATGCTTTACATCTTATTCTTATCTCATAGGTTTCTATGCCTTTAGGCGTTATTTTTATTCCTTTATCTTCCCTCATGTTGTCTTGCACTTTGCTGTGCCGATGTAAGTAAAGTAATAACTGATTCGGTACAGCAATATATACTATGCTATTAGCGATACAGAATATGTGATGGCTTGTGATGAAACTCGGTTTCTCAGACTGAAGTACATGAAGCGAAATATGAACCCTGGATTCATTGCTTGAAAGCTAATTGCTTAAACCAATAAGTCTATCTGGCGTATGGCGATTTGAACCTTTATGCAGCAAACCCGTTCTTGTTTGGATAATATCTGACTGCATCATTTTCCTCTCCTTTGTTTATGATCTTTGAATCATTTTGACTATTAAAATGCGTTGAAATCTACGTTTTAAAAACGGTCTGTTAACTTACCACCTCATTTCAAAGTAGCTGCTCAGTTAACCTTAGGATCATATATATATATATATATAATTGGGAAAGTTGACTGAGCAGAAATGTAAAATGATTTACTTCAGCTGTATATTGGGTATTTACCATCATGGCATATTCGTTATGTGTAAATTTAGTCAGTCGAATATTTGTGGTGTCTTGGATTATGAACAGCCAACTCGTTTTGTCTTGCAAAATACACAAATTACACTTAGCACGAGATGGTGAGTTAAATAGTGGTTAACGTGTCAAACGGTCATTCCTACTTGATTTTAGGTGTTTACAATTACCTGAAACTCATCTCAACTTACTTCTGTGGTTGCCAGTTGGTGGAGATGTTAAATTTTGGGCGCGACCTTCTTCTGTCACTGACCATGGCCCTCTTGGACCTATCCGCCCCTGGAAACTCCTTACACAGGTAAGTGCCTAACCATACAGTTATTCAGTTTAGCATTTTATTTTACCAACTATGAATCTGAAAATTTAAGTATTGCAATGAATCTGTCTGTCTTATATGGTTTGAAGATGTAACTGATTGGCTTAGTGAATCAAATTTCAACCGGTCGGTTTCAACTTCAAACCTCACTTTACCTACTTCGGCTTAGGTAACCGAATACTATTATAAGCCCTCACAATGCATATAAATGTTACTCATAGCCTGGTACATAAATGCATGCCAAAACGTATTTTCAAACTGTATTTTAAAAAAATATCGCTGTTTCAAAATATCCGCCATTTGTTATTTCTGCCGCTAAGTAAAGCATGAGGTTCTAAGGATATCACTTGTGGTTTATGAATATTTGGAGTATTCCAATATACTCACTGTCGGTAATTACATTCCAATCCTTCAGCCAAGATATCTTTTTGATCAGTTCCTTCTCTATAGCTACACAGTAACTTGAAATTTGAGATTGCTAGTATAGTTTTTGAATGGCCAAAGGGAGCGTAGAAACATTGAAAAAGAGCACCAAAACAAACCGACGTAAAGCTAATGATTGTGAACATAGTAGAAACGGGTTAAACAAGTTTCTTGTCATCTAACTTCTGTATAACAACGGCGTCTGCAGTTCAAAGGAGCTTGAAATCTACCACTGTGGTTAGATTATTTTCACCCCGCAAGTAACGTCGAATCTGTTATGCTTCTGCGGCCAGTATTATGGAACCATTTGATAAACACAGTTGTGATGGATACTGCCTGTAGCCGGACGTTTGTTGTGTTTATGTCAAAAAGCCTATTTATCATTGACAACCCTGTGTTGTTTTGCTGTTGCTTCCATGCTTCCTTTGATCACTCTTTATCTCAAAAATTATCTCAGCGTATTACGGAACTTTATGTCAGTATAATTGGGGTACTGTGCTGGATTGTAATTCCAAATCAGATGAGCCTTTCTGATATACTGAACAGTGGTACAGTATTACTTACTAAATGGTGTTTTTAGCATAATTTACTGCTCAAAATAATGTCTACATAACCACACACCTTTCCTGTTTTGGTGTTTTTTAAGTTTTACGCTTTCCACCGTTTGATTTTATTGGTTGTAGGATTTTCCATATATGTGAAATCAGTGTTGAACCATTCTTTTTACGCTTATCGGGCGTTGAACCGATGGACAAAGATTAAAACAGTCAATCTCTGTCCCCATTTAGCTGCATTAATCTGTAGTCTATCACACTCTCTGTTTTGGTTCTGCGTCATCACTGCATAGCTATGATTGATTATTCAGTTTAGTAGGGTCTGTCAATCTAGACTGAGCTTGGTTCCTGTTTTCCACTGACCTGAATAACCCTGATCAGCTAGTTTGACTTACATATGATCTTCAAGTCACTGCAAGGTATTATGATAGGTCGAACCATTTCGTCTAATTAGGTCAGCAGAATCCTTAAACCGACAGAGTTTCCCCCTCAGTGAATTTCTAGGTTTGAATGCCATCCTAATCCCAACCTTAATGATAATGATACATCGGATTTCTGATGTTTCTTACCTGTATATGAAGCATATACACAAGTTGTCTTAAATTTAGTCCAGTAAATAATACTGTTCTATTATGTGAAACATAATAAATCAACTGAAATGGAATTGCATGCTACCAAAGTGCCCAGGCCTTACTCTTATATAAACCCTATGGATTTCTTCAATCCCTTGTCAGTTGTATTGCAGTCATTGCTCACAGCATTAGTTTAAAATAAATGGTGGATTAAGAAGACGCTGAGATAGTTATAGTTTGGCAGACCGGTATTATTCATAAGTGGGTGATGATTGACGGTGAAATATAAACCTGGATGGCAGCAGGATTCGAACTAGTGGCCTCAGGATTGTTGATCCGACCCTCTACCAACTGAGCTATGAGACCTAGGTACGACCATTTAGATCTTATCAGCAGTTGGGTCTCGTAGCTCAATTGGTGAGTTGCCAGGTCGATAAACCCTGAGGCTGCTGGTTCTAATCTAGATTTTCATTTCACCTGCAATCATCACCCAGCATAAGTTGTGCTCAGAAACTTCATCTGGTTATAATTTATGGGACTTTATATTGAAAGTTATTGATTCTCCTGACTTTTGTGCTGTCTTAGAATTAATTTCCACCTACCGCAACACTTGGTTTTTTTCACATTTTGGTTAACGTAACCGTAACTTTCGATTGGTCCTATTTTTGTTCATCAACAAAAAACATCCGCAATGATGAGCCTTTTAGCCACATTACAGAATGACCGATAGAATTCGGTCAGCACTCAGAACTAGACAATATGAGATTGGTTGCTCTTCTATGATCAATCAGTGTTTGTAATCCAGTCGGTTGCGACCCGAATAGCTCACTAGTAACGTCTCTGTCTGCAGCAATGGATGAATGGGTTCGAATCCCACAGGGAACATCACTTCCCTCGAAATCGCAGATACGCCTTGCTGACGAATGCCAACAAGCGTGAAATCTAGGTCTAGGGCTTTCTGCTCGTTGTCTCCAACCAACTAACATACATCATGGACCAGACCGTATAAAATTACTATATAAAATGAAGATGAGGTCTTCACTAGATTTCGTTTTGTCGCCGTTACTTTTGCTTACTTAACTGTAATTACTTTACTTCTTTTTTGTAGTCATGTTACAAATCACACCACACAAGAAATCTAAACTACACTTCACCTTTGAAATATGATTGTCGCTCCAGTGATGATATAGTTAGTCGAGGTGAGCATATATTTACGCATATTTGGTGTATAAACTTTGCATCAAGAGATTCCTTCTAGCTTATGATGAAGTATTTCCTGACTCATTTTTCTTGCTGCTATCTTTCTACGGCAAGTAGTTAGTTTGGTAGCATTTTCTGTCGTCTATCATTACTGTATGTAAAATTAGCTCTTTACATTCATGAGAATGACAGTTTTAACAGAGAACAGGGAAACTAAGCTGCATGATATTCAGGATAGTCAACGATCAACAGACATATTGACGTTGACTCAATCTATCAACCAATAAGAAACAACAAGAACGTTGAAGTTCACACCAGCAGAACAACCAATTGAAATAAATGTGGAGACAATGAAAAGACTAGTAGAAACAACCAGTCCTACACAAGGCTATCAGGACAAGCTACTAAGGCATTTGTACAGAAAACCTTATAACTCACTTCTTTCTGAAGTTCGTGCTGGTGATGTCTAGAATGACAAGGAAAGCTTCACGGTTAAACCATCCAACTCAGAAAACACAACACCAGCAAAATCAGCTTCATGCAATTTAGTAACTAAGATTAGGTATGTTAATGACTGTTAGGCTGTATATTAAAGATGAGGCTCCCAGGTACTGATCTAATTCAGATTTCACACTGAAAAGGTGAAACTGAAAAAAACTGAGCAGGTTTCATGAAATAGTAGTATCTCATAGCAGATACTGTGTCTATTCCAAACTTAATAGGTGTAGCGGGTCTTGAATCTACAATCTAGTTAAAAGATTTCGTGTTTCAGTAATACTCTATAGCTCCTAACTTACTAGCTTACCAGGGAAAATATGCAACTGGCCACTCCAGTGTTTTTCGTCTGTATTCTTCTGACTTGAGATCGAAAATATGTCAGTCCACGCTCCTCCACTTCTGAACTGCATGGTGAAAGGAATGACGTAAAAATTTGCACATGAAGAAATAAACACAGGATGATAAAATTACTAGTTTCGAAAACTGACTTGATATAGAATAATATCAAAAATAACTCAGCCATGCAGACTAGTGTTCTCAGTCACTGACTCTTGTTAATCAGAGTATTCCTGCCAACGTACCTACTGTTGACAAAAGGTAAACCTTTAAAGCTCAGAATTTGTTTCAAGTGCCAACAACCCAGTGAAGTTTTTTAAGTTTGACGCTTGTCAACAAGTATTAGGATAAATGTAACCCATTTGAATTATATTGAGAGATTTCACCTCGATTTACCAAGTGGATATTGATGTAGTTCTGTGTAACTAGTTTGCATTTTTGTGAGTCTGTGAATTTCACTTTGTGTTATTCTTAAGTGTGCGAAGGGATGTGCATTGGTAGATTTTCGTGTTAAACTATTTCTTACTGATTTTTTCCGTACCATGTCAAGTTTTTTGGTACTCTCCCTTCCTGTCCAGGTTATAATTGAATACTGGTGGTACGCTAGTAAATTGTCTTTACATTACGGGCTAATTAAGTGATCTTTTAACTACTTCATTCTCAATAGGAAATATTTTGGTGATACCAGTAAAAATCTCTATACTTTCCTAACAAAGTTTCTTTCTTTTTTCTTCACAAGACTTATCAGGATATCAAAAGAGAACTGTACAGAATCCAAATATGTTCCAAAACCATAGCTTGGTCTCTGAGAATTCAATTACTGTTTTAGATTTTGAACTGAATTCGACATGTCTGCGATATAATTTTTATAGTATTCCCCCACCTCCTTTGTGCAGTGCTGATACTCGACCAACCTCAACTAAAGATCACCAGTATTGCTACACAGAGTCTTATCGACCTGTCAAAGTGACGTGGGCCAAACTGCAGACGGCAACTCCACAAATCTTTCAGCTTGCTTCCAAAATGTATATGTCACATGATGAACTGGCGGAAATGGTTCATTCAGTACGTTGTTGCAATTAAATTTACTGATCAAAATTTCCGAATTTCGTCTTTCGTACGCGTTTTTTTATGATTTGGTGGTTGCGGTCACTATTTTTCGTTATCTAGAAGAGGATTTATGGTGAATATGATTTCACTCTCAAGGTTTCTAGGCCTTTATGTGAATTTTAGTTGTAATAGGTGAGGGAGTAGGATGATCAATGGAAATCAGAAGTTACTGGAATGCTACCTTGTGTAAGTCCTAGGATTTTAACCAGTACACAGTTTACTTCTGTTTGAATTGAGTAGTGTGTGGTAGATTGCAATGCAGATATTAAAAATCCAAATGTCAGTGTGTGGAATGAAGTGGCTCCGAAACATAAAAAGTCAGGCATTTAGACGGCATCCTAGTTGCCCTATAGGCGTAACACTACAGTTTTTTGACAGGACTGACCAACGCTTTCTTATCAAGTCGATTTTACGCTCATGTTTTTTTCCTTTTTTTTGCCTCTTTCTCACTACCCTTTCATCCCTATAAATGCCATTACTGTAATTGCTCTTTTTTCTTTTGTTGCTATTCCATCGCTGTTATTGTGAAATATGTCAATTTGGATCAATATGCAACCGTGCTGAATTCTGCAAGAGCAAAGACATTTTCAGAATAAAACGAGCTCATTTTATGTCACTGCTTTTCATCAGCTGCATACAGCTAACAACAAATAAAATATTAGTGGTAATAATGATATAATCTGATTTAAATGTGTAGAAATAAATGAAGATTCAAAGCCCAGAATTAACAATCGGGTAGTTAGTCGAGGAAACACGATTAGTAATCATAGTTCTTAGTTAAAATCAACGGCAATTTGTATCTGATGAGATAAAAAATTCTGGAGCTGGGAAAAGGGGGAGATAACAAACAGACAAAAGTATAAAAGAATGAACCGTTAAAGAGCCAGTAGGTCACGTAATGATGTAAAAGCGTTAGTTTGAGTGGTCAACAGTCAGTAAGTAATTCATGTAGGGATGACGCTACCAACGAAGAAAGGAAAGTCATGTACATACACATACATATAAATTTCCAGGGTAAAAAAAGTTGAGTACAGTCTTTCTGAGTACACAGGTCAGGTTGATAATGGATGGATGGGTTCTTTCCAGACTAGTGTTATTGAAACTGGATAGTGATTAAAAGTGAGATAAAAGACGGGATCGTGGTGAGATTCGAACCTGGGTTACCTGTCTGATTGATCTTCGAAACCCAACTGCAAATATCTGATCCGAATCGAAATCCATCCAACACCCTTGTGCACATTCGTACACTAAGGAATGAGCCAAACTTGTTACGCAAGAGTAAATGATGCTACCTGGTTGCTTAAATCTTGGTAGATTGAGCTGGATTAGAACCCTTGAGCCATCGAATGGGAATCAAGCGCCCAGACCAATGAAGCACAGACGTCATTAAGGATCAAGTGAGCTACACAGTAGTTCACTCTGTCCTACTATATGGCTGTGAAATCTAGCTATTAAAAATGGAGGATATAAAAAGGCTTCAGGTGTCTGAACGTTATTACTGTCATAACGATACCGGTGTGTTGCGAAACCGCGACATCATTAATACAGAATTCAAGACTACAGTTTTAGGTAGAGTTGAGTTAGTTGGTGAGGCTGATTAACCTTGACCGACTTAGATGTCTAGGATATGTTTTGCGAATGCCTAGTCACCGTCTACCGCGTCAAACATTGTTGGCTCATGCAGTTTTAGGTTGGAGACGAGTTCGAGGTGGCCAAACTAAAATGTGGTATCGGTGTCTGTAATTTTTGATCTGTGATCTTTATCATACGTGTGATATGAGCTCACTATTGGGCTTCAACGTTTTAGCTGAAATCGATCTTTTCCTTTCCTTGCGGTTATACTTCGAATGGATTTTGGCTATGCTTATTTGTTCTTTTCCTGTAAAATACTTTTTACCTTGACTATGTGAATGGTATCATTTTATTTTGTGACAATACGCAGTTTCTGAATTGGTACACGATTGACGATGACCTATACTTGCAGTTTTCTTTTACGATGAATTGTTGGAAGTTATTGAGAGGTTTGTGTACCTGAAAATTTGTCTGACTACTGATAAAGGTGTAATTAATAATATTTCCAACTGTCCAGTAGAAGCGCATAGCGACAAATTTCATTGTCACTTTGGTGGCGCCGGTTGAAAGCAGTAAGTGTAATATAAAGCTGTTCCTTGTCTTTGTAATTAAGTTTTCGTAAACTTTTTTAGACGTAGAACAAGAAAGTAATTTAATGTCATGCAATCAGTAATACTGAGTTCTGATTCACAAGGTTTTCGGACTAATCAATAGTAAAGAATGAGTTGACCATTTTGATTTTGTCAACGCACCTAAACTACCTTTTAAAGAATTTGTGTTAACAACCGCCAATACTGTTAATTAGGTTTCATTTCCAGGTATAAAATTGCTTTTCATATGATTTCATTTTCAAATTTGTGCTATTTTATTTGTGGATAAATAAGAAAAACCCCACTTTTACTCAGTCTAGCATTGAAAATTGTGTTTAAAATCTTTCCAGCAGTATTATTACCTACGATGCAAGTACATTTTATTGTTGAACTCTATATTGCACGATTCCATGTGCCTTCTACAATCCACTGATAGCCAGTTCACTGCAGGTCATCACCTGTGTCTTATTTAAATATAATACGACGTTTTTTACCCTGAATTAAACAATTTTTTTAAATCTTATCGTCTTGGACCTGATTTATATGCTCATCCCTTTGTTATTCATTACCTTTATTTAAACAATTTTAAAAATTACTGCATTTTCATATACCCATTCACTAATCATGTGTTGTTTTGACCGTCACTTTCAAATAATTCCTAGTCAATTTGATTATTTATTTATAAATTTTATCCACATTATTGCATTTAATGAAAGTCAGTCTAGATGAACTTCAGTATAATGACAAGCGTCTGACTGGAGTGTGGGAAGCAGTATTGGTTAGTAAACTAGTCTTAGTCTATGGAAATGATGATTGAAGTTGAAGTAGAAGCCTGAATCGTAACAGCATTCAGAATTATTCACCTCCAGTTTGCCGTCTGGTTTTCTGCGAAATGAGATATGAGATGCAACTTTCAACCAGGTCTCAATTTCACTTTATAATTGCGATAAGTTATATCCAAGCTTTGGTTTCTGCTTTGAGCAACACTCCTTTGAAATTTCGCACTTAAATATGATTTTACAGCTTTGAAAATAAAGTTGAAAGTGTAAGGTTTACTACTTCTACAAACAAATGTAAGTAGCATATGCCAAGTAAGTTTATCATCTAATCGGTAGAAGTTCTGACTGAAAAAACGTGGGACAAAGAAAGAAAATACAGAAGGCTGAGGAACAGAACTCTAAGGAGAAACTTATTTGCGATATAGAATGCAGAATCTTTGAATGAACTGTGTTCACTGTATGATTTTCGTATTTTACTAAGACTCAGTTTAATTTCATAACAACCGATTCCAACAATCCCCAGCTTTGTTCCTACTGCATAAAGAGAATATTCATTGCTAAAATCTGTTGCCTGTCTATCTGATTGAGGATTTGCTTTGGAGATAATACAAAATAGATATGTGTTTGATCTCATCATTATTGCTGAAAGTAAAGCACTTGGCTTACCTTACCTTACTGTTTAGAACCAAGTTTATGCTATAGTTCAAGTTAACAAGTAGTAGTATCATTATTTCGCTCTTTTTGTTCAGGCTTTGCTTAGCACCAACGCAGACCGTCAGTCAACATATAAGCAGGTTGCTTGCCGTTGGCTCCGTCAAAACCCAAGTAAATGGAAAAGCTGGACAGTTGACTGGGACAAAAAGCTCAATTTAACTGTAGCAGGTTTATTCAGTATGTATGGGAAGTGGGTGCTCTATGGGCTTGATCGAGGTTTGTCACTTTTTGTCTACGGATGAATTATTTGCCTAATTTGTTGATGCTTGCAATTCCCTGTTGATTATTATATATTGTACCGAATTGATCGCCCCTCTCCCTCCTTTGTAACAATGGATGTTTCAGTATTGCCTCAAGTTTCCATTCGATATTGCTTGAAAACGGAATCCAGAAAGCACTATTTGTTCTGTTCTACTCATCAGTCGGATTTATCTGCCCCTCAGTGAGTGATGGTGTTCTCACTGAGATGCAGTGTCCATCGCTTCAAACTCAAAAGCATTATCTACTAGGCTACTGAGTCATGGCAGCCACTACTCTTAACATATGAACTTATTGAAGGAAAAACACACCTCCTGGATTCCATTGTTAGTTACCACCGCGTATATATTCACTTGATATGCAAAAAGTGTATTTCAGTGTTAAGCATTGTGTATATGCCAATTATCTTTTGTTTCTGCAGTTTAAATTTACATTGTGTTGTTTAAATCATCAAGCTGTATTTGTTCGCTTCGAGGTTAGTTCAAATTTTCACCGAAATCAGAAGAAAAGCATTTTCAGAATTCATTTAAATAATGAACTAAAGATGAATTTTGAGTGGTATATTGTATTAGTTAATAAATAGGAAGAAAGAAATTTTCAATCAAGTCCACCACCAGTTCGATAGGTTTATTTAGTCTCATACTCTACATATACACTTTTATTTTCCATAATTTACCTAAGTGACAGAAACATAATACAAAGTTGAGATATCTAACAAGACAGTTTTTTTACTAACTTAATGTTGGTAGAATGCAGAACGTTTTGACTACCTGCTTTCAGTTCAAACAAATGGTGGTCAACAAGATCGATTGACTGGTCACTGGTCTATAATGGTTTATTTCTTCACACAATTGTAATTCATTTATTTCAAAGTTGTGCTAGTAAATATAATTCATATTTAGTAATAAATGGTTATCTACCAGTATATAACCACTTTCCCAATCGTTACATCAAATACTATTTCTGGAAAACAGCAACGCATTCTTTGAGGTTATAATGATTCAAAATGCAAACTATCTGAAGAATAAAAGTAGCTTTCGAAAAATTATTTTTCAGATCAAAAATCTTGTGTTTTAAATTTGTTCAGTTTGAAATTACCTGTTACCCATAAGTGAATATAGATATGGTTCACTGGCTTGAGGACGGGGCTCTTAAGTGATATGCACTTGGTTCAAATCCAATTCCACCTACTTCACCCTGAGCAACCGGTCAGCTTGGGAATATCAACGTAGGACCTGGCATTACTGCCTCGCACACCGGTTGAGAATATGCCAAGAAAAAGGATAAAGAAATAAATTAAAAGCAGTAAAAAGAGACCAAAGAAGACTGAGACAATGCTAAAATTGAGTATGGCGATTAAGATAAAGATAATGTATAGATACGTTTGGTCACCAAAATCGATTCTAGGCCATATCACCTAAACTTCCCAACCACTGGTTTCTATTGTCAGACCAACAGTCAAAGACTTCACGGACTGCGAAGGCAATAGTGGTTGAAAACCCAAGGCCACCTCATGTCCCTCACCCTTAATGATCATGTTTCACATGCATTTGGCAGGACAGTCGGGTGTCATGGGGGCATCCCAAAAGACATCATTTGGCGAAAGTCGAGCAAGTTTTTTTGTATCGGTGCGGAAATTTTCTCATCGACTGACTTATCATGATTGATCTGTCTTTCCGAGTAAGTGAAGTGGTCAACCCGTTCAACCACTTCACTCCACTAACATGGAAAAGTCCTGGAGCAGCAACTACATTTCGCTGTTGAGAAATGCAATCAGTTGGTTTCACAGGCCCTCACGCTATTAGGGCATCTAAACACCTGTATCACGTTCAGTTTCATTCGATTACATATGTGTGCGTATTTATAAAGTAACTGATGCGCAGCCAGTAGCATTTGCGTAGGTTTGCAAGATCACAAGTTTTTTGAGTATCTGTTTGAAGTTGCTTAGAACGGTAGAAATCACACCCTAACAGGCAAATATTACGTCATGTAAAATATGTATTGAGATCTCGATTATAGTTATGAATTACAGTTTTTTCGTGCATAATGGGTTTATAAGTAAATAACATTTGTTTTTTAGGTGTTTAGAGTTATTTAGGTATAACTTGAGCATTCTAGCTGAATATTATTCCATATTGATCTCTCTGTTAAATATGATATACAATCAGTATGATTTACTGCACCAATAAGTAGTAGGTAATACATGCTCAGTCCTTTCGTTGTGTGGCGCATTTAACAATCTTACCAAAACAATCTCTTCATGCTTATTCACGGTGGAAATCAGGACGCGTTAAAGAGGATCTATTTAAGTACTACTACTAACTTTAGCACTGAATTACACGAACTGTATAATTGATGCTTCCCGAAAATACAAATGGAAAAGACCATTGAGAAAAAGCACAAACCACTTTTAGAACTTTCTACTTACTATCTTCAGAGATTTAAGACGAAATCGCTCACCACAGCTGATGATTCTAACTTGACCAGTAGTGAAAACAAAAACATTCTATAAAACTATCGATGTTTTGTTTTTGATAAACTGATGACTGTCATGGGTTTTTTTATGTAATCTTGAAATTACTACACTTTCATTTTCATCCAGTGGCTCAAGAAGCTATGAATTTTGTCAATGCAGACTCGGATTATTTTCGTAATTCTGAATATGCATTAAGCTTGGATGTACGCAATTTGACATGCGAACCAGATATTGTTTTAAGTGATTATTTCCAAGTGCTAGAGAATGCGGTCAACAATCGTCTCATCGGTTCAATCGGTAAGTTCAGTTGAATTTTGCTTTCTTTTCATGATCGTTGTACATGATCAGTACATTTTATAAATTTTGGCGGGTAGTACAAAGAAAGACGTTTACCTGAAGGCTATGAGGTGCATTAGTCCATTACATTATGACTTTTTTTTGCTTCGTACGCCTCTCACTGACGGCATAAATTTAAATACCTTATTGAAAATAATTATCAATTACGTGATAAAATTCTGTAATAAATTGACTTTTCGTCTGACTCACAGAATCTAAACGCCTTAGCATCTGTAATATTGTCCAGATTTTTAAATATGCCAATGGATTTAATTAAACTTCCTGAAGTAGTGTTTAAAAGCTGAAGGATTTAATGAATACTGAGGTAGAAAGAAAACCTGTGACAGCTACAGTGTCATCTGACTCACTATTGGATTTCAACCACTACATGTATATAACTGCTGTCAACCAGATTTCTAAAGTAATTTAATTGACCATGAATCAATCACCTTCCTCTTTAATTCAACTCGTTAGAGATAAAAAGATGTTGCTCAGTGGATATTGGGACGGTAAAGTATTGAATCATCAGCAACCACAAGTCGACAATTATTTCACGGGTCACTCAGTTCTCCGTAGATGAACGCTGAATATTGTGAGGTTAACTATGAGCACTTCCAAAAGTGACGGTTTTTCCACCCGGTGGTTGAGGACTCTTGGTGACATGTCTAGAAATCGGTTACAGTGGCACAGATGTATTTACTCCTTATCATCTCCTAAAGCTTGAATATTTGTACCAACCGTTGTCTTCGAATTGTCTATTCTCTGACACAATTTTGTTTACCTTGATGTGACTTTTTCTGTCCACCTGTTCTTTGTATACTACTGTGAAGTGTGGCAACTTAAACCGATGCACTTGTTTGCGAAGTTCTACGTTGATTCTGTCTGTCTGTCCACAGCAAGCATCTTGAGTGGCAGACAGCAATCAGATATATTGTAATTCTCTTTGTTCCATAGTCGACTATCAGCTTAAAACACATTTAAGACATCAAGTAATTAGCTCTCTGCTGTAAGCTGTTTTTATTGTAATATTATGACTGTTACTCGATTTCATGCGATCGTGGATTGAATAGGGAAGCGAGTATTCGATAAAACGTTCAAACTCGATGGCATAACTACTTGCATTGCATTGTCATGCACTTTAAACAGATGGCACTGCAAAACATTTAGCTGAATACATTCACTCACTTTTTGATTTCCCCACACTTATGATTGTTGCAAGTACCAGAAATCGAGTTTATGTTGTGTAACGGGTAGATAGAAAATTCCCGTTTTGTAGTAGTTGTTACAAAGTAATGGAAGCACAATTTTGTTTGTAACCGCTCCACACTTGCATGTCATACAATGAACTCAATTTACTGGGAATGTCAGCAGGCGTGCAGAACTGACCATATCAAACAGACCAAACAATCCTGAGATAATCAAAACACGGTCTAAGTTTTATGGCTCAATAGTGTGTATGAATGGTTTAATGAAATTCAGTGTTGCGCGTTCTGATTGCACTGCACACAGTCTCATACAGTCACAGAATACGTTTAGTTAATGACCTAGTAAAAATGACACTGTGTACTTCTCTTAGTATGTTCCTTTCAGTAAACTAACATGCGTTGATTAAAATGTATTTGTGTGCTAATTATAACAATACGGCTCAGCTGCAGTACACAAGTTTTTATGCTAGGCTTTAAGCTACATACTGTATACACTACAAACCAACAGTTTTGTTTACACTGTGGTAATTTTTATTAGAATCAATAATGCCGTACGTCATACGATCGTGGATTGAGTAGGGAAGCGAGTATTCGATATATATATATATATATATATATATATATATATATATATATATATATATATATATATATATATATATCACAGCATACTGGTGTACGATACATTGATTGGTCACTGGAGAGTAACCAATTTCATGTTGCCTAGTCCTGAGTGCTAACCGAATTCTATCTATGATTCTGCAATGTGGCCAGCAAACTAGCAGACTCACCATCGTGGTGCACTTCGACAGATGTTGGTTGGAGACAATCGACAGGAAACTTCGGACCTAGGTTTGGGGCTCGTTAGCACTTGTCATCAAGGAGTATCTACAACCTCGAAAGGATATCACTAGTTTTTTTAGTCTTACGCAATAATAAAAATAACAGTTAGTTTGGTTCTTAATTCACAAACTTTACATAAATCAGTCGTTTTGGAAATCCTTTTTTCTCTGTAATCTCTGTGTGTTCAGCAGGGTGACTCGATCATTGTGTTTTTAGAAATTAGCTAATTAACCATGGTTCACTATTCTAAAGTATGTAATTGAGTTTCTATTTTACTGTTTCATTTCTTTGTTGTTTATATCCATATTCGTAGTAGTTTATGTAATCCACTGTTTGTGAATTTTCATTGATCTTTATTTTTTACAGCTGCTCTATGCTCAGATTCAATAGAAGCTGTGGTTGAATTGGCAAATATCCGAAAACAGATCATTGTTAGCCCAACTGTAGGTAGTGCACGTTTTCTTGAGCAACAACAATACCATTATTTTTTCCGTACGGTACCGTCAATGACTCTAGCTAAGTAAGGGAATGCTACTTCTTTGAAATTGCTTTTAAAATATGCTGTTCAATTTCTGTCTTACACTTAACAGTCGATCACTCAAATTCTTATTTATTACCTTTTAGCCGAATAATAATGTTAAGTATCACTACTGACAGAGTGACCACATATGCAGTAACTAAAAAGGTAGTCTGAAGATACATTTTCTTAAAAATGTCTGCATTCACATCGTCCATTTAGAATTTTTGTTTCTGACTACGTTTAATTGTGAAGTTGTAATAGGCACAGACTGGAATTGTAACCAAACGAATGCTGAATTAGGAAAGCTGAACTTGAACCTATCGGTAAGGTATCCTGGAAGTATCTATGTATCCGATATCAGTGAACTGAAAATGATGATCGTCTGTTGCATTTTGTTCTGACAATCACTTGTTTCTCGTCAACACTAACTGAGCATACGGAGCGAAACTGTCTCACATGGGGCCCAGCGACATCAAACCAGCGATTAACACAGACAAACCATATTGCTATGAGCCATTGTTGGCGAGGATTGGTGAATGATTGCTGCTGTTTCTGGAGCATATCTTTTGACTCAAATCAAGCTTTAGTATGGACAAGTGTATGTCTGCGCATTTCTGGTCTCAGGAAACATGATAGTAAACTCCGTCTCTGCTCGATTGGAAGATGAGAATGTCAAGTACGTACTTAGGGAGGAGGTAACGGAGTATTTATCTGGACGTGACAACAATCTTCATCATAAGGGAACCTGGTGTTATATTAGGTCTGCTGTAGAAACAGCGGTAAAGATAGTTGATGACCTACACTCGATATCCACTGTCACCGTTCCTGTTTAATTTCACCATATATATATATATATATATATATATATATATATATATATATATATATATATATATATATATATATATATATATATATATATATGTACTAGTGGATACAACCTTAAGTACCTCTGACTTCACAGCGATTCATCTACTCCGTGAAGGGCATCTGATTGACTTGCAGTATGCAGATGAAATTGTCTTGCTAGGTGGGGTGTAACAAAATGCATGATCTAAAATGTTGAACATAAATTCGTGTATGTTTGGCATGTTTTTCGCAACTATCGAATGTCGGATGATGCTTCATGACTGATGTACAGCTACTTCCAATTTGATGATAGGGTGTGAAGTACAATGCATCGACTACTTCACTTATCAGCCCGCATCATCTCTGCTCTCGCTGGCTTGAAATGTGACTACCTATTAAATGAGTATACTGCGCTACATATGATGGAATCACTGAGTGAGCACTGTAGAGGTCAGGGGAAGGGTACCAGGCAAATTTATGAATAAGACTGTACAGATTTGTACAGGAGAATTAGCTGTATTAAAATGCTAACATAAATGGGATATCCTGAAATTATGACTGGTTTAGCTGCTAATTTAGTTTTTTAAGTCACTCCATAAACTCTGATGTTTCGGTTATATGTTATAGAATTACAACTGTTTTCTTACAAACATTTTATTCGAAATCTATTAACTAATGCTCACCAGTGCTCAGTGATTTAGGTATTCGACTCTCAGATAGTGGTTCATATGTTGTAGTTCTATCCATCTCCTGGGATTCAGAAGACGGATTACTATCATTTCCCTTGTTAACATGTGTTCTAGTGCCTAGTCCACATAACCTGTGCTTGGTTTTTGTGTTTAATTTATAAACTATCGGATGATAATGATTGGAATCTACAGAATAATCTCAGGATTCAAATCACTTGTTTTTGATACTGACCCGCTGCTCTGTCGATTGAGCAGGTCGATGTAACAATTGATGTGATCTGGATTTCGCTTCAACCATTGTGTATTTTCCCAAGCCACCGATGTCCTGACGTTGATAGTTAAATTCCTACTCCTGCTCAGATTTTATGCCTGTTTCATTTTTCATACCGAATAGATATAAGCCATCTTGACAATGAAGGCTATCACTAGTGATTTAATTGACTATCGTTTCTGAGAAAAAAATAATGAGTGGCCACTTTGTTGTAGTGATTAAATTACAAACTTGATCAGTAAACGTTTAATGAATATTGTGGAGTGGATAGCACAGTACTAATTATTAATCGTCTGTAACTACTTTATGTGGCTTCAGCCATCTGATTTTGTCATATGAACACGATTTCACTTGTCCTAGAGTGATAAACAGTTTTCTGACTAACATTGGTGTTTACGTTTCATTCCTATGGTTTTAGTCAACTTGTATAGACAGCGATAATACTTTGAAGTATTTTGTGTTGCGTTTTATCATAGTTCACTGTGTCCATCGTAACTGTTCTCTTTTTGTTTCCAGTTTCATATTGCTTCGATTATTCTTGATATGGGGTTGGCATCGAATCGTTGTGTTTCGTAAATCGGATCATTTTTTCGAACCTTTACTTTTTCAAGCAAAAGGAATCGAAATTATAGCTAATATTGAGATGGACGAACAGCAGTTAACTTACAAATTGGCAAAAGATGTACGTATCTTTTTGTCATTCGGTGTACAGTGCAGTTATTGTTCACTTTTTGTGATTGCCTTCTGGTTTGTTTCATAGTCATTTTCCTGATTACTTTTGATAACAGTTTTAACGACTGGAAGTGTTCACAAAATTCAGCTTTTATGAAAACTGGTGATTCAAAAAGAAATAAGCGATTTGAAAATGATTTGTTGAATGCTAAAGGAAAATTATGTAACTAGTTTGCCTGGTGTTATACATCTCAAAAAATTCATTTCAGTTCGAGAATGAACAGTTAGACTGGTGAGGCACAGGGTTAGGTTATGAGGGAAGAAAACATTATTGGGTATGAGGAGGTGAAAAGAAAGTCTACCGTAAGTCTAATGACTGAAAAAACTTTTTTAAACAGCAGAGTCCAGGTAATAAAATATTAAACTAACTGGCTTCATCAGTTTAGCAAAGTTTTATTCTCAGAGCTTCCATAAGATTCCCACACGCTATGAATGATACTGAGGTTACAGTGTACGTTCACCTGGTATCCAGAAACAATAAAATGCTCTAAAATTGAACTGCGAGAGGATCTTCTCCTTTGTAAAACTAAGATGGCATATGTTCGACGATAACTTTAGAAAGCAGACGATTAGTATGATTGACACCTTGCTCCACAGAAACACTTGAATTAATAGATACACATTATAGAAACCAACAGCGCTAGCCTATCCTTTACTCACAATCGAATCATTGGTTGGATGGAGAGAGTGAATCGAAGTTAAGCACCGAAAAAGCTTCCCTCAATGAACAGGGTAAGCGATTTCTTAATATTTCCACCAATGAGTCTCCATTAAAGTCTAACTTCCTATCGGGGAGCTTTTTAGGAACCACATGTGTATTTGTTTTGGCTAGTCTCGACCTCATGGTTTTCATAGTGCAGCGTTCTAGATAACTGTTTCCAATCAAAGCAATTTCAAGGCTATATGGCTCTTCTCTTCTGGTGTTGGGGCTAGGCATGTTACGGATGCTGTGATCCAGAGAACTGATCAGATTCCGTTTTGCGGCTAGAGGCACTCAACTGTAGTAGTTCTTGAGCTGCCTTTTCTAGTTATGTTTCTGTGTTCTGTTATTGTCTTGTTAGTAGTACATTTAAAAAGGAATTGGATTCCTTCTGTAGTGTGTGAAGAAACGTAAAATATCTAAACTATCGGTATCCTTAAATGTATGGTAAAGGTGTTATTCACCTATTTTTTGTTTGTTTGTAAAATTGGGAATGGTTGGTCATTTCACTGAAATATATGTCCTCAAGCTTCATCGTAAAGAAGTTTTCAAACAGATAGTCTAGTGGTTAATCCATAGCTATTTCAACCTGACTAGTTGTACTATCCAGAAAGGATGTAAAGTGATAAATACAAAAATGGCATTTGATCTGTTACTGTCAAGCTGTATTCACTGTGTGAGGCTTGATTGAGATATTTAGCATTCTGTGGTGAAGTAATCACCAGCATCTTACTATTTAAGTTGCCGAATATCATTTGCACTACTATAAACTCCACTTGTTGTTTCTTTCGTCTTTTCTTTTGAGTTAGTGAACCACACATTGTAACCGCGTCAACAATACCTCCTACATGTGAAATTTAAAGAGTTGACGATAATGTGAACTCATCTTTAGCGTTGCTATGACCTCATATTATAAGGGCATCGACGGTGTGACTACGCAAGGGTTGTATTTATGCATAGCACCAGTTGACTTGATACACAAACGTTTCGTGGGTACATCCATGAGAGTTAATACATAAATACTACTACTGGAAAGTTTTGGTCTTGTTCTAGGTGGGGTATGTCTTCAAAGTTATAGTGAATGAGAACAACTTAACATCAGTCATGCACTGTTAAGAGACTATCACTCTCGTTCTAAAGGGGCCTGGTTGTGAATGCTGTGAAGACAAACTAGCACAACGCAGTGAGTAGTAGAAGCAAGCAAAGTAAGTTTACTGCCGTTAGCCCATAAATATGGTTTATTCCAACTGTTCATTTTGTAGATTTTATGTGTTGTTAAGATCTATATACTACATTTAATAAAACTAAGAAACTTCGTCCACTTTATTTCCTCGACAAATCTAAACAGTAGAACTAAAACACCATTTAAAATAAGGCGTTGTCATTTTAGATACCCACTAATGTTTATTCAGAAATGCCGCCAGTGTAAACGTGAAGAGAGGCAGTATAGTTATCGAGAAGGTTAAGTCTATTTCGCTGAAACGCCTTCAAGAGAAACGATGTTTCTGAGAGAATCAGTAGAATGATTGTTTATAGTGACCTGGTCAAAAGCTAGGTTAGCGCTCAGTCTAGCGAACTACGCACTACATCGAATAGCCCAAAGTAGACAGCTGTCGGAATCTTATTACCTCCAACTATATCCACCGATTCATTTGTATCTGCGAAAGCAGGCACATCTGTAAAACGGAAACTGATTCCCACTAGTATCTCAGAGAATGTTCCAAATTCTCTACAACTCATGAATCCAGCGAAGTTCAACATGCCTTCGTCTAGCCGATTCAAGTTATCAACGCCTTTCGAATCTTGATTTTGTCCCTGAATCTTGAACGGAAAAAGAATACCATTCCTGCTGTGGTTTGCGGAAGCCTTTATTATCAGAGTGAAGTAGTGATTTTTTTGGCCTAGGGACTCGACTTCCAGCTGATAGGTCACGGTTTTGAATCCCACTCCGCACACCTTGGTCTCGGCAGCCAGATAGTATCACTAACCCGGACACAATAAAAGTGGCTCATTGCCTACTGTACGAACGTGCATATTGTTGAGGAGTGCGTTTCAATTCGATCAAACTGTTACCAGAAGAATCCAACCCGACTTTTGTATTCTTTTGCCCTGGTAGTTTTTCAAAACTAGTTCCTATCTTGCTAATAAGTTACCGTCTCTTTCTACCACTCATCTTTTAGCTGACTGGATTGTTATATACTATTGATTTACTCTTTATTGTAGTTTGAAGTTTATTGGGATTTTATTTTCAAGGTAGTATTCATCACCGACTGACATCAGTTGGAGAACCACTGAAAACCTGATAACACGGGCCAGCTGTTTCGTCCTTATATGGGACTTCCTAGTAGTACGCACCCATAACTCCTCCTGGGGTTGAACCCAGGACCTTCGGGTCTCGCGGTGAATGCGTTAAGTAATTGGACACTGGTTTGGAGTTCAGTAGCTCCCTTTTAAACTGTCGGTTCAAGATATAACGCAACTATCCACTAAGACGTTCCTCTCCCTCACCCACTCAGATTGTTGACCTCTAGAATTCCACGCTGTTTTGCATTCATTTCCGCGCTCTTACTGTTTTCTGACCTACTCTGGAATATTTGTTATCCTTGGTTGTAAAAAGAAAGTAACTTCAATTTCGATATAATGTCATATCCTTCTTATTTCCTACATTCTGTACATCTATGGTTGGATATCTAAATGTTGAAATGAGTGCACTGAGACACATTAGATTTAGAATATGTTTAATTTATCCTTCTATTAATTTATTACGATTTTCTTTATGGAGTTGTATACAGCTGGAGAGAATGTATGCAACAAATTAACTTCAATTCTGCAGCTGACTTATGGGTTCCGATATTCTTAAGTGAAAAAAGATTTAAGTCTGACAGTCCTGAGTGTCCACACAGCTTAGAAAAGTACAGAATTCGCTAAAACTGCATTAAATTAGAATCTGTTCATGAAACTTGGCGACAGTTAAGTATACGAATTCCTACATACACCTTTACATGATGTTCCAAATCTGCTTTCGAATTGTGTTTGAATAACTTCTCGTAATAGTCCTTTTCATAACTTTTCATCCATTAGCAATATTTACACGTTGAAACCTATTTCCAGAATCTCAACGTTTTCTATTTCTTATTATCCCACGTCATGTAGATTTGGTTGCAACATACTTATCCTTTTGTTTTCTTTGTAGACTTTGGAAGAACTCAAGCAACAAAATAGCCGTATATTTGTTGTTGAGTATGATGCACGTGGTACCTACCTGATACTTTGTGCGGCTTATCATGAAGGCATGCACTTCTCCGCTGGCTATGTTTGGTTTCTGAATCCGTGGCTTTCTGATCAGTGGTGGTCTGGATTGGTTGATCGTAATTCCGAATGCACTTTTAGTGAGATGCTCAACATTACCTCTTGGACGTTTACTGTTGGACATCAGCTATTAATTGGTCCTATGGTTCACAGTTTCATCCCACGTACCAGTGAGTTTATGGACTCAGATTCTAAATCTGGAAATAAATCTGGTGCTGGAAATCGGACGTCTGTATCTGAACAACTTCAACGTAGACGTCGCCATGTTACTGTTCAGACACAAGCTGTGGGAGAATTACCGGTCTTATCTAGAACTAAACATCACCTTAAACTAAACGACATTGGGAATCTACATTCAGTGATCATTCCAAACGCAAATTGGTTAAAGATCCTTTACACGATTATACAGTGTACACATATGATGCTGTGATATTACTAGCCAGTGCTGTTGTTCACCTTTTGAGAGAAAATCCTGCTGCTGCATCTGCTCTCAATAATCCAGATGTATCTGAAACTCTTCGTTCTCTTGTCGCTCGAACAAATTTCGTTATCGATTTCAAACTGGTGACTCTACAACAGGTCAGTCGAACGAAGTTGATGGACTTGTTGCTGGCATCAATGATGATAATTTTGGTGTAGATGCTGGATTTCAATTAGCTGGTGATTATTATGGTATTCGTAGTCAAAGTCCTGCATCAGCATCCAATTTACGTTTTAATGATCATAATGAACGAATCGCTGATTACTGGCTGTTTGAAACAAAGACATTTCAACACTACCGTACCGATTATTATGTGGTCAACTAAAAGTTATGAAGAAATTCAAGAACAAGACCAACAGCAACATCAATCTTATGATCCGTTCAACCAAATGCTGTCATCGAATAATATATCAAATAAATATGATTGGAAAATGAATAATGCTCCATTTCTTTATGATGAGTTTCAAAAGCGAATGACTGAACGTTGGTTAGATCACGTTAACTGGCATACTTTAGGTGGTCCACCGAACGATGGTTCTATTAATGAAGAAAACTGCACTTTGTCATTTCTTAGTAATCAACTACGTATGGGTTGTACCGGTGCCACTGTGTTTGTTACTGTCACTGTTACTGTCGTAGTTCTTTTCCCCTAATTTTGTTTGCCCATTTTTATTATCGACGCAAATTAAAAGAGATTGAAAAGCGATAAGAAACCCTTCGAAGAACTATGCGCTGAATTAGCTGAACTGGATGTAAGTTGTCAATCGTTTGTTTTTCTTTAGCTTTTTTAAAGTTTCTATCTAATTCCTTATCTTGCTGTAAAAAACGTTTCGATGATAATATGACTATGTTTACCATCACAGTCGTAAAAGAAAAGGCAATGAATCGCATCTGTTGTGTGAGTACTAATGATACCAACTGACTGCTCAATTTTCGCTAGCTGTAGTAGACTTCAAACCAATAACCGTTTGGTTAAGAGTTGAGTGCCTAAACCGACGAGCTACAGTTCCACTTAACAGCACAGTAACCAGTGATCGTATCTTCGGAGTTTGCGAATAAAATTTTCTCAACTGTCATCAGAATATTTTGTATTCTCGTTGGACAAAAGACTGATCGCGTGAATGGCATGTGAAATATTTTTATTACTAGAAAAAAAATGTACCCAGAAAATGTTTTCAGGCTTCCTTATGTCATAGCGATTAACTATAATTAATCGTCGTTTAGTTAGCTGTAATAACAGCTTTGAGCGACTTAACTCCACACGTGTTAGTAGTGAGTATCATTCAATACCCCCAATGTAACAGCCTAAACATAATCGTCCTGGGGAATTTAAACTTTATGTAGAGTTGTGAATTAAGAACCAAACTAACTGTTATTTTTATTATTGCGTAAGACTAAAAAAACTAGTGATATCCTTTCGAGGTTGTAGATACTCCATGATGACAAGTGCTAACGAGCCCCAAACCTAGGTCCGAAATTTCCTGTCGATTGTCTCCAACCAACATCTGTCGAAGTGCACCACGATGGTGAGTCTGCTAGTTTGCTGGCCACATTGCAGAATCATAGATAGAATTCGGTTAGCACTCAGGACTAGGCAACATGAAATTGGTTACTCTCCAGTGACCAATCAATGTATCGTACACCAGTATGCTGTGATATATATATATAATGAATTTTCGTCTTTGATTCAGATGATTGGATCTTTATATGTTCGGTGAACAATTACAGAAACTTATTCACTCAAAATATATTGTTTCAAGTCATATTACTGTCTTCACTCGTGAACTTTTATTTTAATGTTCTTAATCCCTTTAACGTTTACCTGATAGATGCCTGCTGAAAACATTGTTCTGAATCGTCGGGTAGGTCAAGGCGCATTCGGCTTGGTGTTCGGCGGTGAAGCTAAGAAAAATGACTTGTGGGAAGCAGTCGCTGTAAAGGTGATCAACGAAAAAGCAACCTACGAAGGCAAAATTGATTTTCTTTCTGAAGCAAAATTGATGCGTTCCTTGAATCATCCGAATGTAGTTCGCTTAATTGGTATTTCCTTGAATCCAAAAGCAATTTGTACTTGATCATGGAATTGATGCTACTCGGGGACCTAAAGACATATTTATTATCCGTAGAATTTTAGCTCAAAGGTAAATAAACATAATTTTATTAGAAATTCGTTGTTTCTAAGTACAATGTTGCTCTCTCTAAATTTTAATTTTATTTGTCCCTTAGATTCCTCGTGGAACATAGACCTTCAGTTGCACATATCCATTGCACTCTCTTCTCTACAGCCTTTCGAACCTGACTCCACGACTGCCTACAAGCTTTAATTTCTGCCTCACATGATCTCCTTCGAATTTGGGGTTGAGTTGAGTTGACTGCCATTCTATGGTGTGTTCTATGATGATGCATAGGGTAGCGTAGCGTAGCGTTTCAATTTGATCCGCACACGATTTTTTTTCCGTGAAACCAGCCAGCCTTTTTTGGTGGTAATTTTGAATCCAGAGCATACTTTATTCTCTCCAGGATGGTGCAGCTTGATATTTTGCTTTGGTGGGTGGGGACAGGAGCATGATTTCGCGCCAGTTCCTGCAAAGACTTAGGTCGTCGTTCTTTGGATGTTTGACAAGGTGGCACTTCTTCCAGTCTGCAGGTACCTTTCCTTCCTTCTTTGCAAGCCTTCTTCAGTAGTGGTGTGAGCGTGTCCTCTGTTTTCTCTGCGTCTGTTTTCAGTGTTTCTGGAGGACTTCCATGTGGTCCTGCTGCTCTGTCGGATTTCAGTAACTTTATGGTTTTCAGGACTTCACTTCTCCTTTCTTTTGAGGTCTTGTGTTCACTGATAGTTCTGTGGCTGAGTTGGTGGTGGTGGTGGTCGATTCGAGAGTTTTTTGAAGTGATCAGTCCATCGTTTCCTTTGCTCTCCTCGTTGGTGGTAACTAGGTTTCCTTCACTATCTTTCATTGGTTTCATCTGAGTTGATCTCTTCCTAGATAGTAATTTGGTTATTTGGTATGATGTTGTCGGGTCTCTCTCTGTCTCTCCTACCAGCAGCCTATTCCGCTCCACTTGCCAGTGTGTCGTAGAAGTGTCTTTTGTCTTTGCGTGCACTCCTCTTGACTTCTTTGTCCAGTGTAATGTTTTACATGTTGTGTTCAGTTCTTCTTTTCGTTGTTCATCTCTGTACTACACTGCACTGCACTGCACTACACTACACTACACTGGTTCATCTTCTGCTTCACCATCTTCCTCTCCCTCCTCTATGAGTTTCCATGTGTCCGTGGAGATTCATTTCTTGTCTTGCCTCTTCTTCCTTCCTAATATGGTTATGCAGGTTGCTTTCCACATGTTTTTCAAAGAGTTCCAGTATTTTTCCATGCATGTTTCTTCATGGATGTTGCCTAATATCTCCCATTATGTCTTGATGGTTGACGTGAAGATGTCCTTTGTAGTTTCGTCCTTCAGTTGAGTTGAGTTGAGGAGTTAAGTTTGTGTTTGGGTGTTGAACTTGAACTGTGGCCTATCATCACCATCTTCTTTGAAGGCTTCCGACTTGATTTTGAAGGTATGTTCCTTACACTACATGTGCTCCCCTTCTTGATGTGATCTTGTGTCCAGTGAGGTGTGTCTCCACTTTCTTCACATTGAGATGAAGTCGATTTGATTTTTAGTGTAGTGTGTTCTGGTGTCTGGTGTTATGCATGTGGCTTTGTGAGTATCGTTGTGTTTGTACACACTGGCTCCGATCACCAAATCGTTGAATGTGCAGAAGTCTGCAAACAGTTCTCCATTGTCGTTCATTTCACCTAGTTAGTGATTCTCTACCCATGATTGGTTGTCTTCGTGTGTTGTCCTGTCCACTCCGAGTTTGGCATTCATTCATATCACTGCACCCATTAGAATTTTGATTTCGCCAACTGGAGTCTTGTCTAGTACAGTACTGATTGGAGTTGTTTGTAGAGTTCCTCCTTCTTCTCTTGATCTGCATTATTTGTAGGTGCGTAGCGTGGCGTAGCGTAGCATTGTATGACTGTGACTTTCCTTCTTTTTGATTTGAATCTTGCTGTGATGATCCTGATCGTGGAGGAGGAGATTGGTTCCCATTGCATGAGAGAGAGCCTTTGATGCTGTTGGGGGCATGATGATAGCCAGTCTGTAACTCAGTGTGCTCGTGGTTGTCGTCTGGATGATAATATTGGAGTAGATAATTGACTCGTGTGCAGTCGACATTTTGGAGAGTCGACTTCCATTGTGTCTGCTTTTGCAGATTTGTATCACTTCTATGGTGTATCTTCTCATTTATTTTGCAATCTGGGCAGCCTTGCCAGCCGGTCGGTCGGCCAGCCAGCCAGTCATCTTCAAGCATTGTGCGACCATTCTATGTCCCTATGTTTACTTTTGCTTTCATCGAGAGAAGAGAAGACTTATCGTTGAATTAGCTTTGTGAAGGTTTCCACGAACCGGCGTCGTTCTGTCTCCCTGATTTCTGCTAGGAATAAGTTTGTTTTTATTTTTGTATTTTGTTTGTGCTTTGGAGTTTGTTTAGGGATTGGATTGGTTTTTCGGGGTATGTTTGCTAACCGTATGTCCAACCTTCTCTCTTTATCGCAGCTTAGGTCCGGCTAGTAGGCTAAACGAGTTTATAGTTACAAGTTAGTGTAAGTTGTTCAGTCCGGCTTTTGAAGTAGTAGACTAGGCGGGGTCCGCTTCATATATTCACTGTGTGTGTGTATTGTCATAGTGATTAGTGTTTCATGTAAATCAAAAGACGGTATCAACATGAAACCTATGATTTCTGCGTAACAGCCCAGTTTGTTGCACTCAATATCAGCTCATCAAGAAGGAATGCTTGAACATGATAGAGGAAAAATTTCGGGAAAGAGAGCAAGAGGTAATAAGGCTCTGTTAAAGTTCAGTATAACGACTAAGATGAAGGTAATATGTTGACACATAAGCGCCACTGATACCAATTCTGTGTTATATTTCTTACTAACTCCAGCTACCAATTCCGATGGTCAGTGGATCCCAAACAAGATGTCTGCATTTTCGTACACAGATGAGACCACTGTCACGGACAATATGAACTCATTTCATGTTTTATAATGGTCACCTTTTACGTTTTTTGGCCTAGAATATACTTCAACTGACATTGTGTGACTGGCATGCCCAACGTGTATTCTAGCTAGTTCAGCCAACCAAGGCTTACAACTTCATAGATTGGCCTTGCTCTTCTGCCTGCCATTTTAACTTCCACCTTACAGTAATATTGACACCATGTGATGTGTTCTACACTACCAAGTCAATGTTGGTTGGATATCAGAGGCTTCCTGGTATACTACACCCTGAATGACCATGTTTCACAACCTCATAATAGAACAGGGTGAACTTCAGCGCACTAGACTCGCCTATTGATAGGCAGTTGGATATCACGACAGCGCCATATATGGCGTAAGTTAGCTAGAGTCCAGCAGGTTTTCTGTATCGGCGCCTAGATTTCGTTGATCACCAGCCTATTGGGACTGGTCTGTCTTACCAAGTGAGTGAAGTGGTCAACATGCTCGACCACTCCACTTCCTATTGTTAAACGAAACATCAAGGTCAAAAAGTCGTGGATTAGTGATTTGCACTGGGGTGGTGTGAAAAGTATCTGAAACACTTTGACACTGCCACTCAAGATGTACAGGAGACTGCATGTCGTTACCGTCTTCAGAGGATAGGACTATGTCATCTGGGTACTTTATATCTACTAAAAAGTCTCATGTGACGAAATCAAAAGAGGTTTTCTCTTCTTTCTTCAAGATCTGAACAGTCAGTGGTTGAGATCAGTCCAGGGACTCATCTTATTTCCGTACGCTAGCTAACACTTGAGTTAGCCTGACCGAACATCGACTACTTTCCTTACGCAACTCCAGTACTATCTCACCTGATCCCACTGCCTCTATTCGTATTGAGTTACCCACAGCATTCCCAACTTCGGCAAGTGTTGGAAGATCTATTTTAATGTTCCATTCAGGATCCGATTGACAGTGGAGAAATGGAATAGCACCCGAAGGCCATTTGAACTGTTCCATGAAATTTGTTCCGGCCATTTTTGCATTTTTTTCCTCTGGGACTGAGTCGCATACACAAAATTTCAATACTTGTACACTTTGTATTACCTGATCGAACATACAGGTGAACACAAAGTTTCTAAACTGATATAGTGGTATGTTGGTAGAATATCTAATTCAGTTGGACATATATCACTTTCGGCGATTCTTATTGCTATCAGACATTATTGTCACTAACTTTTACTGTTTGCGTTTTTTAAATATTTGAAAATATTGAAGGAACGCTTCTTCTAGAAAGTGGTAAATTTTCTGCTGTTTGGCAAGTATTTCTTTTTTCAGCGCATTGTCCATCAGGTGAAACATGTGACAATACTGTTACTCATGAATATTGACTCCCAGCACTTCCCCCCTTTGACTTTTTAAAAAGCTCAGTAATCTTTTTACTACATTATATTATCGCCTGAATATTATTTGTGTTGTCACTAGTAGTTGAATCCCTGAAGTACTATTGGAAGTGTTTGTTAACGCGTGAGAAGTTTGGTCCGTGCTCACCATCTGTTAGTAATGGGTGGTTTACTATGTATGCATTGGTTTTCGACGTTCTTTTTCGTTTAGTGGCAGTTAAATTCCTTATTTTCTAGTGCTTTTTTCTCATAACGTGAACATCTTTCGCTTATATCACCTTAAAAGCTCACCTTTTCATATACATATGCATAAAATAACTATATTAACAGTTTATTGAACGCGGATCGTCTCCACTCTTCAGGTTTTTGATTAGAGTAAATCTTTGCACAGTATATTTTTTGTCTGCTCAATTCTACATGTATTCAGTGTAATTGCTCATTACGTTTAATTTCGTGAAAACTGAAACAACACTTGAATTGTGTAGTGTATATCCAGGTGATGGAACAGAAAAAACAGGTTAATATACTTCTTATTCATTGTGTTGTTACTTCTTACAAATGTTAAATGTCACTCCTAACCACTATTGTATACTGTAGGGCTTTGTGTATAACTTTACACTATTGTATCTGTTGTTTTGATCTGTTCACCCATTTCTGTATTTATATCCACAGCTACTGATAGAGTTATCAAGGAGAGGATTTATCTTTCCATTACGTCAGTTAGATTATCCTCTAGATTACTGTTCACACTAAAGCAGAAAATAAAAACTTTCCTCAGTTAAAAGGGAAGCATACAAATAAAAAGGTACACTGCGATCGGTTTGTTCAGTACAAGATTCGCTTAAGCGAAGTATAGAATTCCCATCATACCAGATACCATGTAAACAAAAACAAAAGATGATGAATACAGTAAATATATAGTAATTAACTCAAAATATGGCAGAGATAAATAGCCATTTACTAATTTAATATAGAAATTATGTAACGCTTCATTCTCATATCTGATTCAGTTCAAGTGCTTTGTCTAAACATTCAGCTTTTTCTATCGGTGCGCTTCAAATTCCACTGCACTTACTTCGCCCTTGATGACTAAGTGGCATTATAAAACAATGTACATTAGGTCGCCTACAGAAAAATTTAGCAGGTAACCTAGTTCCATCGGATTGATCTGATGAAATTTAGTTAACTGCATACCTACTGGTGGCATATATTGCTCAGAGCAAACTCCTACGTTAAAAGCAAACATTTGAGTTTTCCACATCATATGTTTAGCATGTAACCTTAATTTATGACACTATATTCGACAAACTGTTCATCTCTTGAGTCTATTTCTTCCAATCTATTATCAATACGGACGCGAGTGAACGATCCTAATGTGCAACGTAAATACCGTCTTTAATACTATAAAACTCTCGACGATTTGGTTTTTAGTGTACAAAAAATGTTACTATTGGAATTAATTAGCCAGATGCTGAGAATCTTTTTGTCAGCCTAATAGTCGAGTAAACGGATTCAGTAATCTACTTTCTATGTATCACATCTGTTTACTGTGTCAGATGCATTTCATTCTAGTTTTTGTATTCCTCAATCTTTTTTTTTGCAAGGTCACCAAATCATGAAGACATACGACCACCAACGCTTACCAAAATGAGTATGGATATTGGTCAAGGTGTAGCATATCTTCACAGTAAACATTTAATTCATCGAGATATAGCGTGTCGAAATTGTCTTGTTGGTGCTGATCGCACTGTGAAGATTGGCGATTTCGGTTTGACTAGGCAAGCGGCTAAAAATACATCTGAAGTTTATTATCGTTTTACACGGAATTGTAAGTTGATGTTGATTTCACTTGTGTTTCTTTTGATATATCACTAGTTTTTATGCAGATATAGTTTTCATGTCTCCTAAGCAGCTCCTGTTTCACGTGTTATATAGGTTTTACTGGTTGTTGTACTGCTTTCTTTTCACTTCAATAATAATCATCTCTAAATTATTGAATAGATGATCCTTTTGCATGAGAATTTAATGTAATGCGAATCAACTCGGTGCATTTTTACGAACTAGGTTATGAGTCACACTTATTTCTTAAAGCGAATGTTATCATTGGCACACCCATACCGAAGTAGGTGAAGTTGGGTTGAAAGCAGGGTTCTGTTGCTCGTAACTCAAGAGTGAAAATCAGCAAGCCACATCTCCCACGCACATGGGAATCCACAAAAATTCCCTGGTTAGTACAAGTTGCTACTATTGCGAAAAAAATCTGTCACCCTACACTTTAGCATTAAAAGGGATGATGAATTACTAAATAAATCCGCCGCCTCCAAAGCTTGTGCTGTATAGAGCGAACTGTTTGCTAAGATAGTCGAAAATTGACAAGGTCACCTACTACGTTTCATCCAAGTGTGTCTATCAGTTCAAATGTACTTGTCTGTACATAATCGGGAAAACCTGTGACCAAAAGATGCAAAAATCTTTAGCATTTTAATTGCTCATCACTTGTTCCATATTGAACATTCTTTCGAAATTCCTTTAAAGTAATTAACAAACAGATCTGTGACACTATCAGCTTTCTGTTCTATACTCCTTAACTCTTTTCAATTTGCCTGTTGGTGGCTAAAATGAAAGGTGCACGTTTTTACAGTTACCTTATTATCAGTAATTGTTAATCATGACAGGAATGTGTCAACCATTTGCACTAGTCAGTAGGCAGTGTTTATGAAGACAGTCTTGTCACCGACCTTTTTGAAGTATTTCAAGTTTGTTTATATCCAGATGAAATTGTATATACGTTTTGCTCGAGTGCAGTTTAAAATTATTGGATGATAGTTGGTAATAATACCATTAAGGTTTATTAACTTTTGACCTTCAATTTATTTCTTAGAAATGATTTTATGTCCTCAGATTCATGCTAAACTTCAATTCACAATCCCTACATGTTTTGTATGTTTTTTTCCAGAAATTATCGAATAATCCATAATATCTTATTATTCAGAATAATTACTAATGTTCTGTATTGAAATATAATCTCTAGCAGAGCAAACAATAGTCGCCTAATTCTACGATACTTGACTCATATTCTTAATGTAATAGCAGTTTTCTTTTCCGTTTACTGTTGATTTTATTTTAGGTGAACTTCCGATTCGTTGGATGTCACCTGAAGCGGTTCAATTCGGTGTATTTAGCATTCAGTCTGATATTTGGTCGTTTGGTATAACCTTGTATGAAATCATAACCTTTGGTGTATTCCCTTATAATGGTCTAGGAGATGTTGAAGTTGTTGAACGTGTTAAACGTATGGAATTCAGTATAACTGAATTTTTACCTCCTCAAGCAGTGAATACCGTAGTGTATGTACAGTTTACTAGTTTTATTAATTAATTTTTTATTTGAATTTGATACTATTTCAGTGAGTATTTTCATGTATCTGGCTGTAGTTGATTTTCAAAATAGGTGTATAGAAAATGAGTTTGTTTTTCAAAATATGCGAATTCATTTCTTGTTTTCTTATCCGATTACTGATGATACTGAAGAGTTTTGACTTTTGTTCGGAATATCTACTTTTTTTAAACGGAAGTCATTGTTTTGATTCTAAGTTATTATTAGCTAGAATATGATGCGTGGAAAATACTCCTGGATTTCCTACACTCTAGTAGACGTAACTTTTCAGTCAATTTGATTAACATTTGTAGCATTGTGTTCAAGTAGCAAACTAGCAACTCTACATTGTTTAACACCAACTTTATGGTTACATACACGGGATTTATTTCTGAAATTAAAAGATAGTCTACGTTAATCCATCTAAGTGGTTTGTGAGTAAATCAATCAAGATCTCCATCTCATTTATGTTTTAATAGTTCATCCTTTTTACGAAATGAATATAAAACAAGAATAGTCAGTATATTATGCATGCAAAATTCATTGTGTGTATTACATGAAGTGCATTCGAGTGTTTTACTGAAACTGTTAATTTAAAGTTTTCATGGTTATCGAGTCCAATTTAAATCCAATTTTGTTTGCTTCTTTTTTGAAGATGTAAATTAATTAACCACTGCTGTAAACATCAATGGCAACATCGACCATCGTCAATGAATCAAGTTTTGGAAATATTGATGGCTTACCCGGATTGTATTCGGCCTTTTTTAACAGATGATCCTCCCAAACCGAATACAACAATGGATGCATTACCAGTATGTTAAACACTTTACTATACTCTTAAATGCTTTGCGTATGTTGAGTCATGTGACTCATTTGATTTGATCTAACCAGTAATTTTCTTAACGTACAATTCTGAGAGTTGGAGTAGGTAGATATCAGTTTCAGGTCGCCTAAACAAGGACATGGTTATTTATCATTTTTATTTGTCCCTTGGGCTCCTAGTGAAACATACGGCTTCAGTAGCACATCTCCATTTCACTCTGTCCTCTACAGTCCTTTGAACCTGGCTCCTCCATATCACCCTCGGATACCCAACTCGTCGTTTCCCATTTGGATTCCACTCGAGGGCCTGGCCTGGCGTGTGTTGTCCCCAGTCGGCCTTCTCAGTATATGCCCAATCCAGTCCATCACCACTTTCTTCCACTGCATATTTGTTGGACGATGAGTTCTTGGTTGGTTCGTTGACAGGTCAGATTTCCTTGTTGCTTATTCTCACTATTCTGGTCATCTGATCTTCAGTACCGAGTGAGTGTAGGCGGCAGCTGTTGATGAATGTCTGTAGTTTGTTGGAAATGCTTTCTCTTAACCATCGGATGGAAGCACTAACTTGACTGAATTAGTGTTGAAAATCCGGATCTTGTTCTTTATTGTGAGTTCTGTAGATCTCCACACTGCTTTCAGGTTAACGAAGACCTGTCTTGCTGCTTTTGCGATCCTGGCTTTGACATCCTCGTCTCTGTCACCTGTAGTTGAAACGATGCTGCTGCCTAGGAAGGTGAAAGAGGCTACTTCGTTTAGATTTCTCCCGTTGATGGTGATTAGTGCTTGTTGTTGTTGTTGTTGGTTGGGTGGTTGGGTATCTTCATCACCTGTGTCTTCTCTACGTCGACCTGAAGTCCCGTCTTCCTTCGCTGTCCTATCCTGCCCTACCCTACCCTACCCTACCCTGCCTCTTCTGTCAACTCGTTAGTTTTGTGTATAGATCTTGGAGTTTGTGTGACAAGAAATTAGACATAAATCATCATTGGCGAAATCCAAATCTTCTCCTGGGGTCTTTTCATCGGTCCATCCATCGTATGCCCATCCTCTCGCTCCTCACAGTTTGTTGGATGATCCAGTCGAGTCGAGTCGACCACAATCAGGAAGATCATGGGAGACGACAGTAAGCGTCAACCTTGTTTACTCCTGTCTGCTGTCTTCACTTCAGAGGCATCACTGAGCTTTCCATTGTGAATCACTTGGCATATAGCACATAGCTGTTGAATGAGGTTGATAAGAGTTTGTGGCAGTAAAACCGTAGTGTTGAAGTAGCTGCCTGTCAAATTACTCCTCAGTCGATGCTGTTGAAGGCCTTTTCAAAATCGATGAATTTGGGGTTGAGTTGAGTTGACTGCCATTCTATGGTGTGTTCTATGATGATGCATAGGGTAGCGTAGCGTAGCGTTTCAATTTGATCCGCACACGATTTTTTTTCCGTGAAACCAGCCAGCCTTTTTTGGTGGTAATTTTGAATCCAGAGCATACTTTATTCTCTCCAGGATGGTGCAGCTTGATATTTTGCTTTGGTGGGTGGGGACAGGAGCATGATTTCGCGCCAGTTCCTGCAAAGACTTAGGTCGTCGTTCTTTGGATGTTTGACAAGGTGGCACTTCTTCCAGTCTGCAGGTACCTTTCCTTCCTTCTTTGCAAGCCTTCTTCAGTAGTGGTGTGAGCGTGTCCTCTGTTTTCTCTGCGTCTGTTTTCAGTGTTTCTGGAGGACTTCCATGTGGTCCTGCTGCTCTGTCGGATTTCAGTAACTTTATGGTTTTCAGGACTTCACTTCTCCTTTCTTTTGAGGTCTTGTGTTCACTGATAGTTCTGTGGCTGAGTTGGTGGTGGTGGTGGTCGATTCGAGAGTTTTTTGAAGTGATCAGTCCATCGTTTCCTTTGTCTCTCCTCGTTGGTGGTAACTAGGTTTCCTTCACTATCTTTCATTGGTTTCATCTGAGTTGATCTCTTCCTAGATAGTAATTTGGTTATTTGGTATGATGTTGTCGGGTCTCTCTCTGTCTCTCCTACCAGCAGCCTATTCCGCTCCACTTGCCAGTGTGTCGTAGAAGTGTCTTTTGTCTTTGCGTGCACTCCTCTTGACTTCTTTGTCCAGTGTAATGTTTTACATGTTGTGTTCAGTTCTTCTTTTCGTTGTTCATCTCTGTACTACACTGCACTGCACTGCACTACACTACACTACACTGGTTCATCTTCTGCTTCACCATCTTCCTCTCCCTCCTCTATGAGTTTCCATGTGTCCGTGGAGATTCATTTCTTGTCTTGCCTCTTCTTCCTTCCTAATATGGTTATGCAGGTTGCTTTCCACATGTTTTTCAAAGAGTTCCAGTATTTTTCCATGCATGTTTCTTCATGGATGTTGCCTAATATCTCCCATTATGTCTTGATGGTTGACGTGAAGATGTCCTTTGTAGTTTCGTCCTTCAGTGAGTTGAGTTAAGTTTCTGTTCTGGGTGTTGAACTTGAACTGTGGCCTATCATCACCATCTTCTTTGAAGGCTTCCGACTTGATTTTGAAGGTATGTTCCTTACACTACATGTGCCCCCCTTCTTGATGTGATCTTGTGTCCAGTAAGGTGTGTCTCCACTTTCTTCACATTGAGATGAAGTCGATTTGATTTTTAGTGTAGTGTGTTCTGGTGTCTGGTGTTATGCATGTGGCTTTGTGAGTATCGTTGTGTTTGTACACACTGGCTCCGATCACCAAATCGTTGAATGTGCAGAAGTCTGCAAACAGTTCTCCATTGTCGTTCATTTCACCTAGTTAGTGATTCTCTACCCATGATTGGTTGTCTTCGTGTGTTGTCCTGTCCACTCCGAGTTTGGCATTCATTCATATCACTGCACCCATTAGAATTTTGATTTCGCCAACTGGAGTCTTGTCTAGTACAGTACTGATTGGAGTTGTTTGTAGAGTTCCTCCTTCTTCTCTTGATCTGCATTATTTGTAGGTGCGTAGCGTGGCGTAGCGTAGCATTGTATGACTGTGACTTTCCTTCTTTTTGATTTGAATCTTGCTGTGATGATCCTGATCGTGGAGGAGGAGATTGGTTCCCATTGCATGAGAGAGAGCCTTTGATGCTGTTGGGGGCATGATGATAGCCAGTCTGTAACTCAGTGTGCTCGTGGTTGTCGTCTGGATGATAATATTGGAGTAGATAATTGACTCGTGTGCAGTCGACATTTTGGAGAGTCGACTTCCATTGTGTCTGCTTTTGCAGATTTGTATCACTTCTATGGTGTATCTTCTCATTTGTTTTGCAATCTGGGCAGCCTTGCGAGCCAGCCAGTATCTTCAAGCATTGTGCGACCATTCTATGTCCCTATGTTTACTTTTGCTTTCATCGAGAGAAGAGAAGACTTATCGTTGAATTAGCTTTGTGAAGGTTTCCACGAACCGGCGTCGTTCTGTCTCCCTGATTTCTGCTAGGAATAAGTTTGTTTTTATTTTTGTATTTTGTTTGTGCTTTGGAGTTTGTTTAGGGATTGGATTGGTTTTTCGGGGTATGTTTGCTAACCGTATGTCCAACCTTCCCTCTTTATAGTTGCCTAGTACCTGCTAGTATCTAGTAGACTATTTAACGATGCCTGTTTGATCTACGGGGTACCGAATCACAAGAATCACACCGTGTGTTGTTTGGTTATTTATGTTCATCTCCTCAAGAGGGCTTAAATCGGTAGTTATAAACGTTTGGAAATGAGTATTAGGACCGAGGACATAAGTGAAATTGCGGTTTTGCCGTATCCCTTCCTGAGTCTTTGAAATATTAGTGGTTCTGTATCATATACCTTGTTTTAAGAAATGTCATACAGCCTATGTTGTAGGTATCGTTTTGGTTTGCTGCGTTGATTTCGTATTGCGTCGCGCAGGCGAGTTAATTCGCTTCAGGTCGTACTTTTTCATGACGGAATCTCATATTTGGTGATTGTAATGCTTGTCAGGTTCCCAGATCCGTATGATTTTCGTAATTTTTCAGGAATAAATAATGCTAAGTTCTGCTCATTATGAACTCGCTTTCATTTTTTCTAGTTCCAACCAACTGTAGGTACTTGTATAATATCAGAATCTGCAATGACTGGTCTGGCTGCAGTAGATAGTGTCGGTGGTGGTGGTTTTCGTACAATGCGCAGTGCTTCAGCTGCAGCTGTCCCAATATCTTCTTATACACCTTCACCGGTTCCGCTGAATCTTCCTGATGGCAGTAGTGATAAGTATTATGGTCGTGAAAAGCGTTTTAGTGAACAGACGAATCTTCACGATAGTGCAATATTCAATCACCAGTCAATTTTTGATTGGCCTGGAAACTGTCCGTCTCATCCATATGCAAACACTTCATCCAAAGCAAGAATGATTTCCTGTGAATCTTATCAACTTCCGTTATATTCTGAAAGACAATCAACGTTTCCTTTGCCTATGGATGTAAGTAAAGATCCCATATGCAAATCTGTCGAACCCTCCAATGTATTGGGATTTGAAGACCATACTGGATCGACTGCTACTTCTGATAACACTAATAATAATATGTCTCCCAATGTTCTATTCAACCTATCAACGAGTCCTGTTTCCACTACTAGTTATCAGTCGGCTGATGAAAATACTCATCTAATTGTTAGGTCTTCTGAATACACTGATCAGGTTGTCTATTCTTCTGGTACTACTTTAAACTGTCGTAAACAAAAACGTTCAAATGCATTTGTCATCAATACAAAGCCAGAAGATTCCGATGAATTGAATAGTCTACTATCCGATCATCAAATTCAGTAAGTTGAAATTTCCATGGATCATTTTATGTAACCTTGTATATACTTGATTGTAGAAAATAGGCCTTATAGAAATCATACAACAGTTCGATAGTTAGTGACTTCGATACACGGTGTGCATTCCATCGGGTTGATAGCTGCTACCTTGAAACGGTGGTCGGATTTGTATATCACAATGACCCAGTGAACTATTTTGATGGAACGCTTATTCCCTCGACGTCCTACCATGCCAGAAAGGTCCGTTGGACAGTGGTAAGACAAAAAACAGTCACCATTGTGTGAATTGCTGCGCTATTATGGGGGTCTGAAGGCGAAGTCGTACTGCTACTGATTGGATCTGACTGGAACAGGAGTGCCATCTCAAACCTGCTGTGACAGTAGAGTTAAGGACGGTAGCCGACTCTCAGAAAGTGGTTGGAAGGGTCTAGTGGATCTGAGCAGCTTCTGATTTCATGAATTTTCATGAAGGCATCACTGAAGACTCCGAACATAATGAGGAGGGAAGCAGCTCAAAAGCAGGCCGATAGGAAGTCTACCCAATGACGTCGAACTGTGGTGGTTGGTGAAGGGTCAAGAGATGGAAAAGGCAGTGGCAATAGGTAGCAGTAAACAATCATTTAAACTTATCAGGGAGACTGGAACAAAGAGGTCAGTGGTTAGTGAACATCGGCGATTCAAGTTCTTATGGTCATTGAGCGTCTTAGTAGACCTCTGGAACAGCAAACCCGTGAAAAGCAGACAGGCTTCAAACCTGGTCGTGAGTGCATTGACCAAAGGTTTTACTTCTGTACTTTTCTGGAACACAAACTTACTTACCGAGGTCCGACACTAGTTGTTTTTCTCGAACTGAGGTGGTATTCGACCCCATCAATTGAGATGTCTTATAGTGTCTCCCTTTGAAAGTAGAGCTGAGTAATACACTCGTTTGAAGACTCTACTTGAACACCCATGAGTGTGTCAAAGCCTATAATAAGTAATTGGATGAGTTGTGTGCATTAAGTAGTGTCTCTCAAGGATGTTCACTGTCTCCATTCTTATTCAACTTTATCACAGGCATACTAATAGAGGTCTTCCTCTTTCCCTCTGAGTTTAAAGGGATCGATCTTACCACAGTAGAATCCTTAGTAGATCTATAGTATGCAGATGACGTCCTGTTGGGTGAAAATACTCCTAGGTAACTTGAGTGGTAATTTGAAATTGCTCGGGATGCACCGTTCGCTGCCAAAAATCTAAATTGTTGTCTCAAGAATGTTTCCTTGTGGTCCCCTGTGTAATAGTAGGGAGTCAAGTTGTTGAGCGCGTTGAGCACTTCACTTACCCGGGAAATCAGGTCAATACTAGTGGGTCGACGAAATCTCCACCTACATGCTAAAGGTTTTATTTACTTTCGCCAACTTATGCTATGTGTGGCACCGCTGTGATATCCGGTTTTGTATTAAAGGTTAAGTGTATTTCCCTGCTATTCGCTCTGTTCTGCTGTATTCATGTGAAACATGACCATTAAATGTAGATGACTTAAGAATGCTTCGGCAGTTTGGCCACCGTCGCAATCGTAGTGTAGGCTGTTTGTCGTGGTGTCACCGCGTCATCAACGTAGAAGTCAGGGGAGAGAGGAAAGTTAGGTTGTGAATCTTCATTGGCTCAGTTGGCTGGACATGTGTTACGCAAACCAAGTCATCGTCTGTCTCGTCGCACAGTTTCAACTTGCGTTTGTTCAGTCTGGAGAAAGTTTAGGAGCAACCAGACTAAAACACGCACCAGTGCATGAAGTCTTTTACTGTTGGTTCCAGCCGTGTAGGAGAATGTAGGCTTCTCAGTTGGAGTCTGCGTGACTATAGAAGCAAGCGGTTGCAGACTCTCGGTGATATACCTGAGAGTCGATTTTAGTGGCGCAGATGTATCCATACATTATCTCCATCTTTACCACCTTAGTGAATTCCGAATATTCTTATTCCTCCATCTCTTTTACTGCTTTCTACTACTGTTGACCGATTCTTCATTTCCTTATCTTTTTTCTGAGTGCTTTCTCGTCTAATACACTTACATGTTGTGTGGCAACTTAAACGGCTACGCTGTGATGCCTGGTCCTATGTTGATTTTGATAATGAATCGTATCGATTTTCGAAACCATAAGTTTCTATACCTACGTATCCATGTAATTATAGTGACGTCAGAATTTTAGTTATGTTCAAACTCCGAAATACCGGGACCGGTTGTATCATTAGCATGGTATTAATTGTTTGAAGATAAAGTGGCACGCAGACCGGAAAGTAATTCTATCACATCCAGTTGCTACTCTATACGATCTTTTTGGAAACTTGATATTTAATTTCAATTTGCATTGAATCCACCCAGCTAGTCCATACTGGTGGTATAAGAACATCTCAGGGTAGAGGGAAATGTGTTATTTTTGACTCTACCTTTTCGAAGACATCCCCCTTTCATAACGAAAGCAGCCAAAGCATGAACTGCTAATCATCCGCGTTTACGCAGATCAACTGAAGTTATTCACACTGTAACGCTAATTACTTTTTGTCTCACCACTAATCCAACAAACCTTTCTTGTATAATAGAACCTCAAGGAACAAATGTTCCCATTAGCATAGCTTGCTAGATCATTGTGATTTGCCAACCATCACATTAGTGTAGCAGCTGTGCATTAAACTGAGTTACAGTGTTTTCTGTTTTATTCTCTATGCTCATGTTCCTAGTAATTCATCATTTTAATTTCTTTCTTTTTGGTGGTTTTGACTAACTATTGATCTCTTTCATCTTTAGTCCGAGAATTTTCAATTCCTGAGCTAATAACTGTCATTCTCAGCGTGCAGAATGAAAATATAAGTTTCTTTGGTATACATTTTCCACTTACCAGGTGTAAGATGATGCTTTGAATTGGGTCTGAACCGTCTTCTAGTTTAAAGTTAGGGAGTGAAATAGTCATTTCATTTACTTGGAAATTTAAATCAGTCATAATGAGTTGGTTCGTGATAATGTTTCAGCCTGTATGCAAAAAGACTTGCGCATTTCTAGCATTGGTGAAATATCTGACTATCCCCTATCTTGTAACGACTAAAGTTCGGCCTATTCTGTTTTTCGGCTGTGAAGAGTATAGGATATGAAAAGTCCACAGGTTTTTGATCGTATCTTCGCGGCGTCTGTCACTTGCGATGAAATTACCGTGTGAAAAACATCAAGATTCGGCGCATAATGCTACAAAAAGAAAGCAAACCAGTTGATATTGCAAACCTTCACCGACTGAGATAACTTGTGGACATTTTATGTACGTCGAACCATCGCCTGCATCAACATGTGATGTTAACTGATGACGAACTGGGTTGGATGTAGACCTGAAATGTCAAATCAAGGCATGACACCAGTCCATGAAGTCTTGAACTGTTGGTCTGAGCCCTATAGTAAATTGAAGATTGTCTTGTTGGGGTGCTCAAAACAACAGAAATCAGTGGTTGTAGACTCTTGATGATATGGTTCAGTTAGTCACAGTGGCTCAGATGTACACATCGTCAACCATTTTCTACACTTTTGTGTACCTCACTTTCGTATTTTCGCTGAATGCTGCAGTAGAATGTCTCAACTTTTGGTGATGCTTTCCTGTGCCAGATTACACTTGGTCTGACTACTTCGCCGTCATTTTCTTTGTAAGCACATTTTTATTGTGTTGCTATGTTTTACATTTCGTTTTTGCTTTTCATCCTGACAGGTCATCTTCAGACCGTATTTCAAGAATAAATACTGGTGAATCAGGTAAATCATGTACCCTGACGTCTGTAGGTGAAGCTCTACATGCACAATTCTGTTTGGCTTCCATAAAAGGATCTCATTTTGTTTCTGAATCTAAGGCTCCAGTCGACAATCTGTTGAGTTTTCATTGTCTTAGACCTTCTTGTTCTTTGATGAACTTATCTACTCCGCATCCTGATCGGCAGTATGTAAGCTATCTACGTAATTGCAAACATACTTCAGTTGAACACATCAATCGTGTTTCTACGTGAAGTGGTTCGCAGGTCACCAATCCGGTCCTGTCATCTAGTCTTCTTGACCCCCTGTACACACTTTTCGCGTAACATGTATAGATAGCGTTGAATGTATTTATGCAGACAAATGGGTAGGCGTCATGTATTATCTATTTACTGTGATACGTTTAGTTTCCTAGACGTCTTTTGCACTTCTGTATCTGTAGGACTGTACAATTCCCAAACTCATTCCTTATTATGTTGTTCAACGATTATATCTCATAATTGTATATGTTGCAATGTTCATGATTTGCAATCCATTTATTGGGAGTTTCTTTTTTAATTCCCTGCTTCGCTTTTTGTGCTTATTATTTAGATTCACAATCAGGTGCGCATTGAGGTCATACTGTATATACTTTTGCTAACCTAGTCATATCAACTAGTTGTTTATTACATTCAGTTTTTTCTTTCTTCGTTTCCATCCACTGTCTTAATTTTATATTTATCTCTGTTTGTAAATAATCATAACCAAACAGCATGAATGAGGTTGTAGTATACGTCCCTTCTCATATGCTGTCTGTATCTGAGGTTATTGCTATATTTCTTAACTTGATTGATCTTCTGACAATTTAATGAAGCACTTTTTCATTACACATGTTTTTAGTGCTTTTTGTTTTATGCTAAACATAATGTTGATACAATTACCAATTAAATTCTATGCAACTGTATGTACAAAGTCTATATAAATCCACTTCTTCTAGAAATTAGACTTTCGAGTCAACTTGGCATGCTGAAATGGATAGTATATTTCTGTAGGCCTTTCAGTTTTTATTATAACTCGCTAACAATGCTCCTAATGGGTACTACTATCTTCCAAAAATTGATATTATGCTTTTTTTCTAATCAGACGATAAGACGGAAAATTATAAAATTTTGGTGCAACTCTTTTCTCATTTTGTATGCTGTAGGGAACGCTTTTCGTAAAGTCGCTTGAGAATCATCGTGAAATGCATCTCCACACTCTTTGTACTAAATATGAATTGTCATTCCTTGAAATGACGACATCATTTAGTCACTTTGCAAATGAACTGAAGAACCAATAACGTTAGCTGTCAATGAAGCGTGAATTTATGTTCTCATTTCCTAGAAATGCTTTACTGCTACTTAAAGATGCTTGTTTTAGGGACTAACTATGCAGTACTTCTCAGGGGCTATCATTTCCTTGAAGTATCATACACACCTTCCCAACTAGTTCCAACGGCCCGAATTTCCAGAGTAAGACTTCATACTGATAACCACCAAATACTAACTGAAGGTTCACTGCAGATAATATGAGATGAAGTTCCTCATCTCCTCGATAACCTAATTAGGATTCCATAAGACCCTAAGTGCAACACAAACACTTCGAATTCATACGATTCTTTCATTTCACGAGTATGAATAACCTGGCAAGAATCCCTTAAAGATTAAAAAAGAAGCTTCACCTTCCTATTATCCCATACGCAGTGAATAATGCGTAAAACTTATTTTATATGAGGAAATTAAATGTATGTACACTACGCATAACTACCCAATATATATGACGATATTTATCACAGACTACAGCAGTCATGTTCACTCATGACTTCTTACACTGATTTACATTGTCTATGCATATGCAAGCTTTCCATTGTAGCTGATAATGGGTATTTTCACTAATTTCTAGTGTTTCTGTGTCGAATATCACGCAGATGCTAACATCCTTATGACGCTGTATCATGGATGTCAGTGTATAAGATACACTAGAATTATGCCGTTGTAAATCCTCCCCTATTCTACCTGGCTCTCAGCATCATTGAAATCCAATCATCAACCAGGTGCACGTCTTTGAATAAGGCACACGTGTTGTGTGAAAGCTCATGATACTAACTGACTGCTGCATACCTCAGCTTGTGCGCCGTGACTCGAACTCATGAACACTAGTTGGAAGTCAACCATTTAGTCCGATGATTTACAGCTCAAGAAGCCTATATTCAAAAAGGATAAATCATTAACTTCACATGATTCGTATTGTTTGCTTGATCACTTTGAAGCTGACGTCTACTTGGTTCTATATTCATTCGTCAACATGAATAGCTAAGACAATATATGATTCTGACTTACTATGTGGAGAATGCTTCTAGATTATCTGACGAGATAATTTGAATTTATGCTGCCTTGAACAACCCATTGTATGTGACGATATTTACCATAGGCTGCAACAGTCATGTTCCCTCACATATTCTTGTACTTTATGTCTATACTTCTGTCTATTCATTTCGAGGAATGCTTCTTAAGAGGATTTGATGTACTCAAACGCAATAACTAATTATCTATAGTTATTGTTCACTCACAAATTCGAGAAATATTAATAACACAGTAGTGTATTTGGGTGAATTTTCTCTTTTGCCGACCATACCAATTTACCAGTGTTCCGACTATCTAACAGGATAATCGCACACGAGCAACGTAACACGACTATGTGCCAATTGTCATGGATGCTGATTGTATGCCTTCATCTTAGTGAGTCTGTCAACGTTATGAAGGTCAGCACCAAAGTTATGTCTCATCCGAATCCTACATTTTTCCGTTTTTAGGATTTTTCCCTTTGCTGCATCCCACTCCCACCCTAGTGGACCCATGACGACCATAAGACTATAGTAAGTAAGTAAGAAGCCAATAGTTTTACCATTGGTAAGACTCATCCAATTAGCTCACTAAGGAGAGTTTCCCCTGGCTTCTGAATCTACTCCAGGTTGTCAATGAGATAAAAATTTATCCAAAACCAAAAGTTTATCCGATCGCGTGGTGCTTTGATATTCCGTCCAGTGGTCGCGATATCTACGATAGAAACAAAGTTATGACCACGAAAAAGCAAAGCATTTATGCTCTTCATGTAAAATACAAAGGTGCAAGCATTTTGACTCATCGTACAAGGTGTATTCTTACTTGAGTAACATATTACAATCAGTAACAAAATAAACAAATATCTGATGCTTTTCCTCAACGTTTTCATCTTTGACAAAACAATGAGTAGACGTAAATTGTCTGAACCGTGCAATGTATTTGCGTAACACATTTCGAACTATCTGATCGCACACGTACTTGTCATAGGTATTTATATGAAAATTCATGAAGATAACGGGTGAGAAGATGGAAAGAGGCCAAGTAGGAAGGCTGAATTAAAGACCGAGTAACAATGGAAATCAACAGAGGGAAAATAATAGTACATCGAACTTGGTTTTCATAATGGAATTTACAAAGGAAGATTCAATAAGACAACAAATCGCTTATGAACACTCAAAGGTGAACTTAACTTCCTAAGGCCTCAACAAATATAAGGATCCATCCCCAACATGTTTTGTTAATATGTGCAAAGGAAGTAGCCACATCAATTCTGTGATCTCTCTCAAAAATATGCCTGGTGATCGAAGAACTTAGACGTCTGCTACCACTATTTATGGTTTCATGTTGGTAGCAGACGTCCAAATTCTTCGATCGCCAAACATATTGTTGAGACAGATCACAGAATTGATGTGACTACTTCCTTTACACCGATTTACAAAACATGTTGGGGATGGACCCTTAGATTTGCAGATTTCCCGAAACACGAAGTGGCAGATCCACATTCTCGATTTCTTGCTGTCATACGCTCACTACCGCGGGAATTAAACAAGTGTTACAGTGCATATGTTTAGCCCTAAAATAAGCGATCCTTATGCACTTCTCATAGCTGCACTACCGAAGAAAGGTGATCTTACAGATCACCAGCGCCTAGATGAATTGCTCCGTAACATCGAGCAAGGCAGTTTTCCGGCTACTGAAGTTCCCGCACGCATGCGAAAAGTTATGGGCACACAAAGGTTCGATAATGGCCTTTTCCGAGAACTGCTTCTCTCGAAACTACGACAACCGGTGCAAACCGTGTTAGTGACACCTTAATCGTTTCCCCTCGACGACCTGGCAGCCTCAGCAAATGAAATACTTCTGATCTCCAGGAGATCCATCTCCAGCCTTTATTTGTTCTGCGAAAAACCTAATGGCCAGGATTCAGAAGTAGCAGAGCTATCCAACTCTGTTAAACAGCTGCTGTGAACCCAAAGCCCTAGTTTGCGTAGCACATCACAGAAACCCGTCCCAGCTCATCGCAGTAACTCGCGTGGTTGTTCAAAACCTGAATCCAAGAGGGTACAAATCCCTAAATGGTGTGCTTCCACGGTACTTATGATGAAGCCAGAAAATGTTGGAAAACATGTGGTTTCGACACAGGTGCAAACTGGGGAAACTGTCCGGCAGGCGCGCGTTAGTGGCAACCGTAGGTGGCGGGTAAAGCCGTTTGCTGTGCGCCACTGACGTAAAAATGAGAGTTCATTAGCTCGTCGACACCAGCCCAGAAGTTAGCTTTCTTCCCGCACCGGCAAAGGAACATCACCATGACCCATTCTTCAATCTCAAAGCAGCCAGCGGCAAGGAGATAGCAACATCTGGGAGACGGTATGCCCACCTCAACCTAGGTACACGTAAACCCACTCGCTGGATTTTCCTTCTAGTTGGTGGTTCTGTGTCCACCATCGGCATACATTCCATGAACCATCACGATCTACTCGTGGATGCTCGCCGACGACGGCCGACGGATAACAACTCAGAGTCGTCTGTTGGCACCACCATCTACCACGGTGAGAGTTTAGCCATAGCTAGAAATAAACACTCAGGTGACGCGTCCTATCAGGCAATGTTAGGGAAGCATCCAGAGTTATAGTAACCGAAACATACTCTTCCGTGCATAGCCAGCAATGTTATGCATCAATTTGCAACCACAGGTCCACCTGTCGTATCCAAAGCACGCCGTCTAGCCCTCGATGAGCTCAAAACGGCGAAAAGTGGATTCAGCCACATGATCGAAGTGGGCGTTGTCAAACCTTCAAGTAGTCTTCGGGCATTACCACTGTAAACGGCTCCCAAAAGCGATAGCAACGACTAGCGTCCAACCAGTGATTACCGATGGGTTACCGCTGAAACAACGCCAGACTACTATCTAGTACCTCATATCTTCAGCTCGACCGCGACTATACAAGGAGTTAAATTATCCTCTAAAATTGATCCAGTAGAAGCTCATAATCGCATACCTATGGTAGCAGAAGATGTGTCAAAAACAACCATTATTACTCCTTTTGGATCCTTTGATTTCCTAGGCATGCCTTTTGGTCCTTGGAATGCAGCACAAACATTCCAACGCTTTGTGGGTAGTGTCTTCCTGGTTTGAATTTTGTCCATGTCTCCATCGATGACTGTCTCCTTGCGAATCCAAATAAAGAAACTCAACCTAAACATTTCGACCTCGTATTCAGCAAACTGAGAAAGCCTGGCATCGCAGTCAACGTGAAGAAGCGTGAAACAGAAGTTGAATCACTCAGCTTCCTTGGGGTATACTACCGACAACGAAGAAATACACCCATTGACAGATAATGTGCCTGCTATCACGAAGTTTCCAAAGCCAACCACTGGAAAGCCCCGGTTTTTTCATGTTTTCTATCCTTTTAGTAGCTTTCCTGGATAGCTGTTCTGTTTTAAGACTTTCCATGACAAGTCACCTGTCTGCTTTCTGAGATTCCACTTTATTTGGCATCCTTTTCGACCTTGTCAACAGATTTTGAGCGACATTTATCTTAGATTCTGATGGGTGGGCTGAACCAAAGTCAAGACACTTGTTAGAATGTGTATCCCTTCGTCAGACATCGATTTCAAGCATCTCGTCGTTGCTTCTTACACCCCTACAGTCTAGGGAAGTTAGCGCTTCTGATTCTGCTTCTATCTCACAAGTGAATTTTGAGGAGTTGAATCGGGTGTTGAGTACTTTGAAAGGATCTTCTAGACCTTGTCTTTTGCACATGACAAAAGTGTCATCAGCATACCTCCACCATACTCTTAGTTTCAAATATTGTGTGGGCTAAATAGGTCTGATTCTGCCTTGTAACCGTATGGATTAGCTACAATAGGCGGCGGAGATCAACTCATTGCTATCCCACTGGTCTAACGATAAAGATTTCCTCGGAAGGTGAAAAGGGTTGAGGGGAAACATAATTTCAGTTCATCACAGATACCAGTGATGGAAATACTATATCTAAGTGATATGGAAGCATCTAATTCTAATAAAAACCTAACGGCTTTCCTCCTCTAACCAACAGGAAAACTTTTATACACAGAAACAGCATCAAAGCTAACCACTGTTTCATCATTTTAAATGCTTCTCTATAACTGTTCATGCCTAAATTATGATGAATCTTCAGTGGCACGTACTAAGTTGTTTCGTAATGGTTAGGGCATTTTTGTCAGGTACCATAAAAATAGGCTACATGTTGGGGAATTAGTAAAATCCAAAACTGGGTGAATCGGAAGGTTCGGTCTGTGAAATTTGGGAAGACCGTAGCATTATAAAGCTTAAATATCTTTGGTGCCAAATAGAACCGGGAGACATTGCACACTTTTGGTTTACCTTTGCCAAGTGTAGGCCTATATTTCTTGTTTTCCATCCCTTCAGGAATTCTAAAAGATAAGTGGTCTGTGACGTTTTGCTCATAGTTTGATGTGTTCATGACCACAGTAGTGTGGCCCTCACCAGCCTACATGATCCGCATATTTTTGTCATTTTTGAAGACCAACGTGCACGCCCTCCTTTTTTGATTAATTAGAATACGTGGGACTTCAAATCCCACTTCTGCGGTATTTTACTGGATTGGTCTCAGCGCCAGTTCTAGAGGTGGTGCAGCTTTGAGTACGATTATTGGCGGACAAGTAAAAATACACCTTATATGATGAATCATACTAATTCGGTGCCCATGTTTTCCCGAACCATCCAGTCCACAGTTGGTCAGGATACGTTTGAAAGCACTTCAATCTTGTTTTTTTGAAAACCATTGCCCATTTGTTAGCAAACATATGATACCACAACGATTGAAAGCACCTCAACGAGAAAAAACCTTTCGAAGGGTTAAAAGTTTGCACATATTCATGCGCTTTATACAGTTGCGTATGTTTCTAAATGTTCTTGCAACCTAAAAGTTCGCCGTAAACACTTTTTCGTTGTGCGCAAGATAGTACTATATCTGTTTTTCTGCTTGGGTCGTTGAGAAATTCTGTAACCGCGTCTTATACCAGTCGGCTGTTGCGACGTATAGGGTGGCGGTCAAGTGGCATCTTGACGACGAGCCATTTGTAGTCACCGTCCGGATGCCAAGCGTTGTCACTCCCTTGCGTCACCATTTGCAATTGTGATGCCCACAGACTGTTCGACAGGTTGACCAGAACTATCCCGAGCTTGTGGTCAGCCTCATTATTCACTGTTCTTAGATTCTCAGGGGCCGGACGGCGTGCTTCGGATGCCGCAGGTGGACGTGGGGTTGCAATGTAATGCATGGCACCGCTGGTTAAGCATGGAACAGTATGCGTTGGGTTTCCTAATTCCGTATATTTATCTTGCAGTGTTCGATAGGACAAGTGGACTGTGTGCTTCGCTCTTACCACTGCCAAAAGCGTTCCAACCTATGGGGTTACACCGATAGATAAATTCTTGTTGTTATCTATCAGTCGTCGTCGACTAGCATCCATAGGTAAGAGGTAATACCCAAGGGAATCTATACCAATGATGGGCATAGGAACATCAACTTGAAAGAATATCCCGTGAACACGTTTTGGTAAACCAAAGTTGACATAGGCGTGTGACAACGTTCAAATTAATTAACGAGCAAAACCGGACTGTAGTTATCTGCCATCAAACAGAAAGCAGAGACGTAGCTGGATAATACCTTTATCAACAACAATACGAATGAACACAAACCATTCATGCACAACATGAAATTCACACCAGAAACCCTCTCTGACTGTCCCACACAGCCAAGCTAGTTGTGATTCGAATTGGCGCTTCCTTTTCCATTCGGGTCTTGCTACAGGTATAACGGAATAAATGATTTCAGACTGCCTTCTGATTACTCCGTTGACCGTAGCGATGCTTATTAAAACGTCTTTACGCTCTCTTTTGATATTTTCCTTTAACCCTAACCAATGTTGTACTTTTTTTAGAAAAAGAAAGAAAAAAGACCTCATGAAGAAAAGCAGAACTCCCTTCACATTCAAACAAAAATCGACTGAAATGGTTCAGTGAGTCCGCTCATCTCTTGGACTCAGTGTCTGATAGCCACAAGGTTCTGTTTACGTGGAGCATGCCTGTAAAGTAAGCGACCACGGAAGAAGGGCAACAAATGTCACCTTCTTCCAGATAAAAGTATGCCCTGAGCCCCCAAAAGATGAGTCGGATACTTTTAATGGAGGACCGGCCGCTTACTGGCAACTTATAACAGAGTTCAAACTGTGTATTTTATTAAATATGGGGTGCGACGGCCATCGCCTACTGTATTTGCTACATTATTGTCAGATGAAGATGTATGAGGCTATAGAGTGGAAGTCTGTGAGACGGTTAGATCAGATGACGACGGGATTCAAGCTAAAAACAGTGGACGGCCAGTTTAGAGTTGGCAGGAGTGGCTCTTCTGAGTTCGAACAATGTGGAGACCTCGGTTGGCTTGCTGATAAGGAGAGGTTCCAACCCGAGAGCCTCAGGTGCCCAGATGAAAGCAACATGGGATGTCTTTGGATTTTGGTTTGATCCTAGTAAGGAATCCTCGACCAGAAGGAGAATATTATCCACTGTCTCGACTCTACTGGACTCAGTGGATTTATCCGCCCCGATTTGCCTCCTTACAAGCAACGCTTGAGAAGTTTTGTTTAGTATCAACCTGAGTTCCAGTGACCTATAATTGTGGACAGATTGTTCGACATTCATGCAAAATCTGGGACTAATAGTTATGTCAAGGGGTACTAAGAGTGAAGATGGGGAGATGTAAAAAGACTCAATCGCCTTTGTTGCGTGATGCTTTGAACCCAGTTTTGGAGCTCCTACTTACTCCTGGGACACTACCAAACACTGGCCACTGAACAATGTACTATCCTTTGGCAAAACTTAAATGCAATCCATTTTCGAATCTGCCAGCACTTCAGCTTTGTTTTCAGTTGGAGTAGACCCAACCTTTCCGCGACTATCTCTCAGAAGACTGAAACAATGCATACGCTGTATATAACTCCTGCGTTGCATGGTTATCTTTCATCTTATGGAAACGGGCTTGTTAGTGAGTTGTTCGATGACTCTTCCAGACAGTTTGCCTACCGCTACAACGAAGCAGCTGCACCGACTGTCGGTCCGCCGTCTATTATACATTTAGGCACTATGCAGCAAGCTTGATTATTATTTCAGGAGTCCACCATCAGACTGTGACCGGGGCTGCAGTTACAATAATCAGCTAAAGTACCTTCTAGATTTGACGACCTCCGGGAGTTCCCACCTGTTCGTGAATTTGGCCCGAGAGATGAATACATAAATGGTCGCCGTGACCTACTCTGTCAAGAATACCACAAAGACTGTAACTGCAGCTGGCACCCCATTCCTGGAGATAACTTGATCCTCAGATTTGAAGACAGTGGTGTTAGAAACAGAGCAAGAAGTCTGTTCCATTACTGCTACCCCACTAGTCATGTTTTGAATGGCATCATTCCAGATTATAGTACGTATCGTGCACCATCTCATAGGTCGTTTGGCAGTCGGTTTTCTCTGCTTGATGTTCAACCGGTGAAATTTGACCAAGGAAATAACTGCGCTTATCGTTTAGAAACCTGGACTCGTCCACTTCATCTACTTGACCGAGGGACTGCCTACCATAAGCCCAGGTTACAAGATGACCATGATTTCTCAGTTAACCTCCCGTGAACTGGTTATGGTACGCCTAGTGCTACATCTAAACGTCTACTTAAACCCGGTGCTCCTGATTACAAACAGTATCCTCGAAGGATTCGACCTCCACCTCCATTGTAGAACCACCCGCCTGATCTGGTCCCTGAGGAATTTGGATATATACCTCGTGCTTACCTGAATTTTCCAGAAGCTGGAATATGAACCGTCTTCGATAAACTGCTCGGGGTGCGTGGTGTCACGAAGTGGGGCATAAGAGGGGGGAAGGCATGCTGCAACACCCTACCGTACATGTGTTTATGATGATGACAATTGGAGATCCCTGTGACCGAACTTCCAGCCTTGACGATCGTCCTCATAAAGAAGTTATTACAAAGGTAGTAAGCTCATTTTAAATGAAAACAAACACTGTCACGCTGCAAATGAAGCACCTGCAAGAGACTTTAGATCGTAACAAGTAGGCTCGCCTCTTCATAAATAAATAAATAAATATTTTATTCTCATATTCGTATTTTAACATGAGAGACGCCAGTTTACAGGCATCATCACATTGATATATGTTGGAAAATGTACAAGGTTGTACGGGACCTGAATGGTATGGAAGGGAGGTCAGCAATTTGATTGAAAGCATCGGAAGATTCCACAAGTTATGAAATGGATAAGAAAATACCGATTTTCGGCAAAAACAGTGTTAAAGTTTAAATCATTTTTGGCCACACCTTCTTTCACCAGTGGTGGCACCAAGGCCCCGCAAAATTCCAAGTTCCGTTACAAGCAGTCGACATGCTTGATTCGTCTTCGCAACGCCTCGTTACGCCAGATAAACTTTTAGTTTACCATAAATTCTTGTGCTTATAGTTTCGGAGCTACTATAAGAAGTGAAATACTCAGTCATTCTGGTATATGTGCCCGGTTGGAAGGCCAGCGGTGCGAAGCTACCATCTAAGGGACTAAGACTGAACCCCTGTAAGTCTGAACCTCGATTGAATTTGCGATGCTACATCTATCCAGCCCGTGGCTGGGCAAGCTTACGTATTCCTTTTGGTGCCCGGACTGGACCATGTGTTTGGCTAGGTCTGTGAGGTCTGGTGTTATGCCAGAGCGATGACTACAAACCATGCACCGCATTTCGGGGCGCGGGTGTCAACACGACATCTAATTGTGATATGAGTGTGGAGGTACCAAATCATTTGCAGACGACTTAATCTTTTGTCGGGGAGACGTGAGTGCTCGAGCAACTGTCACACTGCCAGGAATTGAGCCCTATCCCTGCTTGACGCAATGATTTGAGGGCCTGGTCATCATTCGTTTCCCGTTTCTACTGGACTCGAGTCTGGTATTCCATCACATAGCATCTGCATGTATGCATGTTTATCATGAGGTATGCATAGGTGTTTATGTGTGGATTACTCAATTATTTACTTACATACATATGTGTACATAAGCGCGAGTTATATATGCTTATACGCATGTGTCTGTGTACATGTATGTATATGCGGTGTGCAGATGTGCGTATGTATCCTTTCTTGTGGTGTTTCGTGTGTACATGTTCGATATACTTGCCAACCACCTATGCACACGTGGACACATAGATTTCATGAAATACACACATATGTAGATATGTGCATTATTCATATATATCCTCGTGTATATGTGGGAGCGTGCCATACATGCGTATATGCGTTTGTCTTTGTACATGTACGTGATATATATGAGCATGCATTTGTTTATGTATTTTCTGTTCTGTGTGTACAGGCAAGGTATACCTGGTGCCCATCAGTATGCGTAAGTGTATATGACTGGATAATATTTGATCATTTGTTGCTATACGTAGATGATGGTGAGTATGATACATATATATACCTATATGCAAAAGTGCATGCATGTTTATGCAGTAGCGTATATGTAAATATATATATATATATATATATATATATATGCAAGCACATGTGCGCATATACATTCGCGCATCTCATCAGTATGCCTGCAGTATGTAAACTTTATCCACCTGGTGATGAATTCGGATGCAATCTGCGCAGCTTCAACACCTGTAGGGCCAGCTTTGGCTAATATGGGCGTAGTAGAATGTAGAACGAAAGTACGGTGATCCCCACCAGGGATTGCCCCGGTTCTCCTGTTTAGTTTGATGATTTCGATGATGTATCCCATAGACTTTCTCCACCCATAGATCATTCTGAAGATGAAATGAATAACAAGGTTCAGTCGGTCATCAGTCATCATAAGATAATCATGTTAGGATCAATAGAATGAATACTGTGGACTGGATCACTTTGAAGCAGACGTTACAGGGTTATAAATTTTGGTACGTAGGCAGAGACATGACTGAATGCATTGCGATGTGTCTTTGATCGTCTGGAGGGATTGTCCTAGTTAGTGTGGTGGAATAAACGATTAGAAATCCTCCTGAGCGTTCTGCTTCACAGTATTGATATTCACCTTAATACTCTAACCCTCTTTATGGATATTATCCCGTACCCTTCGATCTGCGTGATATTATTTTCATCACTAACTACCAGAAATAGCCATGGTCTGGCCAACTAGCATTGTTGGTGGGTGATGACTGAAGGTGAAGTGGAAATTCGGACCATGGCCGGACTCAAACATGCAGCCACCGAGTTTCCGGCCCGATACTGTACCAATGGAGCTACGAGGCCCGACCACTGGTTGGTTTTCATTCCACTGCAATCACCAAGGCTTTGCCACATCATCATGCGAATTTGTGATGCGTTACTACCACTTTATCGTACTCATGCTGGCTGGATGGTCAGGACTCCTCATCTTAGTCCAAATCTAACTGAATCAGGGGGGTGGAGCATCATATTAATAATCAGACATATCTCAGGCAGTCAAAACTGATGGCACTATTTTGTCATTTAGCCGTCTTTCTTGACTTAATACTCGCTATCTACCTTTACTTGCTTGAACCTTGCCACGAATACTCCACTTTTTTGCCGGGTTACGGTAGACCGTTAACGGCATAGCGTTGTTTCACTGTTCCCTACACGTTCTCGATCCACTTAGGGATATGCTGTTCAGAGACTGCTTGTCCCTGGTTGTCTACCTGAAAAGTTTACAGCCTAGTCTGACTCTTGTAGACAGACGTTTGAGCCCATTTTGTTACGAATGTTACCAGCTTGCTGTGAGTTTGTGATCTTCATCACCTACCGACCCCTTTTTGTCCTACAGGTTGAAAATTTGAATCAGAGAACTGGTCGTCGAACGTATAGTGCAAAGGTACCTATTTATTCCAGATTGTATAATGATTAAATGGTACTGCATATATAACCTAAATATAACCGTACCAATTGTGTTACGTTGTCATTAGGACACATTTGGCTATGAGGAACTCAAGAAATCCAATCAAACCACAAAGAAAGGACGCGGTGCTGTACTTTTGGTCAATTTGAAACAGTTCTGTACCGGGTGCTTCACTCCGGCCGGAATGATCGTATTTGGTAATAATAGTGGGTATGCCTTTCAGCAGAAGTTTCGGTCACCTTTCCGTCAGCTGCTCACAGGCCGAAGTATGGTCCATGATGGCGTTCGTTGGTGGTCACGGGAAGAATGCTAACTTCTGCGCCAGTGTCGACGAGGTGGCGAAGTGTCGTTTTCACATCAGTGACGTGCAACAAATGGCTTTTTCCTCCACCTACAGTTGCCATCAGTGCACTCTAGAGAGGCAGTTTCCTGGTTTTGTGCTGTCTTTGTGGAAGGTGCAAGGCACTCAACAATTTCTGGCTTCTTCACCATTGGTATAATGCAACCAGCGCCACTTAGGATTTTCGACCAGTCAATACCTGCCAGAGGGTCAAGCGAAATGTTTCTATGGGAAGAAACATGTTGCTGTTTTGTACGTAGTGATTCAGATCTTCGAGTTCACAGAAGCCATTTAACAGAGTTCCATAGCTATCATGCCTGAATCCTGACCTTCTGGTTATCCGAGGACAGGGTGCACGTTGGAGGCAGGTTTAATGGTCATCTCCGGTATTTTTGTATCCTTAACACCTTGCCTACAGAAGTCAGCTTTGGCGTACAGAAGCCTTGTTTCTTCATTGTCTGGTCAGTATGGTAAGAGCTGAGTTAGGTGTGTCGTCTGTTTAATGAGGATGAATCAAATGGTTTGGTTGCATGTGGATGGGTAGGGAAGTTAATGATATGAGCAAAAGAAATAACAGGTGAACTCTACGGGATTGTGTCAAAGTGCCAAAGATACTCATATTTATTCTGTTCACATGCTTGTACGAAACAATTCTACTTCCGTGAACGAACAGATCGAAAAAAACTCATCGAATTAAGGATCGATGGCGTTAATTCCCATACAGTCCAGTGTTCCGGAAAGTTTGGTTGCAGATGTTGTTTGGGACTGCCTGAAAGGAAACAACATCGTCCATCACACCTAATATGGCTTCAGAACGGAAGGGTCATGAGCCGCAAACTTGATGACCACATGGAAGGACTGGGCCACCAGATGGGACAACATTCAACCAGTCCGCGTTATCTTTCTGGACTTAGCCAAAGCTTCCGATAGCACCCCACGCTACACAACGCCAGCTAAACTTGCGAGGGTGAGTATCACTGAACCACTCTTAGCATGGTTCACAGCATATCAAGAGGATATAGAATTCCGCGCAGAAGTAAACAGAATTTGGCCAGCCTGGAGAAGTGCAAGAAAAGATGCCCTTCAGGATGCAATCCTTAGACCACTCCTTCCTGAAATAAGACGTATCTTTTCTCCACATTATCACCAGCAACACTTATCTTTCCACAAATACTTTTCACTCTTTTTCTCATTCCCCATTCACTTTGTTTCATGCACTTTTTAAGTAGCGCTTATATGTACTTGCGGGTGCTTACGAGAACAGAAATTTCAAATCGTTGACCAATTTCGTGGTTAGCTCCGTTTCATACCAAACAAAGCAAGCTACAAATCCCAAGAAAAATAACTTTCAGATGGACAATCTCTACCTCCAGGAAAAACGTAAAGACTCCTGCCACCCTAGAAGGAGTACAACCTAACAAAAAGAACTGAGCCCCAAGACCTGGGAAGGATAGCTTACAAACTACAAGTTTCCTCTAGTCGTACTATTGCCGCTGGATTTTGTATGTTAGCAGTTCGTCCGCGCCACTTGCACTTTAATATTGCTGCGCGGCAAACCTGTAGGTCATTGTTGTTGCCTATGTTGTTTATTATTCAATATTGGTGCGACAGAGCTTGCACGAGGTAGGAGTACTGAAATGGAGGGTTGTTTAGTATTTTGACTACCGTGTTGTTGTGTGACAGCATTTTGAAGATAAATTGAAATGCACCTATCAGTATTCTCTTCATTGAGGGAACGATCGTCGAATTGTGATAATTGCATTTCATTTGTTATTCGTTACCTAGCAGCTGCTAAGCTTAAAGTACTCTATCTGCATGCTATTTAAACACTTGAAAAATGTAGAGAAGTGACTCAGAGGGCCAATCGCTATCCTTAGGACTGTTAGACTTTTTTCACCACAAGGTGAGATAAAAGGAAGTGGAAAAATAATTCTCTGAAAATCCAGTTATTCGGGCGTGGTCCGAAGGGGGTTGGTTACAGTTTTCTCCGCACGTTTTCATCATGTCCTCAAATCTTGTATACGCTTTAGGATTCATTAACGCGGTACAGCCCTGTTTCAATCCTAGGGAGAACTAGGAAACTTAGGTGTAGACTTTTCGCCGCCTTTCCAATTATTATAATTATCCTTGCATACTTTTTGTATCACAAAATTCATCTGGAATTACTATTCTCGATTTCCTTTTTTTCTTAGTCAACCACATTTGAGCATTCTGTTCATCCTTTGCAGATTCTTGAATCGCCGAATTTCATCAGCCTTCTAACAACTTGTCGTAAAAAGCCATATCGACTCGTGGTGTTTTCAAAAATGGGAGCAGGTGGGTGAGGTGATTTTAAATCTAAATTTCCTGGAGATTTGATCTCATTGCACTCAACCCCATTTCTTCATTAGCATAAAAGCATTTGGTAAGGTGGATTAGTATTTTTCTAGTGTCGTAAAGTGATCGCGTGGGACTAGTTCTTGTTAAATACTCCTTACCTGATATATCTGCTTCAATTTGAACCTATTGTGGTAGTTTTGAATACGCGTTTCTATTAAAGCTGCAGTGCACCACTGAATTCCTTGTTATTTCTCCTAAAAGAGTGGTCAAATAGATGGGTACTTGAAATTGCAGTCTCTTTATGCTGGATGGAGAATATAAGTTAAAAGACTGAAGTCAGTTGATAAGGTTTGGAACTGTTAGCTATTCACTTGGCTTCAGCTTGTGCTATGCGTTCCTATTCATCGCCTCCTCCGCCGAACAAAGCTCGCTGAATTACCTTAAGGTTCAAGCTGACCAGATTTAGACCCGGGATTAGTTCTTGAAATGTTTGACTTATCCTACACTAGGGTCTTCGAAATGGTAGGAATCAACTTGTGAAAACTCTTGGTGATGGCTGATAGTCGGTTACAGTGGCTCAGGTATAGTGACACTGTTACCAGTACTGTAGACGATTTCACTAATCCTCATTCCCTAGTTGTCTCTCCCGTACACTTTTGTTTACATTAGTATCGTTCCTTTTTAGTCCACTTGTTCTTTGCATGTTGCTGTGAAGTATGTAGAATTGAATTAATGCACTTTGTGCGGAGTTCTATGCTAATTTTTTATCTTGCAAAAGGTAAAATGAACAGCACTATAACAGAGATTTCTGAAGTAGTTTGCCATTAAAAGTAAAAAAAAAAAAGTCTGCCTGTGAAGGCCTTCTTGATAAAATTGTCTGTGGTTTGTTACTTCTTGGAAATGATTCTGCTATTTTTTGCTTAACCCAGCTAGAGACATCGTTTATTGGCAAGAGCCTATCAAGTCAGGTATCGTTGCCACCGTTGGCCTGACACTCATGCTGAGCTTGTCGTGCATGTCATTTATTTCTGTGGTGGCTTACGCAGGGCTTGCACTGTTTTGCTGCACGACTGCACTAAAACTGTATGATTTTTCTTGGGTACAAAGAAGTCGGAACGGGAGACATCGAACCAGTCACTTGAGTAAGTTAATGTTTTGTACGTTTCTCACAAAATTTTATCTGTTTAGCACATACCAAGTATCACTGTTGCTTCGGAACGAATCCGATTTGTGCACATTCGTGCAGTAAGCAATTAGCAACACATATTGTTTAAGCTAACGAAATGCTACTTGATTGCCCGAATCCCGGGAGTTGGGTCGGGGCTTAAACGCGTGACCCTTTGGTTGAAAGTCAACTCCCAAAACCAGTGAGCCACAGTTTGGGATATTCAGTCAGTAAATTTTGTTTTCAAACTGCCGATAGCCAGTCTATGTGAAGTCGTACTGCTGCCTGACGGGTATGATGTTAGTAAGGTGTCTTCATTGGATGATTGGCAGTGCCACACTGATGCTGTTTGGGCGGCGGTAGAAAAGGTCTACCCCCAAAATAGCACACTCCTTGCTGCCCCACAGTCTTCCGGTGCCCGCAGCATGAGTTTTCTCTCTTCGATGTTAGAACAACTATACCTCAAATAAACAACCCATTAAAGGCTGTGACACATCAAACAGATATCCCACGCGCTCTCAGGTCACCTAAATTGTTTTCCTTTCAGATACTTTGAGAAGAAGCAGCCTTCAACGGTGTAGACAGTCGGAAAGTGTCAACTGCTCCCACGCTCCCAGTAGTATTCAACATCCAAGCAAAAATAACTTATCCTCCTTTGCCTTCACTTCCCTATGCTAAAGTTAGGCCTCGCACTTTGTGACCATTGCCAACGGTCAAAGCCATCAAAAACTCATTGCTAGTCTCCTAAGATTCTACCAATCACTTCAGATAGGAGATTTCAACGTGCAAACGTTTTGCCAAACTGAACACCAAGATTCGCTCACCAAAACTTAGGAATCTCTAGCCATGGATGCATACTGCGTCTTTGAAACAAGTATACAGGACCTAAGTGTGGTTATTAAACTGACCTCAACTGACCATAGTAGTGAATCTTCAAAATGCACCTTAAGAGTATCTAGAGACTCAGTGGTTGGCTGTCGTGGACTCGCTGGTGTAGACATAGCATTGAGCTGTAGAATGGAATAGTGGTTAACAGCCGTTTATGTACTGTTCGACTGAATGGGTCTGTAAGAACTAGGAAGGATCATGAGCCTGACTAACCGACGCCTTTTCGTAATCTCTATCTACGCACCCCACGAATATAGCTCGGATAATGTAAAGATTGAACTCTATGAGAAGCTGTCAACTTTACTGCGGAAAGCAAAACGTTCGGATATAGGCATAATTATAGGTGATTTTAGCGCTAAAGTTGGAAGGCTGAGCCAATCGAAAAAGTAACTTAGAGGGTATCTACGGAATCCAATACCACCTGGACGACAACGGTGATTGTCTCTTACAATCTTTTTCTCATGATCATTTGCATCTGGCTAGCACTAACTTTCAGCGTAGACAGACACTCTCACTTGGCGTCCACCGACATCAAACAGACGATGGACACTGATAAATCATATTGCTGCAAGCTATCGGTGGGGAGGAAAGGTGGAGGATTTCTGCGTCTTTCTGGAGTACCAGTTCGTATTCCGATCACACTTTAGGGCAGGAACGTGTAGGAATATGCATTCCTGCTCGCAGAGAACGGGCGGCAGTTAAGGCTGTCTATGCTCGATTGGAAGATGAAAACATCAAATACGCATTTATCTGAACGTGACAGCACTGCTTATCCTGAGGAAACCTGGCGTAATACGTGGTCTGCTGCAGAAACAGTGTTAAAGGTAGTTGGTAACTTACACTAGATGGTTAGCGAACGTCATTGGATTTCTGCAACTTCATCGAAACTGGCCGATGCGAGAAGACTGATTCCAGCTGACTCTGGACTACAATGAAGAGTGAAAGTAACTTGATCGTAAACTGACTGGGAGTCTTTGCAATGATCGCGAGAGGTGGTGGTGGTGGCGAAAGCAAGAGAGATGGAGAATGCGTCAGCTTTGGGTAACATCCGGCAACTACTTCGGGTTACTAAAGATACCAGTAAGAAGGAAACGATGGTTTGTGAAACCACCACTGAAAACGACGGGACACAGATAACTTACCTCTCAGGACAGACGATCAGAATGTTGGGTGGAACACCTTGGAGCATAGTTCAACTGACCCATAGCAACGCTTCCAGTCTGAAACCGAATGAGACCTAGATGTCGGTCTTTTAAGTCACTTTGAAGTTGAGTAGGCTGTATGAAACGTGGAATAATGCAAAGCAGCAGGACCTGATGGCTTTCCACCTGCAGTTTTAAAGGATGGAGGTAGGAAATTGTTGACTAGTGTTGGAAGTATTACGAGTGTATATGAATTAGAGGTATTGCCGTCAGAGTGGTCTAGTTCCCTGACCATCCCAGTTTATTCGAAGGGATAAAAGTCTCCCTGTGACAACTGTAGGGGAATCATTCCGATTACCATCGTGCTCAAGACCCTAGGATTCATAGTTAGCCGATGCCATGTTGGAGCTTGATAACAGCGAAATCGATAAAACCAGCCAGGATTCAAAACCGAACAACAGTATGTCGATCGAATTTTCGCCCCCCGACGGGCTCTGGGACACCAGCATACGTACCAGGGGCCCATACTTGCCATATTTGTTGATCTGAAGGCGGCATTCGACTGTGTCAACCGTTAGGCGTTGTGGTAGTATCTGACCGTAAGGTGAGTATCGAGTAAGTTTATAGTGCTTATCAAAGCTCTCTACTCGAACTCAAACAACCTCGTACGGGCTTGTGTTGAGTCGTCATCAGAACTGCCGACAACTGGTAGTGTATGTCAGGGATACCTACTGTCTCTTCTCTATGAACGTACTAATGAACATAACATTAGGTACGTCTGACTTCATTGGGATTTATTTACTCCTTGGAGGTCAACTTATTGGCTCGGAGTTTACAGACTATATTGTCGTGGTGGGTGGAAACGCTGACAAAATGCAGGGTCTTTTGATGGCGTGTGGCAGAAATCTAAGTACGTTTGGCATGTGTTTCTCACCTGTCTAATGCAAGAGGATGCTCCGGGATTGACCTGCAACAACTTCCAGTTTAAAAATAGGTGGTAAATTAGTGGAATGCATTGACCACGTCTCTTACTTAGGTAGCTGCATCAGCCCGAACGGGCTGGTTGCTGTTGAAATCTCAGCTAGGATATAGAAGGCTTGTTTTGTGTTTGCCAGCTTACATCATCCCCAGCGACCACTGGTGAGATATCCGCCCACCTTTCAAGGGGCTGCTATACTGCGCTGCATTCCGTTCTGTCCTGCTATACGGCTGCAGAACGTGGCCGTTAAAAGTAGAAGACATGAAGCGGCCACAGATGTCTTTGTAGCTTTTGTTGTATTTGGTGGAATCACTGTGTGAAAAATGTTGAAGTCAGGCCAAGGTTATCAAGCAAGACAGGTAAGTCGATTAACAAAGCTGCGATCCTTAGTTGACTGAAATGGCTTGGATATATGCTGCGCATGTCGATTTCCCGCCTTCCTCAACGTGCCATGCTGGGGATTTTGGATTAGGTTGGAAGAGGATTCAGAGTAGCCAGATTAAGACGTTGCACTAGTCACTAAGGTCTATCACTACTGATTTGAGTCGTGTAAAGAGACGTAGACTGTTTGATGTGGCTCCTCAAAAAAGACAGGAAAAATCAACATAGAACACACTTCACAGTTGCATGCAAAGAACAAGTCGACAGAAAAAGACTGATATCAATATGAAGATAGCGTTTAGTGCAAATATTGAAGCTCAATAAGATGTCAAAGAGTGTGTACATCTCTTCCATTGTGACCGATTTTCAATCAGCTTGACTAACACCATATCTAAGATCGTAGGTTTCATAATTATGCAACACATCACTGGAGAAAATTAGGCGGATTTCAGACCTCGATGCGAATGAATCGATCAGACTTTTAATCTTCAACTGTCTTCGTAACAGACATACTTTACTGGCGACCGACACCAATCATATTACTAGATCTGGAGGTGGCATTCGACTCTGCTGACCGAAATGTGACAGTGTTTGACTATGAAGGCAGTAATGAACAAGTATATTATGCTAATCAAAGCTCTCTACTCGAATTAATACAGCCTCTTTTGAACTCTTGGAGAGCTATCTAAGGCAACAGTGTCCACTGCCACAATTCCTTTTCAGCTTTTTTACAGACGTGCTAACGGGTATAACCCTAGGTACTTCCGACTTTACACGAATTAACTTACTTCTCGTAGCCGTCGAATGCAAGATGGTTCAGAAATCAGTGGTTAAGGTCTTGGTGACATGGCCAAAAATCGATCACAGTAGCGCAGATGTATATTCACTCCCTGACACATTCGAAAGCTCGAATATTCACACTAACCGTTAGTTTGAGATTGTTCTTTCACACGACTTTATCTACATTGATATCACTTTTTCTGTTCACTTGTTCTTTGTATGCTGCTTTTAAGTGTGCTAGCTTGAATGGATGCACTTGTGTGCGAGGTTCTACACTGATTTTTTTCTGTCTGTCTGCGTATCTGCAGAGGTCAGGAAACTGCTCTCTTCTTCATTATTCCAACCTGAGTTGCTAACTGCCACTCAGACCACTAGTAACTCCCTATAAGGTTGTTGTTTAGAAGAATAAATCACCAGTGGGCAACCGATATGACCGTCTAATCCTTAGTGCTTACCACTGTCCGAAGTCTATCGATCATGTTTTTCCATTTGGCCACTAAGTATTTTGACAGCCTGTGCTCGTCCCATGCTCAAAAATTTATTGTTTGTAGTACGAGGACTCCACCACAAGCTGTGTAAATTATAGGGATAACTTACAAGTGAAACCTCTGAGCTTTTGAAACATTGTTGCTGTCACCAGCGGTGATGGGACATATTGCTGTAACCACAAGATACTCCCAACTAATATCGGTAAATATTCTACTTGTGGATAAAGTTATTTTGAGTGTTTAGTGACTATCCATTTCCGTAGTGTCACATTAGTAAGGAATGTAATAGATTCTCACCACAGCTTCATGTCGGTATTATATCCTGAAAAGAATTATACATATTTTTATTATGCCATCAAAGTATCATGTTATTTACCTATTTTTCATTATATGTACATGAATGCGAAGAAATTCGTGGATTAGACGTGTCACTTGGGAATTATTGTTATGTTTAAGCTACAGTAAATGAAATTGTTTCTAATTCGTTAACGCGCGTAACCTGTAATCAGTTGGTCTTAGGATCAGACTCAACCGATGTCGTCTGAGGTAGTTGATTCCTCACACACCCACATCCTAGTAAATAATACGTGTACTAAATGTCTGAGTTGTTGTAAGTATTGTTATTATCATTCTTATTATTGGTTGTGCACCAAATTTTTAAACGCATGTACACAAGTGAAGCATTTTTCATTTTGTCAGAAATCCTTTTTTATCAACTTTATTCATATGACACTAATCTGACATTCAGTCACTTCATCTTAGAACGTAATCTCTTTTTGAATTCACCTTTTTAGTTCGTATCTTTATCATGATATCCAGCTACCACAGGATAAAATTGCTGAGCGTGTCGCAGCCGCATCTGAACAGTTATCTGAAAGGCTGAATTATTTACGTCGTGTGATACTGATTCAAGATTACTTTGAAGTTGCCAAGGTAGGTGTAACTGGAATCTGTCCGTAACCCTACTTTTATTTATTTGTCTTTTCATATCTTGAATGAGTTACTCTAGAGGTGTGATTCCGTATCCTGAAATTTAATTGTCAGTCATTTAGTCAAGAACTCAAGCTCATTCCATTTACTTTGAGTTTGGGCAGTCAAATTACATTATCTTATGTAGTGAATGGTTCATAGTTTAGTAAATAACACTACCGGAAATCTCTGAATGGTACTAAGATCTAGATTAGATATATTTCTTTGATATAGCACATAGTGGTACAGCATAAACCACTGGATACCGTTTCAGCAGCATTCCATTGTCCATAATTTATTATTATTATTTTTCCCTTGGGTTCCTAGTAGAACATAGGGTCTCAGTAGCAAGCCTCCATTTCATTCTGTTCTCTGCAGTCTTTTGGACCTGGCTCCACGACTACCCACAAGTTTTCATTTCTTCCTCACATGATCTCCTCTCCTCCATGTCACCCTCGGATGCCCAACTCGTCGTTTCCTATTTGGATTCCACTCGAGGACCTGGCCTGGCCTGGCCTGGCGCGTGATGTCCCCAGTCGGCCTTCTCAGTGTATACCCAATCCATCTCCACTTTCTTCCACTGTATATTTGATGGGCGATGGGTTCTTGGTTGGTTCGTTGACAGGTCATATTTCCTTGTTGCTTATTCTTACCATTCTGGTCATCTGATCTTCAGTACCGAGTGAGTGTAGACGGCAGCTGTTGATGAATGTCTGTAGTTTGTTGGAAATGCTTTTCTTAACGCGCCAAGTTTCTGAACCACATAGAAGCACTGACTGGATGTTGGTTTTAAAAATCCGGATCTTGTTCTTTATTGTGAGTGTAGTAGATCTCCACACTGATTTTAGATTATTGAAAGCCTGCCTTGCTTTTTCGACCCTGGTTTTGACATCCTCATTTGTGCCACCTGTAGTTAAAACGATGCTGCCTAGATAGGTGAGAGAGACTACTTCGTTTAGATTTCTCCCGTTGATGGTGATTAGTGCTTGTTGTTGTTGTTGTTGATTGGGTGGTTGGGTATTTTCATCACCATCTTCTCTACATTCATATGTAGTCCCGTCTTCGCTGCTTCTTCTGTCAACTCGTTGGTTTTCACCTGTAGATCTTCAAGTTTCTGCGACATTAGACATAAGTCATCGGCGATATTCAAATTTTCTAAGAATTTTCATCGGTCCAGCGTAAGCCCCTCTTCTCGCTCCTCACGCTTTGTTGCATGATCCGGTCGACCACAATCAGGAAGATGATCGGTGATAGGCAGCCTTGTCTTACTCCTGTCTTCACTTCACTTCAAAGGCATCACTGAGCTTCCCATTGTGAAGTATTTGGCATGTGGCGTCTTCATATAGTTGTTGAATGAGATTGATAAAGGTTTGTGGCAGTAAAACCGTAGTGTTGAAGTAGCTGTCTGTCAAATTACTTTTCGATCAACTCTGTCAAAAGACTTTTAAAATCTAGGAAGTTGAAGTACAGGGTTGACTGCCATTCTATACTCTCTTCTATGATGATGCGTAGCGTAGTGTTGCATTTCGATCCTTACATGATTTGTACTTCCTGAATCCAGCCAGCCTGTTGCGGTCGTAATTTTGAAACTAGAGCATCTTTTAGTCGCTCCAGGATGATTTGCCTTAACATTTCGCTTGGATGGGTGGGGACAGGAGCATGATTACTCACCAGTTCTTGTCGAGGCTTAGGTCTCCCTTCTTTGAGATTTTGACAAGGTAGCCCTTCTTCTTCCAATCAATCGACAGGTACCTTCCCTTCCTTCCAAACCTTCCATAGTAGTAGTGTGAGCGTATCCGCTATTGTCACTGCTTCTGTTTTCAGTGCTTCTAGAGGAATTCCATGTGGTCCTGCTGCTCTGTCGGAGTTCAGCAACTTTATGGCTTTCAGGACCTCACTTCTACTTTCGTCAGAGGGCCTGTGATCACTGGTAGCTCTGCCTTGGCTGGTGATATTTCTGGACGAGTTGCAGGTGGTGGTCGATTCGAGAGTTTTTTGAAGTGATCAGCCCATTGTTTCCTTTGCTTCTCCTCGTTGGTTGTAACTAGGTTTCCTTCACTATCTTTCATTGGTTTCATCTGAGTTGATCTCTTTTTAGATAGTAATTTGGTTATTTGGTATGATGTTGTCGGGTCTCTCTCTATCTCTCCTACCAGCAGCCTATTCTGCTCCACTTGCCAGTGTGTCGTAGAAGTGTCTTTTGTCTTTGCGTGCACTCCTCTTGACTTCTTTGTCCAGTGTAATGTTTTACATGTTGTGTTCAGTTCTTCTTTTCGTTGTTCATCTCTGTACTACACTGCACTGCACTACACTACACTACACTGGTTCATCTTCTGCTTCACCATCTTCCTCTCCCTCCTCTATGAGTTTCCATGTGTCCGTGGAGATTCATTTCTTGTCTTGCCTCTTCTTCCTTCCTAATATGGTTATGCAGGTTGCTTTCCACATGTTTTTCAGAGTTCCAGTATTTTTCCATGCATGTTTCTTCATGGATGTTGCCTAATACCTCCCATTTTGTCTTGATGGCTGACGTGAAGATGTCCTTTGTGGTTTCGTCCTTCATTTGAGTTGAGTTGAGTTAAGTTTGTGTTTTGGGTGTTGAACTTGAACTGTGGCCTATCATCACCATCTTCTTTGAAGGCTTCCGACTTGATTTTGAAGGTATGTTCCTTACACTACATGTGCTCCCCTTCTTGATGTGATCTTGTGTCCAGTAAGGTGTGTCTCCACTTTCTTCACATTGAGATGAAGTTGATTTGATTTTTAGTGTAGTGTGTTCTGGTGTCTGGTGTTATGCATGTGGCTTTGTGAGTATCGTTGTGTTTGTACACACTCGCTCCAATCACCAAATCGTTACAACATTTCAGAACCTTTTTTGAATCAACCTCTATTTGTATATGAAAGACTTTCACTAAGATGACTGCATCTGGACGTCTGATTTTAATTACGTCACTAGACAGTTTTCTGTCGAACTTGTTTTCCACTACCTCTGGATACGTAAGCGGAAGTTATCAAGAGAAAATGGTATACTTCACTACTGTTTTGTATCTTCACTGTTTTATTCAGTCAGCGAGTAGTCAATTGACTGTTAGCTGGTATTCCGTGCTTTCTCCTTCTGCAAGACTGCAAGAAGCACTTGGGGAATCGCCGAAAATTCGGAGGGTCAAGTTTATATGTTTAGCATTTCGTTCAGGTGAAAATTGATGGTAACCGAGAGAGACTTAATTTCTGACTGAGCTGGGAGAAAAGTTGATCTCTGTAGTTTGTTCACTTCATGGTAGTTTACCTATTATTATTCTTCAAACACTTGAAACAGAAACTCGGTTAGTGAAGGTGGACTTAAAAATCTGGATATGCGAGCCCAAGAAACGTCTGCTTAAGTTTGATTGCACACGGTCCTTTGGAGAATTTTCAACTTAGAACTAATTGTGTTTTATCTCACTTTAAAAATCCAAATGGAAAGCACAGAAAAATTCCAGAATATAGACAAGTATTACATTTTTAATACCGGATTTTTCTAACGTAACGTATTCCATCTAGGATAGACAGCACTAACATGAAGTGCGTAGTCCATATGCACTACAGCTTTTTCAACACTCACGTTTCCTCAGATCACTGTCTACCTTCCACAACCTTAACTTCTAATCTTCTTTTACGTTTGTCGGCCAACAGTTTCTTTCAGACCTTAACTCTCTTGAGTGTGTCGGTTAAGGGCGTAGTGCGTTAGTGTTGATAGCGCTTTTTATTCTTGAACGGAATTATTTCATAATCTTGTTCACTAATCTATTTCCTGCGAAGAAAAAATACCACTGGTTTCTTTACTTTTTTTACTTACACAACTTTTAGTTTCGCTTTTTAAAATCTGACTATTTTTGTTACTTTTCAGCTTACTGTTTGCTTGTATCTGCTTTCAGTCATAGGTAGCTGGTTTAATTTACTTACACTACTCATCGTGGGTAAGTTTATTCAGTAATCTTGTATCTTATTTTGTCATCCGAATTCGACTATTCGTTCGTATTTATGCAGAGTTTTGTTTGTAGCTTTAGTGTGTATTACATGATAGCAATTTGTCGAAGAGGTGGGTAACCTTCGTTACTTTGTGAATAATATCATGCTTTTCTCGATTGATATCTGTTGCTTTTTTTACTTGTTAGATTTACTTTACTTACAATTTTCCAAATCTTCACAGTTAATGCTGATAACGCAATCCGAGCTTAGCTGTATTTAAAACGCAAATGCCTGGACTTAAAACTGTTTCCAAAACACAGTAGGTAAATTTCTGCTTTAGAAAGATAGAAATCAATATGCCCAGTAATGTATGAAACAAACTGCTTAATCTGGATCATCTTTAGTTGTGCATTAACAGAAACAGCAAGCAAACATATCAGACCAGCCTGTTGTGATGAGCATTCGTCATATCAATATTATTACGAGAGATTATAACACTAACTTAAGAAAGTTAACCTTGGTTCACAAGTAGTTGTTGGTTGAGAAAAAAAGGGATAATTCAACGAAGAAGTTTTTCTTTCCCGACAATATCATTTTCTAGAGCTTTACAATCATATTTATATGTATCATAAACATATAGCTGTCTACTATTAAACAATAGTGTATAATTGCATCACTAAGCTAGTGCTAAAATGTCGAAATCAAGAATGAAATGTAGATGCGTAATAACCCTTTAGACAGTGGAAATAACGAGGAAGGCAAGGAGTGACAAGATGAAAATTGTTAGTAGATGAGAAATGCGAATATTGTGTCCACTTGATAAATATATGTGAAGAAGGTGAAGAATAAGGCAAGGGTTATAATGATGGTGATAATAATTATGTTATTATTATTAGTCCCTTGGGTTCCTAATGGAACATAGGGCTTCAGTAGCACGTCTCCATTCTACTCTGTTCTCTGAAATCTTTCGAACCTGGCTCCACGACAGCCCAGAAGCTCTCATTTCCTCCTCGCACGACCTCCTCCATGTCACCCTCGGACGTCCAACTTGTCGCTTCCCATGGGGATTCCACTCGAGCAACTGGCCTGACGCGTGATGTCCTCAGTCGGCCTTCTCAGTGCATGGCCAATCCATCTCCACTTCTTCCTGCATATTTGTTGGGTGATAGGTTCTTGGTTGGTTCGTTCCCAGAGCTCCTTGTTGCTTATTCTTTCTGGCCATCTGATCTTCAGTAGCGAGCATAGGCAGCTGTTGATGAATGACTGTAGTTTGTTGGAAATGCCTTTCGTAACACGCCAAGTCTCTGAACCATATAGAAGCACTGACTTGACGTTGGTATTGAAAATCCGTATCTTGTTCCACATGCTGAGTGCAGAAGATCTCCACACTGGTTTCAGGTTAATGAACGCCTGTCTTGATTTTCCGATTCTGACTTTGACATCCTTGTCTGTGCCACCTGTAGTTGAAACAGTGCTTCCCAGATAGATGAAGGAGGTTACTTCCTTTAATTTTCTCCCGCTGATGGTGATTGGAGCTTGTTGTTGTTGTTGATGGTGGTGGTGCGGTATCTTCATCACTTCTGTCTTCTCTATATTCACTTGAAGTCCCGCCTTCGCTGCCTCTTCTGTCAACTTGTTAGTTTTTGCCTGTAGATCTTCAAGTTTGTGTGACATCAGGCACAAGTCATCGGCGAAATCCAGATCTCCTAGGTTCCTTTCCGCAGTCCAGCGTATCCCCCTCTTCTCGTTCCACACTGTTTGCTGCATGATCCAGCCGACCACAACACACTCAGGAATATAATGGGGGATAGTAGGCAACCTTGTTTCACTCCTCCATGTCTTCACTTCAAAAGTATCACTGAGCTTCCCATTATGAATTACTTGGCATGTGGCGTCTTCATATAGTTGTTGAATGAGGCGGATAAAGGTTTGCGGTATTCCGTAGTAATGAAGCAGTTTCCAAATTACTTCTCGGTCGACGCTGTCAAAGGCCTTCTCAAAGTCGATAAAGTTGAGGTGTAGAGTTGATTGCCATTCTATACTCTGTTCTATGATGATGCGTAGTGTGGCGTTGCAATTTGGTCTGCACATGATTTGTACTTCCTGAAGCTTGTCTGTTCCGGTCGTAGTTTTCAATCCAGTGCATCCTTTAGTGTCTCCAGGATGATGCGGCTTAATATTTTGCTTGGTGTGGGTGGACAGGAGAGTGATTCCTCGCCAGTTCTTGCAAAGACTTACGTCTCCCTTCTTCGGTAGTTTGACAAGGTAACCCCTCTTCCAATCACTAGCCAGGTACCTTCTTTTCCTTCCACACCTTCTGCAATAGTGGTGTGGTGTGAGCATGTCCTGCTGTTGTCTCTGCGTCTGTTCTCAGTGCTTCTGGTGGGATCCCATCTGGTCCTGCTGCTTTCCCGCATTTCAGTAGCTTTATGGCGTTCAGGACTTCCATTTTTGTTGGGGGATTTATGTTCACTTATAGTTCAGCGATTGTAGGTAGTATTTCTGGACGAAGTGCAGGTGGTGGTGTGGTCGATTCAAGAGCTTCTTGAAGTGGTCGGCCCATTGTTTCCTCTGTTTTTCTTCTTTTGTAATTAAATTTCCGTCATCATCTTTTATTGGTTTCGTCTGCGTTGATCTCTTCCCAGATAGCAACCTGGTTATTTGATACAATGTTGTCAGGTCTCTTTCTCGCCTACCTGCAGCCTGTTCTGCTTCACTTGCCAGTGTTTCGTAGAAGTGTCTTTTGTCTTTCCGTGCACTCTTCTTCACTTCTTTGTCCAGTGTTTTATAGATTGTACTCAGTTCCTCTTGATGTTGAGCATCCTTGCACTGGTTTATCTCCTGCTTCACCATCCTCCTCTCCTCTATCAGCTTCCATGTATCCATTGAGATCCATTCCTTGTCTTCTTTCTTCTTCCTTCCTAATACATCTGTGCAGGTTTCTTTCCACATAGCTTTCAAAGACTTCCAGTGTTCTTCCACACAGGTTTCTTCAGGGATGTTGCTCGATGTCTCCCATTTTGTCTTGATGGCTGCCGTGAAGATTTCCTTTGTAGTTTCATCCTTCAGTTTCCGAGTGTTGTGCTTGAACTGGGGTCTATCACCAGCTTCCTTGAAGTCTTTTAACTTGATTTGGAAGGTTCCTTGCACTAGATTGTGAGTGGTATGAACCTACATCTGCTCCTCTTCTTGCCCTTGTGTCAAATAGACTGCGTCTCCATTTTCTTGAGATTGAGATAAAGTCGATTTGATTTTTAGTGTGTCCATCTGATGAAATCCATGTCGCTTTGTGGATATCTTTGTGCTTGAACACAGTGCCTGACTCCAATCACCAAATCGTTGAATGCGCAGAATTCTGCAAACAATTCTCCATTCTCGTTCATCTCCTAGCCGAGCGCTTCTCGACCCATGGTTAGTTCTCTTCCTGTGTTGTCCCCTCCCAGTTTGGCATTCATGTCGCCCATTAGAATTTTGATATCGCCAACCGAGGTGGTGTCTTGTCCAGTGTTGATTGAAGTTGTCTGTAGAAATCCTCCTTCTTCTCTTCATCTGCATTATTTGTAGGTGCATAGTGTAGCATTGTATGATTGTGACCTTCCTTCCTTTTGAGTTGAATCTTGCTGCCATGATCCTGATGGTGGAGATTGGTTCCCACTGTATGAGAGAGAGCCTTCGATGCTCTTGTGAGGGGGACATCATGATAGCCACTCCAAAACTCAGTGTGCTCGTGGTTGTGGTCTGGGTGACAATATCGGAGTAGATTATTGATTCTCCAGTTGACAGTTTGGAGAGTCCACTCCTATTCCATCTGCTTTCGCAAATTCCAAGCACTTCAGTGTAATACCTCTTCATCTCGTTTGCAATCTGGGCTGCCTTGCTGGGTTCAAACATGATGCGGACATTCCATGTCCCCACGTTTACTTTTGCTTTCATCAAGGGAGAGAAGACACATCGGCCAACAATTGGCTTCCCGAAGGATTTCACCAACTGGCGTCATTTCGCCTCTCCGATTCCAGCGAGGAATAATTTTGTTTTTATTTTTTGTATTTCGTTTGTGCTTTGAAGTTTTTTTTAGCGGTTAGATTTATTTTAGGGGGTAGGGTTGCAGCCCTATTCCAACCTTCCTTCTTTACGCGGGCTTAGGACCAGCTAGTAACTAGAGAACTAGTTAACCAGGCGAGGTTGGTGATAATAATAAAATAACTAATTGTTAAGAGATCGAAAATTTGTGAAAGTTAAAACCATGGTGAGATAAGAGATTGAACATAATTTCGCACGCAGAAGTCAGGTTTGAATTGCTGAATTGCCAGTACTTCTGCTGTGCACAACTGTCGAAGGCAGACTCCTTTTGAACTGTTCTATTTGACTCCATAAATGGCACTGAAGGTGGACTCTGGTCGAGCTATGTGTCCAGAGTTGACCAAATGTTCAAGAATGGAACTGTTAATTGATTTTCATTCTCCCCTCAACAACCATGCTGGATAGTACTCAGAGATAAGTTTGAAAAGTGCTCGCTTTGTGTGGCCTTTGTAAGGCGATACGGCAGCAGAGATCCTGAAGAATCAGCTGTCCAGATCGCTAAAGGAGACATTCTTCTCTGCGAAGCTACAGATTGGCTTCTCTAGTCAGCAATTGGTTCCGGAGTGCGTTAAGGACAAGTTCCCGTTTTCGGCCACCTCAATGTTTGTCTACAAATTTACTTGCTCCTATGGAGCTAGTTATGTAGAGGTGGGAAATAAACTTAGATTGTGCAAGTAAAAGACTTGTAGCGATTGCAGATGTCTTCGTAGCACTGCTCACACCTGGTGGAATTACCGTGTAAGCAATGTTATGGTCAGGCAAAGGGTACTAGACAAGTCGACTGATGATGAGGCTGTTAACTTTAGTTGACTGAAATGGCTTGAACATGTACGGCGCATGCCGAGCCACCACCTATCTCGATGTGCCATACTAGGGGAGGGAAAAGTGGATTAAGTTGGAAGAGGTTTCGAGGTTTCCAGATCAAGACGTTTCATCAGTCCATGGAGTTCCTGACTGTTGGTCTGAGTCGTGTGGGAAGATGTAGACTGCCTAGCTAGGGTCCTCAAGACGAATGGAATCACTGGTTGAGAACTCCTTGACATCTTCGAAAGCTTGAATATTCTCATTGACCGTTATCTTGAGTTTGTTTATTCTCTCACATAGGTTTGTCTACTTTGATATCACTCTATTCACCTGTTCTGTGTATACTACTATGAGGTCTGGCAACTTGAACCAATTCACTCGTGTGTGAGGTTCTATGTTGATTTTGCCAATCAGTACAAGAGGGGTTAGTATTGAGTTCTGTCCCGTTGAAATGAGTTTTAAAATCTAACGGATTTTTCACTTGTTCCACTATAACTAACTTATGCTACCAAAGATACTTTATGCTGTTGTTTGTCAATTGTAATTACTGTAATTGCAATCAATAATATACTAAGTTTGTCCTTACCGACTCATCAATTAACCTTTCGTTCTTTGCATTTTTTTATTTTCTCTTAACTTTTCAGCATTTGTTTTGGTGATGACATGTCCTGGAATTTATGTGTTGTATCAAGTAAGAAATACTCATTGTCTTTGCGTGCTTTATGCTTTCAATTTTTCAACTGATTTTTGTTTTTCAGATGCTAAATAATACCAACTTGTTAAGAAATAAGCTTTGTGTTGTTGACTAGTCGCAAGTTTTCCCCCAGCTTAGATAGTGCTCAATAACTTTAGGACATCACCTAGAAAACAATTTATTTTTATTTTCATGTAATTAGCTTTGTTCTTCACTAACCTCATCAGTACCTAAACTCATCAGATACCTTGGTTCGTTTTGTTTAAAAAAATCTATCAGTTGGCCTCATTTCTAATTTCGAAATCTGCAAAATAACTTTCTATGATGTTAAAGTCTATTCGTATGTCTTTGTAATGACTAAACAAGCGGTCAAAAACTCATCCATAGCTTTCAAGTGAAGGTTATTGTGTTTTGTGTAATCCATAATGTGGTGGCAAGTAATCATGTGGACGAATATTAAAAGTGCTTGTGTCTAATGGTCATCATTTTCCTTAGTCGTGGTTACAACAATTAAATTTTCCGTCCTTATATGTAGTTCACAAATTACAATCTGCTTATAATATTGTAAACTGTAGTCTGTTTACGATAAAACGGCTTAAAACTGGTAATGTTAATGAAATTCTGTCAAACCTAGGTATTTTTGTTGAATCTGTTGATGTCTTACATTTCAAAACTGCTACGAACAGATGCAGTGAAAAACAGAAAATAGACAGCTATATTAATTGATTTTCTCGTGCGTTACAAGACCCTTCCCAGACAATTATTTGATACTTTTCGGCGTGTTAACTTTCAGAAGTCAGCTATTTAACTATTTATTTTTGATCCTGAATCGAGCATTCAGATAGGGCATCCAACTCTTGACAAAGTTAATAAGCTAAGTAGAGGCAGAGGTGGGTCGGTAACAGACCTATTTCAGGGTGTGGTCGTAGAGGATTACTGATCAAGTTAACTAGAGTGTTAACTATTGCATTGGAACCTCTCTGGTCTCAATCACTGATCGTCCTAGTATTCACAAAAGTAAAAACTTCTCTTGTGTTAACCACACGGGAAAGAATTAGTCTAATGAACACAGAAAACTCGACAAAACCCAGACAGGCTTCAACCCTTTCGTCAGGTTTTTAAACACAAGGACACTCACAGGCGCCGGCTGTACTTCTTAAGCCGAAGCTGGTATTTGACTCCGTCAGTCGAGAGGTCTTATGGTATTGTCCCCCACACTGAAAACGATGCCGAGTAAGTTTGTCATTCTACTGAAGACTCTGTACTTGAACAGCCGTAGATATGTTCGAGTTATCAGTTGAGTTTTGTACATCGAGTATTGTCTGTCAAGGATATTCACCGTCTCCATTCTTATTCAACTTTATCGCAGACTTACTTAAGGAGGTCTCCCTGTCATCGTTTGAATTAATAGGAGAATCCTAAGTATAACTAGAGTACGCAGATGACCTTGTGCAGACACCGCCAAGATACAGAGTCTCCTGGACATACTGAGTGACAATTCGAATTTTTTTTGATATACTTCTTGCCACCGAAATGCGAATTGTTTTCCCAGAACAGGTCCCTTGTGATACCCTTCCTAAAAATAGAGCGTGAAGCTGTTGAGCGCGTTGACCACTTCCCTTACCTGGGAAGTCATGTAAACGCTGGTAGGTCAGTGACCGACGAAATCTCAGCATAGATGCAAAAGGTCCTCTTGACTTTAAACAAACTTATGCCATCTGTGGCACTGCCGTGATATCCGATTGTTTATTAGAGGTGGAGTGCGCTGCGCGGCAGTTCGCTCTGTTCTACTGTATGGATGTGAAACGTGGTCATTAAAGGTAGAGAATATGAGAATGCTTCACGGTTGCCCTCGTATCACAGGTCGTTTGTCGTGGTGTTGCTGTGTCAGTAACGTTAAAGTCTTATCAACGATGGTGCTTTCCTCTCAAAGAATTCTGTATCAGTCAGTTGGAATTTGAAAAAACTAAACGGCTATATAAACGTTAGTGTTTATCACCTTTGCTTATCCGCGATTATTAAACAAATGTCCTTAAATTCTATTGTTTAGCCTCAATTGAATTCGGTCTTCGACAAGTTGAAAGAAAAAGCCACAGTTATTCGTAAAATGTAAGTATAAAAATGTATAATTCTGCGGTTTTCATGATCCTACCAATTTGTTTCTCACTTCATACATACTATCGTTCTTCCAAGTTTTATGCTAAACAGACAGGCTATCTTATTAAATGATTTCATCCATTTTGAAACATATTAACGAGTAATTCACCGTTCGGATTTGTGTAATGTAATCAGAAAACGATGTTTATCTAAAAAATGTAATGTATTACTGCAGAATGTTGCATATGCTCTAAAGTCGATAGATAGCCAAAATCGACGTAGAAGCCGCATAGAAGTCCATCGGTTCAAGTCACTATACAGATAAATAGGAAATATCCACTGAAAAAACTTATCCACATTCTTGCAGCAGGCTATTATTCCCACCTAATGTGTATAGGCTAATGATACTGCCTGGCTGCCCAAACCTGGATAGGTGGGGCGGGTTTGAACCCGCCACCCACTGGTTGAAAGTGAACCCCAGAAGCCAATGAACCATAGCTCCAAGTTGGCACACGTCAAAGTAGCATACAAAGAAAAAGTGAAAAAGGTTTGCATGGCAGAAAAAATTTAAAAATCAAAGTCGGTGAAAATGTTTGAACTTAAGAAAACATCGAGGAATGACTGCACCTTTGTGACTGATTTTCAAAGAGAGTCTTCAATTATTGTATCCTATTGCCTCAAGGACTCCAGACAGGTGGTCTACACCTCCCTATTCGGCTCAGACTGAGAGTAAGAGAATCTATGAAATGACACCTCGTCTTGGTCATTGCTTCCTTGAGCCTTCTTCTTACCTAATCCATCTTCGGCCAACATTATTGTCTTTAAAAAATCATTGTATTTTATTTCTACCATTTCTTTGAAAGTGAATAAAGATGATTGCCTGCCACCGTTATCAGTCACAGTTTTTGAACTAAAAACTTTCTGATATTTTTGGGGTACATATTCCATCACACACAACTACATAGCTCTATATCGACTAAGTAATTACGTACACATGCAGTCATAGTCCTGTGATGTATCCTCCAGCATCTTTTCATTAAATCTCGGATTGTATCACTTTCCACAGATGTCAGATTCAACCTTCTTTTCAGTCTGCCATAGTATTCTTTTTTCTGCAACGAAGTGATCCTAGCTCTTTTTCGGCAGAGCTTATGCTGACCAATAATATATTTTTCTTTACTATTTTATGTCATTAAGAAGTGTAGTTGTCATGCACTGGCCAGATTCATTTCACATTTCATCTTCAGGTTAACACTGTCAACTAATGGACAGGTTTTCTAGTGGAAGTAATGAATTTCCGTCAGATATATGTCAAAATCTCTCCAACACTGTTCATAAGCGATATATGAATAATGTATTAGAAATGTGTGACATATTAGGACATTGTTGATCACTTGAAACATTGTCAGGTATACATTCAAAAGTACTGTATTTATTTCTTGTTTATCTCGTTAAAGCGTATTTGTACACTGAATGATTTCCGACCATTAAGTCACAAACCACCTAACAATTTTACTTAGCTGTTTAATTATTTTCAATTACATTTGTTCCCTATAACTTACACAACCGAAATTAGAGTAATGGTTATTCTTCTTATTTCAGAGTTGAAACAAAGATCCGTAACCTACGTGGACCATCGAAGAAAGAAAGTTCTAAATGATAATTTAGGGTAATCTATTGACTAAATATGCGTGCAGACGCTCAGCGTCAAAATGTGCTCGGTGTGCCGTCTGTTCTTTTTTGATTGTTGTCACTTCTTTTTGTTCATTGTGCTTTAAAGATTATTCCCACTTATATGTTTGTCGAACAATAATCATGCCAGTAAATATGGCTTTTCTTATTTACTTCATCTTTTGTCAAGAAGTCTTTCGCACACTAAGGTTTGACTCTTATTTCACCTGCCTCTTTTCTATTCTGACCTATGTTCTATGTCATCCTTATATTAGCACTTCTGTTACTTTTTCTCTTCTGTGTTCACTATTTTCTGTTCGTCATCGTTCTGGTTTTCCTGTACGAAATAAATGATGCATGTTTTTTGCGAAAAATTTGACTGAAATGAGTTTGTTGCAGTTATTCAGTAGTGTTGCTTTTAAATTAGAAATTCTGCAAGCAGTGACGATGTGTTGCTCATGCTTCAGGACACGATCATACTTAGGATGACAAAAGTTGCATCTTTAAACTGATAGCGTTCCATGACAACTGGGAAATATTATACAGATGCATATTCTGAAAAACGCCAATTTTTGCTTTTTTTTTTCGTACTTACAGTTAACGAAATCTGATAAGTGCATTACTTAAAACCATATGACAGAGAATAACGCTTGCACTGGAAATTATCTCCATAATCATATATAAAACAGGTCCATATCGTTGTGACTACCTCATATACCATATACCAAAATAGACTGCTGAGTCTTAGGGTTACATGAGTAATTTCCATGCCAGATCCCAGCAATTCAATGAATTCAAGAATAAGCACACAAGTGTTGTACAACAAGACAATATCGATGGTCAAAAATCACTTTTCTACTCCGTCATTCTAGATTGCAGTAGTGAAATTGAACAACTCCGCCTCTTTGGAGTTTTGCTACAGGAAACAAGGTCATCATGATAGGCTTCTTGACCGTTTATGGAGAGAATCCCACAGCTCAATTCTTTCTCAAGTTTCCGCTGATGATGTTGCCTAGAATATGAATGGAAGATTTATCCAGGGCACAACAACATCGAAGTATGGTTTTCCTTTAATTGGCAGTCGGATATCTCACCACTGCGTGCCAGGATTAACGCAAGTTGGCAAGTGCCAAGCGAGCCTTCTGTAGCCGAACTGAGGTCTCATCAGCAACCAGGTAGTCGGGGCTGGGGCAACTTTCCTGGTAATTAAAGTGGTCAACGCATTCCTCCACTTCACTACCTGTTTTTCAATGGTGGTCCTCTTCAGATCAGTCCTGGAGCAGCATCTTGAATTTGAATAACGAGAAGCATATGTCGAACATACTCAGACTTCTACTCAACGCCTTCAGAACACCCTTTGTCAGCATCTTCACCTAGAATAACAAATAGTCTACTTACGCCAGATACTAGCCCTCCAGAGAGTAGATCATTACCTGGGCAGTTGCACGTACCTCACGTTATATCCATTAGTACGTCTATAACGAAATCAAATAGGATTGGTGACAGTGTGCATCGCTGGCGGACATTACTAGTTGTCGTCAGTTCAGATGACAACTCTACATAGGTTCTTATATAGCTGCATGAGTTCGAGTAGAGATTTTAGTTAGCCTAAATAATTACAAAGTAAAGGGATTGTGGCCCATTAGTTCAGGCAGTTGACTTTGACAGGTTCTGACAATGCTTCACCTACCCAGTTCTGGACGGAGAAACAGCATCGTCAACTCTTGCACAGAAGGTGTAGCTCATCACCTACTGTATGAACGTGCAGTTCGATTTTTTCCGACTTGCTCGTATCTCCCTTTACAGTCGGATACTACCACAACGCCTAACGGTTGACACAGTCGAATGCCGCCTTCAGATCAACAAATATGGCAAGTATGGGCCCCTGGTACGTATGCTGGTGTCCCAGAGCCCGTCGGGGGGCGAAAATTCGATCGACATACTGTTGTTCGGTTTTGAATCCTGGCTGGTTTTATCGATTTCGCTGTTATCAAGCTCCAACATGGCATCGGCTAACTATGAATCCTAGGGTCTTGAGCACGATGGTAATCGGAATGATTCCCCTACAGTTGTCACAGGGAGACTTTTATCCCTTCGAATAAACTGGGATGGTCAGGGAACTAGACCACTCTGACGGCAATACCTCTAATTCATATACACTCGTAATACTTCCAACACTAGTCAACAATTTCCTACCTCCATCCTTTAAAACTGCAGGTGGAAAGCCATCAGGTCCTGCTGCTTTGCATTATTCCACGTTTCATACAGCCTACTCAACTTCAAAGTGACTTAGAAGACCGACATCTAGGTCTCATTCGGTTTCAGACTGGAAGCGTTGCTATGGGTCAGTTGAACTATGCTCCAAGGTGTTCCACCCAACATTCTGATCGTCTGTCCTGAGAGGTAAGTTATCTGTGTCCCGTCGTTTTCAGTGGTGGTTTCACAAACCATCGTTTCCTTCTTACTGGTATCTTTAGTAACCCGAAGTAGTTGCCGGATGTTACCCAAAGCTGACGCATTCTCCATCTCTCTTGCTTTCGCCACCACCACCACCTCTCGCGATCATTGCAAAGACTCCCAGTCAGTTTACGATCAAGTTACTTTCACTCTTCATTGTAGTCCAGAGTCAGCTGGAATCAGTCTTCTCGCATCGGCCAGTTTCGATGAAGTTGCAGAAATCCAATGACGTTCGCTAACCATCTAGTGTAAGTTACCAACTACCTTTAACACTGTTTCTGCAGCAGACCACGTATTACGCCAGGTTTCCTCAGGATAAGCAGTGCTGTCACGTTCAGATAAATGCGTATTTGATGTTTTCATCTTCCAATCGAGCATAGACAGCCTTAACTGCCGCCCGTTCTCTGCGAGCAGGAATGCATATTCCTACACGTTCCTGCCCTAAAGTGTGATCGGAATACGAACTGGTACTCCAGAAAGACGCAGAAATCCTCCACCTTTCCTCCCCACCGATAGCTTGCAGCAATATGATTTATCAGTGTCCATCGTCTGTTTGATGTCGGTGGACGCCAAGTGAGAGTGTCTGTCTTTACGCTGAAAGTTAGTGCTAGCCAGATGCAAATGATCATGAGAAAAAGATTGTAAGAGACAATCACCGTTGTCGTTCAGGCGGTATTGGATTCCGTAGATACCCTCTAAGTTACTTTTTCGATTGGCTCAGCCTTCCAACTTTAGCGCTAAAATCACCTATAATTATGCCTTTATCCGAACGTTTTGCTTTCCGCAGTAAAGTTGACAGCTTCTCATAGAGTTCAATCTTTACATTATCCGAGCTATATTCGTGGGGTGCGTAGATAGAGATTACGAAAAGGCGTCGGTTAGTCAGGCTCATGATCCTTCCTAGTTCTTACAGACCCATTCAGTCGAACAGTACATAAACGGCTGTTAACCACTATTCCATTCTACAGCTCAATGCTATGTCTACACCAGCGAGTCCACGACAGCCAACCACTGAGTCTCTAGATACTCTTAAGGTGCATTTTGAAGATTCACTACTATGGTCAGTTGAGGTCAGTTTAATAACCACACTTAGGTCCTGTATACTTGTTTCAAAGACGCAGTATGCATCCATGGCTAGAGATTCCTAAGTTTTGGTGAGCGAATCTTGGTGTTCAGTTTGGCAAAACGTTTGCACGTTGAAATCTCCTATCTGAAGTGATTGGTAGAATCTTAGGAGACTAGCAATGAGTTTTTGATGGCTTTGACCGTTGGCAATGGTCACAAAGTGCGAGGCCTAACTTTAGCATAGGGAAGTGAAGGCAAAGGAGGATAAGTTATTTTTGCTTGGATGTTGAATACTACTGGGAGCGTGGGAGCAGTTGACACTTTCCGACTGTCTACACCGTTGAAGGCTGCTTCTTCTCAAAGTATCTGAAAGGAAAACGATTTAGGTTACCTGATATCGCGTGGAATTTTTGCAATTAAGCTTCGGAAACAAACGATGCAGAAGCCTTTATCGATCGAATGAAACCTTATATAAATGTTGTTGTCATGTTGTATATGAATGAACTGAGCCAAGTTATGTCGCAAGCATAGGAAACGCGACATAATTGCTAATGTGGCTGTTGTCTAGGAGCAGTGATTTTGAAATATAATTGCAAGAATTCGTTCTTTTTCAAAGTGATAAATTAGAACTCAGAGTAATGGTGTCATATTAGATTTGTTTATTTGATATAAAGCGCACATTGATACAGTATTATTTAATTGATTTTATAGTCCTGTCACCTGATCTCTGTTTTTTTTGTTTTTTGATTGGTAGTAAGTTTTCCATATCTCTGGTATAGGTGTTGCGTCATTCCTATTACATGTGTTGGGTGTGGATTCGATGAACAAAGATTCAGTAATTAATCTCTCTCTCTACCTAGCTATATTAGACTTAAGTACAGTGGTTTTGTCCCATCCTATTGTGTGGTTGGACTATAAAATCAGATGTCGAAAGAAGTGTGATTACATTGATATGATTATGAGCAATAATTTATACTCGAAACGTAATTAATTAAATAATACTGTATCACTGTGCGCTTTATATCAAATAAACAAATCTAATATGGAACTACATTCTACCACAGTGCCCAAGTTTTTCACTTATAGTAATGGTGTCATCTTTTTAGTGAAGAAACGCCTTGACTGTAACAGAAGTAAAAAACGGTTACAAAGGAAACTATTGAAATGCTTTGTTGTCGAATGAAATGCAGGCGACCAGATCTTACCCTAGTCGCAGTATATTGTAACCTTGAACTTTAGGTGGAAGATTTTCTCCTGAATAGGCACACTGCGTATTTCAGTGAATACGGATGGCTTGTTTTAGGAACTTCAGTGCACCATTAATTAACTGAGATAGCCTGACAACGGAAGCACCAAACAGATCGTTTTATCTAACGGGAACTTCATTTTTCTTGGCTCATACGCAGTCATATGCAAACCCATACGATTATCAGCACGCTACTTCACTTCTAGTCTTAGCATTGTTCCATTCAGATGATGTAAGCTTCATGTGACACCTTGCACCCCTTGGTAAAATTGATCATGCTGTGACCACCAAATTCAAATCCACAGAAACTGTCATACCAGGCTGACATTCCGGATCGACACAATGTGTGGCAGGTCATCATAACAGCTAGCATATCTGCACCCTTAGTCGACAACTGGGCAGTCAATGTGAAGCCCTAGTTTAGGCTGCCTAGTGATACTTGAAACAGTTAATAGCTCGAGTGACTCAACCGTTCATTCAATTAACTTTCGCAATGTCCCCCGTGGATGAATCGCGAAATCCGAAGTTTAATACAACGGAAGAAAAGTTGCTGGAGTCTTTTCAATAACCCGGGTATTCTGGATGTAGAGAAGCACTACGAAGTAGCCCGGAATAAATCAGTCATTTTAATCTACAGGTTGCAGTACAACATTTGAAGAAGATATTTTCTTATGTGAACTATGAAGATAATAAGTACCATCGTATCCCGAACTTAATCAAAGAAAGGGAAGATGATAAGGACAGCAGAAAGGGTTTTGCCAGATATTTTGCGAAGTTCTCTATCCAGGAATCTCCAACTGACATGAATTCAACAGGAAAAGCATTGAAACCCAAAGAGTATATATATATATATATATATATATATATATATATATATATATATATATATATATACCCTCCATTAAAATCTGCCTAAAGTAAACGAAAGCGAATATTTTTCCCATTTTGCCAGGCAGTATCTATCGCATCACTGACACTCCAATTTAACATTCGGAAAAATGTGTTGAAGTACCTAAAACAGTGCCTCATGTTTATGTTCTTGTCAACACAGTTGAATTATCCCACAATCCGAAAAACATTTTTCAAATGTTGATTACAGGTGTACGATCTGATTTTTGTAGGTCTAACTAAATACTTTTTAAATCGTCATACTGGCACCTTAACTTTCTCATGCGTGGATGTGTTTACTGTTTTTAAGGTAAATATCTAACTTCTTCGGATAAAAAGGAACTCGTTATTTTCAAAATGGTGGCCATTTGTGACTAAGATTACTGTTTTCCGACTAATAACCATGTAATAATGAACGTCAAGTACCAAGTCTTACGGTTAGTATAATTTGAATGCATCATCGTGATATGTAAAACCTGTCATAACTAGAATCAGTTAGCATTTACAAGTGGATTTACTGCTAGACCTCTAGAGATCTGTCCTATCAATTTTTCCAGTCCAGTCTCTTAGACTGAAGTAGTTTTTGGTATTGCTACTAACGAAGACACTCGGATGCGCTATTATCACTTTCATCTAGTACCGTATATGGGGTGGTTTTAACACAACCTGTTCATCTCCTATATTTATTGAGATTGGCCTGGGGAAAATGTATAACAAGCTCCACCCAGGAGAAAACTCACTTCTTGTCAAATCGTTTTTTGTGTAATTTGACTCAGTGAGGTGTTACATTTTCGGTTCAAACACGCTTTGTGAAGTGATTTAGTGTCAAAAATATTCGGTTCTGTCTCCTGAATCAATAAAAGTACGCATACCACTCTGCTTGATACAAAACCAGATGGTTCGGAGTGGGCTGAGTGAGATTTAAACCTTGAACCACTTGTTTGAAGACTAAATGATTCATACATTAAACTGCACCTCCACTGTTGAGTAAATGCAGCGTTCTATAGAAAGTCAAAAAGTATCATTATATTAGTTACTTTCTTAGCTTTGTAACCATCCCCACTTACACTACGACCAAATAATTTTGGTTGTGAATTATTAAAGTTACTAGTTTTGTTTTAGCGACTAAACATTCAGAAAAAATCAAAGCAGAAACTCGCACGCAAGTGCATTAGTTCAAGTTGCCACATTTCACAGCAGCACACAAAAAACAAGTGTATAGGAAAGACTGATATCGAAGTAGACTGTGGTGTATGGGAGGAGAGAGAATTTAAAAAATGAGGTTAGTCAAAACATTCAAGCTCTGGAAGACTTCGAAGAGTGGATAGATCTGCTCCACTGTGACCCATTTTCAATCATTTTGCCGACTCCCCATCCACTGATTCATTTCGACTAGAAGATTCCAACCAGGAAGTCTACACGACTCAGAATAACAGTCAGGGACTCCATGAACAGGTGAAGCGTCTTGCTATGGCTACACTGAATCCTGTTTCAACCTAATCCAATATCCCCAGCATGGCATGTCGTGGTAGGCGGTGCATCGGCATGTGCAAGCATATGTCCAAGCCATTTCAGTCAACTAAGGTTCACAACTCCATTAATCGACATGCCTTCCTTGTCTGATGTCAATATTGTTCACACAGTGATTCCACCAAACCTGAGCAATGCTATGAAGATACCTATGATCAGAACCCTGTTACCGCTTCATACCTTCTACTTTCAGGGCTATTTCTGGCAGACTCTTCGTAAAACAGAACGAGGTGCATCATAGTATACTCGTCCTTTGATAGAAGTCGGATATCTCACCAGAGATGGCCCAAGTTGACAAACAAGGCTTCTGCATCAGAGCTGAGATCTCGTCAACAGACAGCCCGTCTGGGCTGATACAACTCCTTAAGTAAGTGAAAGGGTCGACGCATTCCACCAGTTCATCTTTATCCTTAAACTAGAGGTATCATTTTACACTTGGCAGGTGTGAGACGCATCCCAGACTTACTCAGATTTCTGCGCATCGCGTTAAGAAGATCCTATATTTCGTCATCATCTTCACCTGGCAAGACAATGTCGTTCTTAATGTTACGGGCGTCATTAAACGACGATTACTTCGTAAAGAGAGAGGAAACTATCTTAGCTAATTAAACAAAGAGTATTCCACACTGTAAACTTAATAGATAAGTGATAACTATTTATTCCTACCACATTACTCAATGGCAAGCAGCTTATCACAATAGGTATATCAAGTGTGTAGTAAGGTAATTCAAACTGACAACAGGTTTCTCAAGTTCGATAAATTCTTTAAGCCAGAAGATATATATATATATATATATATATATATATATACTGTTGTGATAACTAATGTCAGCCTTAGCACCATCCAACAAACCGTTCTTGCATGACGACTTCAAGGAACAAATGTTGCAACTGGCATAGCTCATTGGGTGTTTGTAATGTCCAAAATGGATAACTACTTTACGGTAGCAGCTATTGAACATTTGAATCCTCTAAGTAACCTATAAGTTGACTGAAAACAGATTCATTCGAAACCTTCAGAAAGCCTTCTTCTTCTCTAAGGTTCAAATGCGACTCATTGTCACGTTTGTCCATAATCTCTCGTCATCCAGCGTCGTCACCCATTTTTTCTGAGGCATGTAAGGAAATGTGCATGACGGTTGAAAAGTTAAGACAATATGGATGAAAATTGGTGTCAGCAGTGCAGATATATCTGCACATCATCTTCATTCCAATGGTCGTATTACATTTCATTATTTTACCTTAACCCATCTTGTTCTCATTCAGTGACTTTCTACAACATTTGGTTGTGTTATTTCCGCTCATGAAATCCATGCCTATCAAGACATGCTCACAAACATTTACCAGTATATCTATCGAAAACGGAATCTAAATCAATAAACAGTTGTTTGCTCGAGCATATTGTTCTGCAAGGCCCTGTGGTACCTGTAAAACGTTCTTTCAGAATGGTGTATAATCTATGAATAAGTCATTTATAGATATATGGATCACACCTGTTTTGTACAGCGAAGCTGTTGTTATTTATAAAGAAACTCCGAACTGCAGATATATTAAAACAAGCACTTCTGAACTATATTCATTATGTTGACCTATGCATACTTTTTGTTGAGTAAGATAATCTTACTTACTCATACAGTAGGCTACTTTTATCTTTTGGTTTACAATTGAATACATCTTGCTAGTGACTGACACTATCCTTTGACCCTTATCAGTATTTCACACAGCGTGCAATCAGTCCCCTAGACAAATTTTTAAAAGTGGATTCCTCATGTCACTTCGAAGAATATGATTTATTTACAGACGAAATCATTTCAGTTTGATGATAGTTCTCACCGATAACTGCAATTCATAACCATCAAATCTTTCCACATTTGCATGACATATTTTAACGGAAATTGAACTGAAATCGTATTCGAACACTGAACACAAATAGTCTGATAAGATAGATGCAAAGAAATTCGATGGAAGTTATAATGTTATTATTGTGGTTATTATAACAGCAATCATTTTGGGTACATGTTCACCGACTCTCCGAGGGATAGATCGACCACTTGTCTCTCTGTGTGTTGAAACCCAAACGTGTAAATTTTTAATGCTTATTGAGAATTACATCTTTACTTAGTGGTATTGATTTTCTACAACCAACCAGCAGACTTTTTTCATACTGTATGTAACACTTCAACATGGTTGTACTGATGACATTGTTTAGAAACTTATGGGGAACCTAACGAATTAACTATGCTACTCAAAAAGCGCTGTAGCACAAAGGACATAAACTTTACCACGTCACTTGTTTCTTATTTATAATCTTATTGAAGTTTTGCAAAACTCTCTGGTTTGCCTTCCATATTCATATTCTTTCTCGTCAGCATCTCGGTGGCAACAGAAATTTTCAACTGAATGGTCATGCTGAATCAATAATGAACGCTAGCATTAGTAATGACTCAACAGGTTGTTTATTTATCTGCGGGGTTAAGCCGCTCCTAAGATAAGAGGGGAAGAAAGCGACAAGGTTGTGAGATTAACATAATATCATTAAATTTGACAAATTCTACCTGAAGCCTCATCCAATAATGATACTATGAAACTGTTTTGTAACATAATGTAACGTAATTTACGATAATTGTTGTCAAGAAGGAGGTATTTGTGGAATCACTGGAGAATTTTCGTTCATATCAGCTGTATGCCAACTTTACCAATTTTGATCAGCAGCTTATTTTAACCTCCTAAATGTGGAAACGGCTGCGAAACTAGAGTAACTGGATTTATAAAACTTCTCTTTTACTCAACGACTTAAACTTCATATTGATTCATGGGAGAATAAAGTAATATGCAATCAAATTTTTTTCGTTGATATCATTCTCAGTAGCTGTACAACCCAATTCAGATTTTATATTTTTTTCCCCTTAGGTTCCTAGTAGAACATAAGGCTTCAGTAGCAAGCCTCCATTTCACTCTGTCCTCTGCAGTCTTTTGGACCTGGTTCCACGACTACCCACAAGCTTTCATTTCTTCCTCACATGATCTCCTCTCCTCCATGTCACCCTCGGATGCCCAACTCGTCGTTTCCTATTTGGATTCCACTCGAGGACCTGGCCTGGCCTGGCCTGGCGCGTGATGTCCCCAGTCGGCCTTCTCAGTGTATACCCAATCCATCTCCACTTTCTTCCACTGCATATTTGTTGGGTGATAGGTTGTTGGTTGATTTGTTGCCAGATTTCCTTGTTGCTTATTCTTTCTGGCCAATTCAGATGTAATAAGTGTTAAATCTTTCAACATTAATTGATCAATAAGTTCTAATAGGGTGTGACCGAGGAAATAAAATCGGAATAAAAAATACTCAAGAAGCGTAAACATTTTTACTGACTTTAATTAGTAAGTGAGCTGAAATTATGAGTTGGAAAATTCGTAGAAAACTCTTAATGAGGAATTAGTTCCTGAGCTTAAAACCTTTGCGTAGTAAGAACATGTAAACCAAAATGGCTAGTTAGACTTTAGGACTGGAAGGTACTAAATTAGAAAGCGAACTAGGACAATAAATGGCTTAGTTGCTTCTGTTTACACAATTCCAAATTTAGTTTTTGTATTTTCAGAGCTTTATTCGTGTAAGGTAAAAGTTCCTACGTACTCTTAGGAAAAATACATTACATTTCGTAGACTACTGCAAGCTAATCTTCTATAGCTGTGTCCACTGTCAACTAAATGTTGTAATATTGGGCTGTTAGTTGATCTTTATCGACGTTGACATTCTCTCTGATCGTATGGCCTATTAGTCCAAGTCTGTGTAACTTGTAGAACGTTTGCTCACCACTTCTATCCATTTTGGTGTAAGAGGGGTATTTATAGAAATCGGAGTAATACCTTCCGCCAGTCTGAAAGTTAAAGTCAATTTTGATTTCAGATCATGATATGAGTTGGAATATGTGCTTATTTCTAGTAAACTATTGTAGATAGGATTAATTTATTAGCAGACAAGTGTAGAGGTGGTTGTTAAACCACTTACTCTATTATCAATAAGACATTAGCCAAAGTATGTAATATAAAGTTTTCAGTTATACGGGTTTATCAATACCTTAAAAGCATTATCAGCATACAGAAAACTGAGTGGATTGCGTCATCTATGGTCAGATATATCTAAATGAAATTGTGAGAATATGAATTTGCACGTCACGACGTGCAATACTATTGTACATGTCTAACTTATTCACAACCAGTAAGGAACACTCAGAATCTTTGAGAGAAGATATATTCTTAGATATGATCACAAAAAACACTACTTCAAAATCTTTTCTGAATCATACTTTCAACTTATATATGTTTAGCATTCCTCCATATTAAAATAGAATGCAACCTGATACCATAAGGCGTTTCAAACAATCATTTATCTATCGTTTTCTGAGTACAAAAGACATTCCATTAAGCTTTTCATTGATTAGTAATTTGTGCAAAGAAAAATTCACACAATTCAAATACTTTCACTTTCTTGTACTGTACTAACAAAAGTATGTGACTCCTAAAAGTAGTCTTTAGTGAACTTATATTTTTTTAGTCAGCAAAATGTGATCACATTGGTTCAATAGATACTCCAGGCTTTTTCTTTCTTTGGTTTTAATCATTCCATATCATTATATATGGTGTACTTTTCAATTACTTTTAGAGTTATTGCATGGAGTGCTTTTCGGTTGTTAAATATTTTGGTTCTTTTTATGATAAATGGAACGATAGCTAACTTTCAAGTAATAGGCCTTTGGTTCGAACTCACTACTTACTTTGACCTGATCAACTAACTAGTATCATGGGTCCTCATCAAACATTTTGTCCATAGTTTGGTACGTAGACCATGTGCCACATTGAGTAGCAAGCAGTCCAACATCCTAGTCGTTTGCAATTCTATGGACTGAAAACATCATTGTGTGAATTAGCTACCATGGCATAATGCCACGGTTCAAACTTCACTCCACCTACCGAGATTTGGCGATCCAGCCCTCACACAGACGGTGTAGATCATTGATTAATGTTCTAACCTACACACGACTACTTAGTTACCTTACATTTACGCACGTATTCTGCATTGTGGGTGAAACTTCCATAAATCTGATTCCTGAATTCTTACTCTTGTATGTGAAAGAGTATATTAGATGTTTTTTTAAACAAATAATGCATATCGAAAGAAGGGAGAGAGATATTACAAGATAACATGAAGAATTTTGGAAGCATACAGAATAACACTAATAAACGAAGTAGACAATCATATAAAAATAAGTGTAAAACTTGGGCACTGTGGTAGAATGTAATTCCATATTAGATTTGTTTATTTGATATATAGCGCACAGTGATACAATATTATTTACTCGATTACGTTTCGAGCATAAATTATTGCTCATAATCATATTAATGTAATCACACTTCTTTCGATATCTGATTTTATAGTCCTGTCACCTGACAGGACTATTACATTAATATGTTTATGAGCAATAATTTATGCTCGAAACGTAATCAAGTAAATAATACTGTATCACCGTGCGTTATATATCAAATAAACAAATCTAATATGGAATCATATGAAAACGAATTTCAATTTTGCATCATTAGTTATAGTTTACAACTTCCTCTGGTGGTCTCTTCAATAGTCTAGTCGTATGGTCTTTCAAATTATAATCAGGTGGTTAGAGAAGACCGAAATATGTTATGACAAACCAGTTGCCATCTGTTCTTCAACAGTATCTTAGACTGACTGCCTACCCGCCCATTCTCTGGGATTGTCTTTAGTGTTCTGTAAATTCTTTCAAGTCCATATAAGTTTGTAGTGCACCTTCCTGGCACCAAAATATAACTAGGGCTAAAATAAATAGTTTAAATTAAATTAACTAAATAAATCTCTAGCTTGCCTCCGGATGCTTAGGGTGTTTTAAGTTTTGTTTTAACGAGCATGCATCCGAGCAGGCTTGGACGCCATTTTTGCGCTCCATTGTGCTGATCACCACGCACGTACTCCGAGTCCCTAGTTCAGCCTTACAAGCCAGATAAGTTGATTAAACTTTTCCCTCATTCATTATTATAACATTTACCTTAAATACATAGCTCCTTTAAATACATTGCGTATCAGTTCTTTTGATTTGTGTTTTGTTACCAGTACTTACACGTTAGGTAAAGTACTGGTTAAGCAGGTACTAGAGCACATCAAATTAAGTAGGGTTGATCAAACGTTACGGAATTGTAACACGCATCCCTACAAAAATTGGTGAGCCCGAGTATCACTTCTTACTTTGTCTAGTACCTTTGTTCTCTTGCGTTGATTTGTCTGGCCTAATTTTGTTTTTGGCACGTCTAGCGTTTTTTTTTATATTATTGCACTCCTCATTGGTTATTTTTGCATTGTAATTTTTTTATTATCACTATCGTGCCTCGTTAATTCCCTGATCAATGGCGGATAACGACTCGACTGCGCAGATGGCCGTAACCCTCCAGCTTCCCACCTTCTGGGCCCACAGACCATCTGCATGGTTCTCCCATGTGGAAGCTCAGTTTGCCTTGAGACACATTCAATCACAAGAAACTAAGTCCAACTTAGTCATCGTCAGCTTACCGGAAAATGTGATTGAAGACGTCTCAGATGTGCTAGATGACCCAGCACCGAATCTTTACGATCGCCTCAAAACCGCCCTCATCAAACGTGTTGCACTTACTGACCAGCAGAAAGTGCAAGAACTTTTCAGGGATGTGCATCTGGGTGATCGCAAGCCGACGCAACTGCTTCGTCAGATGAAGCAGCTGATTGCTGACTTCAACATTGATGAAGCATTTCTCAAGCAACTGTGGTTACAGAGGTTACCACAGTCGGTTCAAGGGATCCTCGCACCCTTCCATAAGTGTCCCTTAATAGAGTTGGCGGAAGCGGCTGACAGAGCTGTGGATGCTACGAAACCCAACACTAGTATCTCAGCTGCACTGTCTACTGCCACGGATTCGTTCAAAAATCCTCCCTCGGCTGTTGAGCCAACAAGTTTCGATGTTATAGCTCACATCTCAAAATTGTATGAAGAGTTGTGCAGCATCAGGAACGAAATGCGGTCTGGTAGTTCTTACAAAGGTCGCACGTCTCGCTCGCCCAACAGGTCTGCCTCCCGTACCGATAGCAGACGTTCCAAATCGCGACAATCCCAACCCAGGTTGTGCTGGTACCATAAACGTTATGGTGCCAATGCCAAAAAGTGCACTCGACCTTGCACCTTCGAGGCTAACCAGGCGGGAAACGTGTGAGCCAGCACGTGACGGCGACTAACGTCGCTGGCGAGCCACTTCCATGTCGCCTCTTCTTCGTCACTGATCGACATTCTGGGATACGCTTCCTAGTTGACACTGGGGCAGAAGCTAGCGTCATCCCACCTACGAAGGAAGAGCGTCTGCGGCCAATGTCTCTGCAACTTCGTGCCGCCAACGGTTCGCCCATCACAACCTATGGTCGGAGATTCCTCGATCTCAACCTTGGATTGCGTCGTCCCTTTCGTTGGGTTTTCATAGTGGCAGATGTGACCACCGGCATTATTGGTATGGATCTCTTGCAGCACTATCAGCTGCTGGTAGATGCTGGCAAGCATAAGTTGATAGATTCTACCACAACACTCTCTGTTTCCGGTATAGTCACAAAGACGCCGCCCCTCAGTCCCGTGTACTGCACGACGGACGCTTCTAGTCCCTATGCGTCTATCATTCAGTCCTTTCCGGATGTCTTTAAGCCAAGTCGTTGTGTCCCTTGTGTGACTTCGAACGTTTCTCATCACATAACGACGACTGGCCCTCCAGTATTTGCGAAACCACGGCGATTATCCCCGGAGAAACTGCGTGCTGTAAAAGCCGAGTTCGAACACATGCTTGAAATGGGAATAATCAGACCATCCAACAGTCCATGGTCTTCACCCTTGCATGTGGTACCCAAGAACAATGGCATGGACTGGAGGCCTTGTGGTGACTACCGAAGGCTCAACGCTAAAACGATTCCAGATCGTTACCCAGTCCCTCACATTCACGACTTGACTGCATCTTTAAAAGGCTCGGTTATCTTCAGTAAGCTTGACTTGACGCGTGCATATCATCAGATCCCGGTTCATCCTGATGATGTTCCCAAGACAGCCGTCATTACACCGTTTGGTCTTTTTGAGTTCCTCCGTATGCCTTTTGGTCTTCGCAATGCAGCACAAACCTTCCAACGTTTTATTCACGATGTTTTACGTGGACTCGATTTCGCCTATGCCTACCTAGACGATATACTAATCGCTAGTCCAGACGAAGACACCATATTAACCACTTGAAACAGGTTTTCGCCAGACTGTCAGAGCATTCGATGACAGTCAACCTGGCCAAATGCCAAATTGGCGTTCGTTCACTAAAATTTTTGGGACACGTTATCGACGAGCAAGGCATTCGCCCACTACCTGAAAAGGTACAGGCGATCCAAGACTTCCCAGTCCCAGCGTCACTTAAAGCTCTGCGTGTGTTTTTGGGTATGGTGAGCTATTATCGTCGCTTCATTCCCCAATGTGCACACATTTTGACTGCACTGACCGACCTGCTGAAAAGTAAATGTAAAACTTTCAGCTTGACTCCTGAGGCACTAGAAGCATTTCGCAAGATCAAAACCGCAATAGCAGACGCCACGATGCTGGTGCATCAAGACGTAAACCTACCTCTCAGCATTGCGGTTGACGCCTCTAACACGGCCATTGGAGCTGTGTTGCAACAACTTTCGGATCACACTTGGATCCCAGTTGCATTCTTCTCCGGAAGTTATCCACCTGCGAAATGCGGTACAGCACTTTCGGCAGGGAACTGCTCGCCATATATGCCTCAGTGAAACATTTTCGTCATTTTGTGGAAGGTCGTGACTTCATCATCTTTACCGACCATAAACCTCTGACGTATGCCTTACACACCACTACTGACAGATATTCACCGCGTGAATTACGTCACCTAGATTATATTTCGCAATTCACGTCGGACATCCGTCATATTTCTGGTGTGAATAACCCTGTCGCGGACGCACTGTCTCGCGTTTGCACCACTACTTTGCCTCGAGCAGTCGACTTACGGAAGATTGCCGAACTTCAGGATTCAGACGAGGAGATTGGAAAACTTCAACACTCATCCTCTCTGAAGATACAGCGTTACCGCTCCTGAACAGTGAAGTGTCAATATTGTGCGACACCTCCACAGGCACACCCAGACCCTTGCCGCCGGACTCCCTAACAGACTCGTTTAGTCGCGCGTATCCTGAACCTTCTAAAAGAGCCACGTCTAGTAACACTGATCCAGTAACCTCTACACGTGCTGGGAGGCGTGTACATTGGCCCAAGCGATACGCCGAGTTCGTTAATTAGCCCCAGAGCAACTTCACACTTGGTGAATTCGGAGTTTCAACTACTTTGTCGTGGCATACACTTTCAATGCGTTTTCATACCTAAAGTTTTCAAAAGTCATGTTTACTACTTTGCAAACAGTTTTTTTTTCAAAAAAAAAAAAGAAAAATCAAAAATACAATTTAAATTCCGAAAACTTTTTTTGGTTGGTTATTATTTTTTTTTCTGTACTACTCCCACTTCGAATTGTTTGGTTTTCCTTTTCTTAGCACTCTAATGTCCCATTTCTTTCTTCTTGCAGAACCTAGAAAATGCGTTGAAAATTGGATACAATTGGCCGCTGACGATGCTACTTGGATCGTTCTTCGGTTCTCTTTGTACCAATTTCCCCCTGTACACTCCCCGGTAGATTAAGAAGCAATAGGGAAAAGTAGACGGAGGCTTTGGGTCACCTTCCACCACTGCGAGAAGGGTTGCGTCTAGACGCAAAGTTATCTTACCTCGTAGGTGTGCATAGTTGCACTAGCTTCGGAGACCCACACGTCACCTACTCCATCACCAATATGGAAAGGTGTTGCGTGTCCGCCTCGCAGTCGCCTCCTAGGATCGAAGGTTGCCGGTATCCCAACAACCTTCTAGGAGGGGGATAACCTGTAGTGCACCTTCCTGGCACCAAAATATAACTAGGGCTAAAATAAATAGTTTAAATTAAATTAACTAAATAAATCTCTAGCTTGCCTCCGGATGCTTAGGGTGTTTTAAGTTTTGTTTTAACGAGCATGCATCCGAGCAGGCTTGGACGCCATTTTTGCGCTCCATTGTGCTGATCACCACGCACGTACTCCGAGTCCCTAGTTCAGCCTTACAAGCCAGATAAGTTGATTAAACTTTTCCCTCATTCATTATTATAACATTTACCTTAAATACATAGCTCCTTTAAATACATTGCGTATCAGTTCTTTTGATTTGTGTTTTGTTACCAGTACTTACACGTTAGGTAAAGTACTGGTTAAGCAGGTACTAGAGCACATCAAATTAAGTAGGGTTGGTCAATCGTTACGGAATTGTAACACGCATCCCTACAAGTTCGTGAAACCTATGATATCGCATACAAAGCTTCAATGAAGCATGACATTGCTGTGAGTAAGCATAATTACAGTTATTGACTGAATGAATAAACTGTATGCAAAATGGTCTGTGATTGGTGGTAGATGTAAATGTCAAGCCTTGATTGCTTTGTACTAATTGACATCCATTGATCAAGTTCGCCATTTCGGCTATTTGGTTAGTTGAGGCGACACTGTTGAGTAATGCAATTTCGTGTTAGAAATTGTGAGTCAATCACCAATAAACCGTGAAACTGGGCTTCATTTTTGTTGGTGCTTGTTACAAAACTATTCAAAGAACTCATATTTTCTCACCAATTAGTTTTCGGTAGCAACTAATTATTGGTAGAGGTTAAAACCGACGGGAAGAAAAGCCCAATGGTAACTTGGTTGAAGACAACATTGACTGAAGTGAATTCCAATATCCAAGCGGACATCAACAGCTTGCGGTTTGACGAGAACCAACAAGCCCGATACTCACAGGCAGACCTGCCTTCTAACTTACACCAATAAAATAAAATCTATCGATGTGCAGGGATATGATGGGAACACAACTTTAGAAGTAAAACTACAAAGAAAACTATAGAAAGCGATGAGTACTAAGGAACAGACAGCAGTAAAATGGCTGATCTCTAGCAATCAGGTAGCATAAGCAGCTCAATCAAACAGGTGGTCAACTGTGGTTCAGATAGCTCAGTGGTTACATGGTCGACTGCAACACTGCCAACATAGGTACTTATCTCAAAGCGGAATTCGCTTAATTCTAGCTTGCACATACGCAAGGTTGAGGACAGCCAACAGCACAAAATCTAAATGAAGATCCCATTCCCAAATGGATCGAGAAAAACTATATGCAAAAAGGTGGACTGGAATTTCGACGATATTAAATTCTTCATTAGGTTGCGGATTGATCGACAGAGTTCAGTGAGCGCAGGGGACTAAAAAAAGGAAAATTTTTACTCTAAAGTGACCAGTAGGAGTAATTTATGGCGTCGTACATGCAGCCAATCATCGGGTGAACTGTTCAGTATTTACTTGGCTGACTTCAAAACCGGGTGAAACAGGTACATATCTTGGAGGGGGTACCGTCGACGAGAGTCAACAAACACAGTACCCACATACTGCCTCCTATAAGATTTCATGAATCAGGGCGTAATTTCATAATCACGAGGGCTCCCAGTTGGCCACCTATAAGGGAAGTGGACAGAATGATTTGGGGGGTCAGGACCAGATCACATGATATTTGTTGATCATCAATCAGTCTATGAAATCCAATCCTACAAGCAGATTATGGTGCTGCGAAGATTTCAAAATTTAACTTTGCTGACTGCCTGTTGGGATAAGATGGATTAAAATCTTTGAGCGTAAAACATTTCTGAAGATACTTAACATATCCACTACTGATAATAGCCTGTAAGCGCGAAACACACACGCTCCCAGGCAATTAACTGCCCGGAATCTACTAAAATGTATCAACTAGCGCAGGAAATTAAAATGTATTAGCTTGACAGTGAAGTCGCAAAACAATGAGCAGAATTCGGTGAAGAATGAAGAATCGAAAACAAAATTCGCAGAGATCAAGAGGACCTCACTGTATGAAATAAGGTCGACAATGTGGCCAATAATGGTGAAAATGGCTCACTAGTAACATAGTTGATCACAATACTGCTTGATGTGTGTTCCAGTACACGAGATGATAAACAATTGCAACTCCATGCACATACGCAATGCTGACGTGAGGCTTACAGCATACACAGACCCCACAACCAACCAAACTGCGTGTAAATCCACTACTATTGCGATGTTCATATTCAGGCGGAAACATTGAGGATGGAATATTCCGAGTAATGTCGGCTACACAACGTCAAATTTATTGTTCCATAGTAACCAGTGAGCAGTCAGTGTAAGTAATGCAGTCGTATATGCGGTCAACCATAGAGCGAATCGCTCATTGGGAACACAGTAGATTGCTACACTGGTTCGCATACTTTTCATTCTCAGAAGTGACATCACTTCCTTCAGGCAAGCAGATACGACGAGACGCAGCAAGTACAATTACATGTGGTGACCTGGCAACTAACGAAAATGCAAATTGTTTCACCACCATAATGATGTTAGTATAAGGGGTGGGGAAAAAAAATCCAAAATGATGGATGCAATAATCTGAGCAATGTCGGTGAGTCGGGATCAAATTAGTTCGTCTAAAGAGACCATTCGGTGCCTGAAATCAAGTCGTATAGGGGCACAATCGTAGTGCGTGTAGCTAAGTGGCAACATAACTGACAGCAACACTGGTTGACGTGTGTTCAAGTTTGAAGGAAACATGAGTTCCTACGAGCATGCACGTACGCATTGCAGACGACACACGAAATGAGGAAAAAGGAAAGGCAGACCTCCAATCTAACTACCTCATCTCAAAAATACCTCCAATCAAATTATCGTGCGGAAAGTATGATTTTAATACTAAGGTGGAATAATTGTATGTATGACGGATGGAATTCTCCGAGAAAGAATGGCCAGACAACATCAATTTCCAACTTGAAGGTTTGTGGGGATTTATTTATTGGCTTCTGGTTGGTATTCATTATGGACTGAAAATAGTTGTAGGAACATTAAAATTATGGAGGACTAAACAGCTGTTTCTTCTTAGTATGGGACTGCTCAGCAGTGCGCACCTAAAACCTCTCCACTTATCGGATTCACGACCTTCAGGGCCTGCGGCCAGCACCTAACTATCGGGCCACTGAGTCGGAATTCGGCTCTCCGTTTTTACTACTTCTGTCAGTTCAGTCCAGTACTCCCAAGTTTCAAATGTTTCTCCAACTCTTATCAGTTTGTTATGAATATCAATTTGAAATGGACACCAAATTTATTGATCTGCAGTTACTAGTTTTATTATTATTATTCCCTTGAGTTCCTAGTGGAACATAGGGCATCAGTAGCAAGCCTCCATTTCACTCTGTCCTCTGCAGTCTTTTGGACCTGGTTCCACGACTACCCACAAGCTTTCATTTCTTCCTCACATGATCTCCTCTCCTCCATGTCACCCTCGGATGCCCAACTCGTCGTTTCCTATTTGGATTCCACTCGAGGACCTGGCCTGGCCTGGCCTGGCCAGTCGGCCTTCTCAGTGTATACCCAATCCATCTCCACTTTCTTCCACTGTATATTTGATGGGCGATGGGTTCTTGGTTGGTTCGTTGACAGGTCATATTTCCTTGTTGCTTATTCTTACCATTCTGGTCATCTGATCTTCAGTACCGAGTGAGTGTAGACGGCAGCTGTTGATGAATGTCTGTAGTTTGTTGGAAGTGCTTTCCGTAACGCACCAAGTTTCTGAACCACATAGAAGCACTGACTGGATGTTGGTTTTAAAAATCCGGATCTTGTTCTTTATTGTGAGTGTAGTAGATCTCCACACTGATTTTAGATTATTGAAAGCTTGCCTTGCTTTTTCGACCCTGGTTTTGACATCCTCATCTGTGCCACCTGTAGTTAAAACGATGCTGCCTAGATAGGTGAGAGAGACTACTTCGTTTAGATTTCTCCCGTTGATGGTGATTAGTGCTTGTTGTTGTTGTTGTTGGTTGGGTGGTTGGGTATCTTCATCACCTGTGTCTTCTCTACGTCGACCTGAAGTCCCGTCTTCCTTCGCTGTCCTATCCTGCCCTACCCTACCCTACCCTACCCTGCCTCTTCTGTCAACTCGTTAGTTTTTGTGTATAGATCTTGGAGTTTGTGTGACAAGAAATTAGACATAAATCATCATTGGCGAAATCCAAATCTTCTCCTGGGGTCTTTTCATCGGTCCATCCATCGTATGCCCATCCTCTCGCTCCTCACAGTTTGTTGGATGATCCAGTCGAGTCGAGTCGACCACAATCAGGAAGATCATGGAGACGACAGTAAGCGTCAACCTTGTTTTACTCCTGTCTGCTGTCTTCACTTCAGAGGCATCACTGAGTTTTCCATTGTGAATCACTTGGCATATAGCACATAGCTGTTGAATGAGGTTGATAAGAGTTTGTGGCAGTAAAACCGTAGTGTTGAAGTAGCTGCCTGTCAAATTACTTTTCGATCAACTCTGTCAAAAGACTTTTAAAATCTAGGAAGTTGAAGTACAGGGTTGACTGCCATTCTATACTCTCTTCTATGATGATGCGTAGCGTAGTGTTGCATTTCGATCCTTACATGATTTGTACTTCCTGAATCCAGCCAGCCTGTTGCGGTCGTAATTTTGAAACTAGAGCATCTTTTAGTCGCTCCAGGATGATTTGCCTTAACATTTCGCTTGGATGGGTGGGGACAGGAGCATGATTACTCACCAGTTCTTGTCGAGGCTTAGGTCTCCCTTCTTTGAGATTTTGACAAGGTAGCCCTTCTTCCGATCAATCGACAGGTACCTTCCTTCCTTCCAAACCTTCCATAGTAGTAGTGTGAGCGTATCCGCTATTGTCACTGCTTCTGTTTTCAGTGCTTCTAGAGGAATTCCATGTGGTCCTGCTGCTCTGTCGGAGTTCAGCAACTTTATGGCTTTCAGGACCTCACTTCTACTTTCGTCAGAGGGCCTGTGATCACTGGTAGCTCTGCCTTGGCTGGTGATATTTCTGGACGAGTTGCAGGTGGTGGTCGATTCGAGAGTTTTTTGAAGTGATCAGCCCATTGTTTCCTTTGCTTCTCCTCGTTGGTTGTAACTAGGTTTCCTTCACTATCTTTCATTGGTTTCATCTGAGTTGATCTCTTTTTAGATAGTAATTTGGTTATTTGGTATGATGTTGTCGGGTCTCTCTCTGTCTCTCCTACCAGCAGCCTATTCTGCTTCACTTGCCAGTGTGTCGTAGAAGTGTCTTTTGTCTTTGCGTGCACTCCTCTTGACTTCTTTGTCCAGTGCAATGTTTTACATGTTGTGTTCAGTTCTTCTTTTCGTTGTTCATCTCTGTACTACACTGCACTGCACTGCACTGCACTGCACTACACTACACTGGTTCATCTTCTGCTTCACCATCTTCCTCTCCCTCCTCTATGAGTTTCCATGTGTCCGTGGAGATTCATTTCTTGTCTTGCCTCTTCTTCCTTCCTAATATGATTATGCAGGTTGCTTTCCACATGTTTTTCAAAGAGTTCCAGTATTTTTCCATGCATGTTTCTTCATGGATGTTGCCTAATACCTCCCATTTTGTCTTGATGGCTGACGTGAAGATGTCCTTTGTGGTTTCGTCCTTCAGTTGAGTTGAGTTAAGTTTCTGTTCTGGGTGTTGAACTTGAACTGTGGCCTATCATCACCATCTTCTTTGAAGGCTTCCGACTTGATTTTGAAGGTATGTTCCTTACACTACATGTGCTCCCCTTCTTGATGTGATCCTGTGTCCAGTAAGGTGTGTCTCCACTTTCTTCACATTGAGATGAAGTCGATTTGATTTTTAGTGTAGTGTGTTCTGGTGTCTGGTATTATGCATGTGGCTTTGTGAGTATCGTTGTGTTTGTACACACTGGCTCCAATCACCAAATCGTTGAATGTGCAGAAGTCTGCAAACAGTTCTCCATTGTCGTTCATTTCACCTAGTTAGTGATTCTCTACCCATGATTGGTTGTCTTCGTGTGTTGTCCTGTCCACTCCGAGTTTGGCATTCATTCATGTCACTGCACCCATTAGAATTTTGATTTCGCCAACTGGAGTCTTGTCTAGTACAGTACTGATTGGAGTTGTTTGTAGAGTTCCTCCTTCTTCTCTTGATCTGCATTATTTGTAGGTGCGTAGCGTGGCGTAGCGTAGCATTGTATGACTGTGACTTTCCTTCTTTTTGATTTGAATCTTGCTGTGATGATCCTGATCGTGGAGGAGGAGATTGGTTCCCACTGCATGAGAGAGAGCCTTTGATGCTGTTGGGGGCATGATGATATCCAGTCTGTAACTCAGTGTGCTCGTGGTTGTCGTCTGGATGATAATATTGGAGTAGATAATTGACTCGTGTGCAGTCGACATTTTGGAGAGTCGACTTCCATTATGTCTGCTTTTGCAGATTTGTATCACTTCTACGGTGTATCTTCTCATTTATTTTGCAATCTGGGCAGCCTTGCCAGCCGGTCGGTCGGCCAGCCAGCTATCTTCAAGCATTGTGCGACCATTCTATGTCCCTATGTTTACTTTTACTTTCATCGAAAGAAGGGAAGACTTATCGTTGAATTAGCTTTGTGAAGGTTTCCACGAACCGGCGTCGTTCTGTCTCCCTGATTTCTGCTAGGAATAAGTTTGTTTTATTTTTGTATTTTGTTTGTGCTTTGAAGTTTGTTTAGGGATTGGGTTGGTTTTGCAGGGTATGTTTGTAGGCGTATGTTCAACCTTCCCTCTTTATCAGGGCTTAGGACCGGCTGGTAAAGTAGGCAAGGTTACGGTTGCTAGTTAGTGTAGTTATTTGAGTTCTGTATGTTCACAGTGGCGATACGAACTGCCCAGTAGTGAGACACCTGAACCCAACACATATTTACTTTTTTCCAATCTCCCGGGGGAAGGCAAAATTATACTTCCTTACACCTACGCACGGCTGAGAAACAAGAGGAGCCAAAATCACATACAGATATCACAACCAACTACCTCAAATCAAATAAGAGGCACATAAATGCACCAGTACTGTTACTTATATATTAAAGAGGCATAATTATAAAGTAATGGATGTAGTACTGCGAACGATTTCGGCTGTTCAACATCAAAACTATTCCTCTAGTGTGGACAGATAGTGTTTATAATGTAGTAAAACGCAGTCAGTCACGATCTATGTATCTCTGTGGTGACCAGACCAACTGCAATACTCATTGATTAATTTCTCATCTCAGACTACTCATTGCTTCCAAAGAGGCACAGATGACGAGAGACAGAGAGCATGAAACCAACAGGCAGATTTCACAACCAACTATCACAAATCAACTGTCATGCATCTCAATTCACCGACATTTTGTTGCTGGTATCAGGGCGTAATTACGTCAAAATGGATGATGGGGAATTCTGAACAACCACAGCGGCACAATATCGAATCTATTGCTCACCAGTGACTAGTCAGTGTCTGTAATCAGGTCCTACATGTGTGTCAGTCGTGGTGCAAACAGCTCAGTGGTGACACGTTTAACTGCAACATTGATTGACGTGTGTTCCAACATTGGAGGAGACATTAACATCTACAAACATTCAATTACACAAAGATGACAAATGACAACAAGAACAAAAGCTGCATGCGCACTTCATAACCAACTGTCTCCACCTGCAACTAGTACGCACATAATTTCATAATGATGGATAGAATACTCTGAATAACAGTTGATGGACAACATCAGATTTATTGCTCAGCAGTGACCATTCAGTGTCACTAATCAGCTCATGGATGCGGTCAATCGTGGTGTGAATAGCTTTGTCGATCTTCAGTGACCATTCCGTGAATGTAATCCGGTTATACAGGCAGTATATCTGATTTCGAGTGTGTCTGATTTCACATCTCTGACTTCAAGGCGTTGTGATTTGTGTTCTGATCTCTGAGCAGAAAACCTTTTCGAAGAGATTTCACATGCTCACTGCTGACGAGAACCAACAAACACCGAAGTAGCATCCAGACCTCTCATCCAACTGCTTCCAACCAACTTACATGCATCTTACATCACAGGAAATCGATATATATTAACTTGGTTCTGAAACTGCAAAAGTGGTGGAGAGAATTCTGTGAACATTTATGAAAGGATGATACTAAATTAGTTGCCCTCAAATGATCAGTGATCATATTTAATCCGGTCGTACACGAGGTCAATCGTATTACGAACAGCTCTGCGTTAACTTGATTGATTCCAACACCGGTCGACTGGGTTTCAATCGCAGATGGCAGATCAATACTTTCGAGCATGCAGATCCACGCTGCTGACAAGATCCAAGGAACAGCAAACAAATGTACAATACTTCGTCCAAAATGTCCACAGAAAACTAAGTTGTACTAAATCACAACTACATGGTGAACCCGCACCTTCAGTGTTAGGAATGCATTCTGATAAATGAAATTTAATAAGCAGTAACTACAAGACAACATGAAATCGGTTGCTCTCCATTGACTAGTTCGTGTATGTAGTCCAGTCGTACAGCCAGTCAATCTCGTTTCGAACAGATCAATGATGGTATGGCCGAGTGAACCACTGGTTAGTGTACGTTCTAACCTCCATGTGGTCATCTCTTCTTCGAGACTGTACATGACCACTGCTGAAGAGAGCCAACATGCATGAGACCCTCATACGACCCTCTCTCCTCACTGAATTCAACCAGCTAACTTTCTACTGATTTCATACCATCCAGAGCCTCAATTTTGGGCTCCACATATCTCATTTCTGATAAATTTCAGTCACCATTCACAACCTTCGATCATGAAGCCTTTTGCTTTCAGTTGACGAGCATTTTTAATTCAGTCTTTTATTTAAAGTTTGAATGATATTTTGTTTATTCCTTTGCTGAATTACCTTATATCTATAATTTCCTTACTTTTTAGGGACTGTCTATCACCCTGGTTGCATCCTAAGTCAGTTTATGCTTGTTTTTCTCATGCGATCTGTGATGTATATTACTGATTTGCAATCTTTCACTAGGTTGTTGCAAATTTTGTAGATCAGGCTATGAACACATTCTCCTAGACCTCTAACCAAGCACTAGAATCGGAACAGTTAGCTGAACAAAGCCATTTATGATGGAAACAGTCAAGTGTTTTGAAAGAGAAAATAAGCATGCTTTTCAAACATCAGTTGAATAAATGTGCTAAGTACTTTTCAGTGTTTGGTCTCTAGAGATTAGATTTTGTTAAGGGGGGATGCTACTTCATTCCTATTGTCATAGGAAGGGATACACTGGTAGAAATCACAAGGCGGATGAATGGAAGTTTTCCAATAACATAATAAGAAATCTGTTGTCAAATGTTGCTTATGATGATGTGGCTGCATATAAGATAGATAGGATGGTGGAGAAAAATGAGAGTATAAGGTATACTTAGGAATGGTTGAGACAGTAGTCCGAGGACCGTTATTAATGATAAGGTATAATATCAGTATTCCAATATGGCGTAAATTTTTTTGTTGAAGACTAGCATTGAAACAGTTTGTTTTTTTTCATGTAGGAACTGAATAACTTCCCTGCTTGCTGTGTTAATTTCAGTTTGATCAGAATGAGATTCTAGTCACATTGGTTTCGGTCTTTTTGCTTTCACTCTGTTTCAAGAACTGTAGATCGATTGTGTATATTGGACTTTCATAGAAATACTGGAGTCAAATCGGTACCTGATGCAAATATTTAGTGAGCTGCATGTTTCGACTAGTATTTGCATATGAGCAAATAAAGTTCCATCCTTTAGGTTCATAATAAGTACATGTCTTTCATTGGTTTTCTCAAATTTTCCATCCTACAGCTTGGTTTTGTTCTCAGAGTTATGGTTGGCTGAATTAAACTATCTAACTTAGTTTGCAGATCAACATCTCTTCTATTTAGATTCAGCATCTTAAATATTAGATTAATTTTTTCCTAGGTACTTTTAGTGACATTAGTTATTCAATAATAATGTGAACAGAACACAAAGATAGAGTATACTTTGATTCGACAGACTGACAGTGGTATGTCGTAACTTTTAGAAGGTTTGGAAAATTTACTCATAGGTGTACATTTGTCTTTTAGTAAAGTGTCTTACAGTAAGGGAGGTTCTACTCTCGTCATTCAGCGAGATAACCCTATTTCCACAGAGACAAACAGTCAAAAATGGAACATACTAAGAAATACTGGCTATTTTTGTACCGAACATCTACTGTAAAATGCTGTTGGTATCAGAAGTATTTTTCCACATTCGCCCAGCATAAAGCTTGTAACCTCATAAAATCTAGTTTACTCTACCCCATATTCATTACTTTCTTCAACGATTGTTTTACAAACAAATTATAACTCATGATACTGTGAATGCACCCTTTTATTGCAACGAATATTTAACGAGACTTTTCCTATAAAGCCAAACGAGACGTGTTTAAACAAAACTATTGATGCTTTAGCATGACATACTTATTTTGGTAGCACGCTGGTGGACACGTGAAGAGCGGATCATTTTCGACAAACCTCCGTGGTTCATCCAACATTCACCTGAATTCGTGAGTACAATGTCTACAAAGGAGAATGAAATGAACAGATAGTTATCATGGTGTAAACTTTATATAATTTCTTTCATTAGGAGCTCAATACATGTCATATTTCCCTTATTTAGTAATATGCCAACTTAGTGCTGGCTACCGTTCTGACTATTGAGGTTGGAAATAGTCTCTGAAGACTAGAACTCCTTACCTTAATTCTTTATACTAACTATGTATCCTTATTCTCATCCATAATTGTCAGTGTTGTTTGCATTTCCCCTTTATTCAACACGTCTCTAAATTTAATGAGAACCCTACAAAACAACCTGAAAAAAAATATTTGTCCTTTCCGAAGCATTGCTAATGACGAACAATCTGATTTTTAAAAATCACCCTTATATATCCAGTATGAGACTAACACATTAATTTGTGGACATAAAGAGACTTAGATCCTTGTCTTAATAACAATCTATGATGCAAGATGGTGCTAAAATGAATACTGGATTTAATAAATATATTTGCTTTATACCACTTAAGGCTTATTTTATAAATCTCTGCCACTTCCCAATAATGGTTTCTCCGATAAGGTTTTCATTGAACTAGTTACACGACTCCCCATTTGTTGAATTTTAGGGGAGCAACTTAATATAAAACTGTGTATGAACAATAATCATTTTGACTATTCTTTTAGTAACCTTGGAAATTTGTGCCAAAAGAATACAACTTTTAGATGGTGGAAACGGTCTCAGTTTTGTGAAATTTGCTTAATTTCTTTGTTACAAACAAAAATATCCATTGATCGCCGTGATTGATTGTAAATTTTTTCACTGTTTGATCAGAATCTTGATTACTTAACCATAATAATTCCCGAGTGTAGGTAGTGAATTCAAACCGTTTGACCGATTTTACTTCACATTTATCAACTTCTTGAGGCCAGTTAATCAGATTCCTTCATTTTAAATTACTCATAGATTAAAACTACCATTATAATTACCTGTCATGGTGACAAGAAATTAGACCAGAAAGTTGGTTGCATAATATTCATACGACCCTCAATCTTGGCAACAACTTGCAGAAGTCTTATATTTACCGAAAATAACGTTACTTTACTCAAAACAATGACCAAACATAAGCAAAGGGGTGCTAATGCAGACTTCGTTTCATAAGTGGGTAGAAAATTGTGGTAGATTAGCCCAATCCATCGTGGATATCAACTTTGAACAGGACTGCAGATGTACACTGTAGGATAACACAAAAGATCCAACAGTTGACAGCGTTCTTCACTAACAGAACGCTATAATCAGCAACCAACAGTAGTATAAGCTGACGTTTATATCACCAAACAACTGTAGTTCTTGACGATGTCAAGGGCAAACACGACCGCCAAACTCAACAGCTAAAGGAAAAACTTTCTCAATGGTATCAGGACTATTAAGTACTGTTGCCAAAGGTTTCCAAGAACTCAGTCTGCCTCTGCTTTCTTCCCTTGGGATTCTTTAATAGAAAAAGGGACAAATATGAATGAGATCGTATGAGCTGGGTAAATATAGGGAATTTTATTCGGTAAACAACCATTACCTATTTGTGTGAGTGCTTAGTCGTTGCTGCAATACAAGAGAAGTTGAAAGCATAACAAAAGGGTTTCAAGAGCTGATAGTACCATTCACAAATAGTTTGTGTCAAGGAATAACAATAACTGAGTATGATGATCATTTCCGTGATGCTGTGCTTCGCTTATGAATATGTAGTCGCAAAGTATAACATCAACTGTGTCAAGCTGTGACGCGCATGCATGCACAACAGTGAGGTCATCAGAGATGAGAAACACCATCTTGCTCCGTTTCTAAGTAACTGTAATTTACTGGCGTTACATGGTCCAGTAAGATCAACAGTGTACAGTAGCTCCGTGAAGCGATGCGTTTTTGATAAAGTGAACGTTTGGGTGAATTCTTAGACTCTCTTTGAAGCAAGTGCATGCGTGTTTAGCTAACCAATGCTTTGCCATTGTTGCATCTTTCTATTATGTATGGATAACACTTGTTTTTGGATTTCTCGCCACTTTCAACGCATTTTCTTGTGGTTAAGGACTACAACTATCTATATCCAACCCAGTTACATTTCTTCTTAGGTGTTGTATCCGAACATCTACCATATTTGCTTATTTTGACTGTAATTTACTAAGCGTAATCTGTGCCAGAAAAGCTTTTGGACCTGTCATGATCTAAAGTCTGGAGCAAACTGCTCGACGATTTTATACGTGGGTAGTGGACAATAATTGGAACTGTATACCCTAGGGATACCACAAAAGAGTCATTACATTCGTTAATACATATTTAATTTTGCTACTGAGGTTGATTTAAATAATTCAAATGGTATGAAGTAACCGATGCCTAAATTCTTGGGTTGTAAATAAAGTTGTGACTTTACTATTTTTACTGGGAAGCAGATCACTTACGTTTTGTTTCCAGTCTCCCTCATAACTCCTAATTTCAATATGAGAACTATTTGTGCTTTGGAAACGGAACCTATACACATCGTAACATGACTACGGGTTTCACCGCTAACATTCAATCTATTGACACTAGAAAAATGAATTGTGAATCTATATCGACTTAAGATGTTGTTCATGTACAAGATTTTTGCAAAGAAACAAGAGGTTAAAAGCCATCACCATCCAAATGGCATTTAACGTTGGTCTGGAATTAATCTACTGAACTGCTTCACTGGATATAAGAGTAAATTTTGTTTTAAGGTCCAGAATAATCGGAGTAAAGAGAATCCCCAAGTGGATTTGTGCTGGTTCTTTGCGACGTAAGAACATTAGCTTTAATAATAATAATTGTGGGTGTAAACTTCACACCATTAATGCAAGCATAGAGAGGTGTTTATGCAGTATATAATTTTCACTGATGATCCCCTGAATTTTAATTAAATTGCGTACAGCTGTTTCATTTCGGACTACATATAAGTTATTCCTGTTCATTATTTCTTTAATTGTATAAAAATATCCAGTTTACTGAATAAAAGAAATTTAGAGGCTGCAATATAGGCGACCTTAAACGTCTATGATGATGGTGGATTCCGTTTTTGTTTCATAATGAAAAACGCGCTCAAATATTTAAATCCGCAACAGCCTTTATTTTTTCTTGCACTGTTTCTGGTTCATGAGTGCAGTTTCACTATTAGTTTCCTTGGTTGATATGGCATACAGGGCGGGATATGCTGTGAATTTCTCAGGCACCTGCCTTGCTTTGGTAAGTGAAGTACAATTGGCAAATTGTTTACTTTAAAGAGTCGGCAGGAGGGCTTGTGAGAAGGAGCCAGTATAGCGTGAAAGGTAACCACGTACTCTGTTTCAGTTTTCAGGGACTGGGATATCATGCCAGTGACTAATACTAATCCTTGTTATTGGTAATAGTTTGGAGATCCAGTTTCTCTCACAAAGTATCGACAGAAGGTGTAGACGTTATTCGCTGCGGTAAACAGTCCTAGTGGTTCACAACACTGCAAGAAATGTACTTCCAGGAGGAAATGATTCGACCATGGTATGCGTAGTTTTTGACAGTCGTCGGTAAGAGGAAGAGTTCTAGAGATGAGGAGTTTATTATATAAGTAAGAATATAAATCATCTTTCAAGATAGGATGCGTCAAAATAAGACCCCTCCTCCGTCTTACTAGAAAACGATGGGAAAAGACTTAATCGGTCCAGCAATTGTTCGTCGGAGGGCCAATAGACCATCATGACTCCTGCAATCTGGACTCGCCTTTGTATGTTAACTCCATATTTGAAACATGGGCTTGTTGTTGAATCCACTGCTCCAAATGAGTTCTCATATGAGTAGGGCTTAAAATTCAAAATATGTTCCCATCAGAACCATAAAAGGTCCCTCGTAAATATCGAAATTTTTAAAGGCCTTAGGTAGCTGCTACTCCATACTGTGCTTTTGTTTTGAAGCCATGACCAGCTACAGCACTGATATCCTTGGACTCAGATGTTTTGGGCAGTAGCCCATCGCTAATCAACTCGCCATTAGGGTGGTAGTGACCTACTTGCATGGCCTAGTTCGTGGTACTGATAATTTTAGGCACTATATCGTGGACCAATCTGCTGGAGCACTTAGGTGGTCTTGTAAAAGAGGTTTATCCTCATTGCTATGAAAAGGTCTCCATAGATTGGTATTATCTGCAAATATCACGTTAGAGTACTTGTTCGTCCTGGGTAACTGACTGATATTATGCACGAGGAGAAGTGGGTCTAAAATAATACTTTGTGGCAATTCACTACCAATTTATTTCCATGAAGACAGTACTCTGTTCGCCTTCGGTTTCTGTTTTCTGTCGCTACCCGTTGTACAAAAGGTGGCTCTTGTACCTCACTGACCTAGTGGAAAACGCTTTGGCTTTTGTAGCGATAAGTAGTAAGTTTAAGTCATATTCGTAACACCATCACTCACCAGAGTGCGGGCACATCCAGATTACCAGTCCCAAATGGGACAGAACGTCCATCCTAGATTCCACCTCTAGCCATGAGTTAAAATATAATGCAACGGATATTCAGACAGTATCGAGGTATCTGCTTGGCAGGCCATCTGCCAATAGAGATCAAGTGATCCTATCCAGCATTAGGATGGAATTAAAATTGTCTAAATGGGAATGATGGAAACAAACCCAAATCGACCTAATTTCAGCGACCCCCGTCCCCCGCCACATACTGACGTAACTGACATATAAGTGCAATAAGAACTATAAGCACATCCTTATATAAAATTATCAATCTGCAATTCCTACTTATTACACATATCATCTTTATTCAACAACTTGACAATGCAGAATCATCCACCTGGAAGAAATCACATTGGGTTATCGCATGTAAGCTTAAATATTGATAATTCCGGTCTACTATAAATTTGAAAAAGCTATGAGCAATAAACAGCGAAATGTCAGTTAAAAGAGATGTATTTTTTACACTCAATAGGCAATAAAAATACCTAAGTAATGAATATGTTGGCGTAGTTAGTATGCTTATGCTTCTTTGCTATTGGTTCAAGTTTTGTCAGAGGCCTTCTGTGTCGGGATGATCAGTGGGGTGAAATCATGGTCGCACAGATAGTGATAACCTGAGAAGCTACATGATTCTTCTGTGAGCGTCGTTTTCGATCTGCCTAGTGTTTTTTGAATGTCACTATTAGGGAGCCTATTTAGTGGTTTATCAAAGTTAATGTAGTACAGGCAGTCGAAAACTTGTACACTTATGAGTCACAAAGTATTTACTCGTCTCAGTGACTAACATCGATGTACTAGTTGTCCACCTATCGGTTAGGTAGAAATTATGAAAATAGATTCATATATGGTGTCTATCTAGTCGGACCGTGCAAATGGGACTGCTATGTGAAGGATGAAGGAAAGTTAGATTATCTTTCAGGCATGACATACGTAGAATCACTAGTCTAAGAGTTTCTCACCACCTGTGGTATTTTTTTAGGGAGGTCAGTTTGATGCTTTCAATCTTCGTTTTGTCCTGATGTTTGGAATTTCTGTAGCCTGAGGTACCATGTTTATGGGCTTGCTAGATACATCTTTTACATAAGATCACTTCTGAATCAACACTGAAGAAGTTTATTAGATTTCTTGCTCAATACACCTGAAGTTTGACGTCATCAGGAAAGTTTACGCTGTTACTATATCCTCCTTTAAATCATGAGTACTTCTTAAAGAAGCGGCTTCTCCAAGGCCCCAAAAAGTCAGAAATTTATTTTTCAACCTCAGTGGGATTTCACAAATAAATCTCCTTCACTTCTTAGCGTAGTTAAAAGGTTTCCCTCAAGCTCCAAGTTTGACTCATGGTCATCGTCAAAAGAGATAAAGTAGGAGTAGAGAAGACCGGTTTAATGTCTGAAGGTTGAGACCAACTGAGAAGCGGTCAATCTATATCAAAAGAAGGTCTTAAGGGAGGATTGTACTGAACATTTCCAGAAGCTGGTATTCATCATGGACTGACTCCAGTTGGGGAGACGTTGGAACCTGGGGGAATGAGCATCTGTTTCGTCCTAGTATGTGGCCATTTGGCAGCGTGCACTCATGACCATCCAGGGGGTCAAATCCAGGACCTTCAGGTTTCGCAGCCGGCACGTTACAGTTGAGCCGCTGGGTCGGAATCCAGTGACTGATATTTCCTAACTCTGTCAGTTCTCGACACAGCCCGACCGTCACCCAATGTCATCGTTGAATATCTGCTTCATGTCCACTTGAAGTGACAGGAGTTGAAACTATGAACCATTAGATTCCCATCTCAGTGGCTCAATGACCGCGGAACCTGAGGGCCCTGGTTCGACCCCTGGAAAGGGTCATAAGAGCGCACTGCTAAGCAGTCCATACTACGAAGAAACAGTTGTTCAATGCTCCCGTGTTTCCAATGTTACTCCAAATGTTGTCAGTTCTTGATGAATACCAACTTGAAATCTATAAATCTCCACAAACTCCCAAGTTGAATTTTAAATTCAAGATAGACAACAGTCACTCGAAGACTGATGTCAAACTTTTTCTCTGCGTAACCGATGAATTCTTAGTAACGTGTGAATTCCGGGCAGAAAATACATGCTGTAACGGGTTTTTGAGGCTAGTAGAAAGAAATATTGAAAGCGACTGGTTGTCAACCACACTTTCCAAGATTTTTGAAAGTAAGTATAATTATATTGGCAGGTTGCTTTCTAAAAATCGCCACATGGTCCCAACTCAAACTATGAAGTACCAAAGTTTTGGTCAGTGGGAAGGGACATTTAGATCTGCTTACAGATAATGTAAGACGTACTAAGCCAAGGATGGAAATTTCACTAGTCATATTTCATAAGGAAGTCTAGAACGTGAACAGAGGCTTCGTCATATGACTTTTTTAAAGAGTTGATTTCTCACCTAATATTTGTCTGTGAGAACACATATGGAAAGATACACAAATGTGAATTTAGCACCAAGTCTTTTGTACCCCACGTAAGTGATGGCGAGTGACAATCAGAGCAGTAGCTGTTAAGCTGCTCACCGACTGTTGGAGAACCATTTATTATAACTTCGTCCATGACGATGCTTTTCTACTGCCCTAGATCTTTTGAACTAGCTTGCATCAGAAAAGCTGAAATAATTTGGGGCACCAGTTATATTACGATCTATATTCAATAGCGTCTCCTCAAATATGCGCAAAAGACTTGAAGTAACTGCTAAGAAGCATCCCATTTAACCATTATGCAATGTATGACTCCTCATAGCATAAAGATGATTGCTATCATTTTTTTCACTTCGAATGTATACGCAAATGATATGCGACCAAGTGAATTGCAGTATACTGCAAGGGATGTATCCCTTCATGATATGACTTTCTGAAGCATGCCACCCTAAATGTTGAAGTCAACATAAATTTCTGTAATATAGATCTTACTTAACGCAAAAAATCAAAAAATGTCGCCTTATCAATTTTATGTATGTGATATATCACAGAAATTTAGTTTCATCAAATATCTACTGACTGTATGTTTGTTCTTTACTTGATTTGTTCAGTGCAGTATAGTTTTGTAACTGAATGTAATACCTTCTTTCAGTCAGCTTTTTGAAGGAAAATACTTACATATCACCAAGAAATCACAAAGTTCTGACTGTGTCTAGATGGAAGCCAAACCGAATTTCACTGATGAATGACTTCAGATTAGCCTTGGCACTAGCCATCAAAGAAGGGCTAGGTGCCAAAAGTCTATACACGAAATTTGTTAGAAAGTCACTAAACTGAGACTGAGTAAAAAGCCTCCAAAATGGAGTGAAACAGGTACTAAAAGCGCTTTAGTAATAAACACAGCTTAAAAGAATCGCGTTATCTTCAGTATTGAAGTTAGTTGGGACCACAGTAAAGTACTGTGGAAGTTGACATCTCACATACTGCAAAACGGATTTATCGAAGTAATGATTTTTTAACTTTTTTTGTCCTACGATCGCATGGTCACTCACTAATGCATATTTTTAGAAAGTGTGCAATCTGTCTTGCTACTTTCATCGAACGAGTCAAAGGAATTACATCACAGCGGATGATAACTTGCCTTAAAGCGAACAGTGTTATCTCAAATAACTTTGCCTGAAATCCCAAGCGCAAACTCCAGGCCTGTGCAGAAAGAAGTGAATTATATACAATCTCATTTATTGTGACGGGTTAATCGCGATTCTAGAGTAATTACATAACACGAAACATGGTTTCATGATCCGTATAATGATAATTTGTTGTATTCAGGTGATTTCAAACATTCCACCCGGATCAGTGTAGATCCACTAAGAAATGTGTGGGGGGTGTACCTACTACCGTCAATACACATCGGTGTCATTCGAGTTGAATATACTTCAGATTCTTAAATGAATACATGGACTCCATCATTGTTAAATGCCACCATAAACATCTAGACAAATACCCCTTCATTCACACTACAGACATGAATATTTAGTCGTAGTTACTGTAACTTATCAAGTTTCGAGGATTTATTCACGGAATGAGCACCTGCTACATTAAATGGTTGCATGGTGATAGTATGTGGTGATTCTTGTGAACGCAGTTTAATCAACACTGTTGGTTATAAGAACCTTGTAAATTTACAACACGTCTAGATGCCACACTGGACTTGGCACTTGTTAGTGATGCTAGTGTGTACGGAAGTCATAAAACAGCCGCGCCACTCAACTCAGATCACTAGATCATGCTAGCCTCCCTCAAAGTAAATAGAAAACTGCTCAAAATAGCATTTCCACAGTGATATAAGAAAATTAGGCAAAGTAACCACCAAAACAACAGGTAGCTGCAAAAGTGGCGTGCTACGAAACACAAACCAAAATATATTTGACAATGTTTCGGACGATACTATCGATGAAATTATATGTTACGGCAATTTTTGTCGCGTAGTTGTTGCTTTGGTGAAGAGTAATTTCAACGTTTTGCTTGCTTTTATACCTCTCAGCTTTCGAGACTAAGAAAGGACAAAGGTAGGCCATATAAAACAAGTAATAAACCTAGTATTGGACGACGGTACCATTTAGTCGAGTGAGAAATCGGCCATCTCAGTCTACCATATAACCAGCTTTTGTTGCACAACAACTCTCGCAGACTGTGGAAAATTTGTAAACAACTCACCTGCAGCAAACAGATTAGTAATGAGATGTGTGATAACAAATGCTTCTTGAACGAATCGTTTATATGACACCAAGAAGCATTATCCATTTTTTGTCCCTCTCTTTCTAATGAAAACTGCTTTACCGAATTAGGTGGAATAGATACTTTAGGTGTTCCAAATCACTGAGCTTCTCACATGGCTCGTGTTTGGATGATGTTTCTAGTTTCCCACTCAAGAGATTTGTTAGTGGATCTTCTCACTCACTAACTAACTTTTTAGACAAATAATTTTCAAATATCGCTGTACCAAATTCCTGGAAAGAGGTCAAAATATTTCCAGCATCTAAGTCTGTCTTCCAGAGTATGTTTGGAAATGTGACAGCTTGAAGTGACTTTGTACTGCACCTTCTTGGTACCAAAATTAATGCAGGCTTGAAATAAACAAATAAATATTTAAAATGCATAAATAAAAGCTAAATAATCCTTTACGGTATCGACTGGTGACTTTAGCTGTGTAAGTTTGTTTTAGAATGGAGACACTTTCCCGCTTATATTCACCAGTTTTGCGTTTATTCTGTGTTGGTCGGCAGCAACTAGACCAGAATCCTTGGCTTAGCCAGTAACAGAGATAAGTTGGCATTCTTCCCCAAGATAATGCCTTCAGCCCTAACTATTAAATAAACTATAAGCCGAAAAATGTTTTACCATAAGCGTTTTCTAATCTGTCCTTTATTAATATTACCTACACATAGGCAAGTATTTGATGAGTTCGTCAACGGCGTTAATTAACTAACGTGAGTCTGGTTAAGTGTTTGGTAAGAGAAAGACAACTAAACCCATACAAATCCTCTACTGGAAAAATTTATGGAGCAAAAGTGTAGCGTCACACACTTCCCCAAAATCAATAGCCTAGGATTAGACGAGACTCACATTGATGCTGACCTTCATAGTTTTACCGGACTCTCTAAGATGAAGGCACATGGTCAAGCATCCTTGCCATTTGGCACGCTGTCGTGTTACGTTGCACTGCTCGTATTCGACTCTCTAGCCAGTTAGTTGGGACGCATCGGTGTTATGGCTCAACCACCCAAATATACTATTCCATCCTACTACGCTATTGTGTTCTTCCTTGGTCTCGTATTTGTGGGTAAATAACAAGTTCGAATAACTAGTGGTTAGTCTTTGCGTCTGTCAAGTTAGCAGCAGGACATTTCCTAAACTAGCATTGCTCGTGTTTGGAGTTTCATTTAATCTTTCTTGAGAACTTAAATTGCTGGTGTGCAAATAGACAAGAAGCATTTTGTATGCCATCACTCTTTGGAATCACAATATTATTTATAGTCTTTATTGGAGCAACAGGTATATCAGATGTATCTTTCTACCTCACACTCCGGCTTCCGACTCCGTCCCAAGACCTCTTATGTGGAATAAACTCACGAGGACACGTGCTGAGTCTCTGATTATTAACTGGTTGTATCACAATTTTTTGGAAAGAAAGCAATGTGCTTCTAACAAAAGGAAACGCTTCACTTCATTGCTCTCTGATGCTGGTGTTTGCCAAGATGGTGTTCTTTCCTCTATTTTCTCTTTACTTTCGTTCCGTTTGGCTTGGAAACTTCTTTTAGCACAATTTTTGCTAATTATGCTAAAGTGCCCATAGTTTCTACGCCTCTTTCCCCTTCATCAAGTTGCTTCCAGTTGGACTATTTATCAACTACTATTAAATGATGGTCATCCATGAGTAGCCTTACGCTTAGTCTTTCAACATATCAGACTATCTCCTTTAGTTTCATAGTCAACATCACCTGTGTAAATTCCTTCAGCCTTACGAACATTAATAATGTTTTTGCACTTGAGAATGCAACCGGTATGATCTATTTCACTTTTTCGTCTGATCTTTCCTGGTCCCCTCATATCTCTCTAATTTTCACAAGGAATCTTACTAGTATACTTCTGGCATAAACTTACCCCTTCTTCTGTGTTTTGTACGCTTTCTCATTTGTCCGTCCCCCTTTATTATCCTTATCCCAACCGATAGCTGCTACCTTGACGTGGTGGTCGGGCTTGCATATCACAATGACCCAACGAGCTATGCTGGTGGAACGCTTGTTCCCTCGAGGTCCTACCATACCAGAAAGGTCTGTTGGGTAGTGGTTAGACGAAAAGCAGTTACCGTCATAGTGTAAATTGCTACACTATGATGGGGGTCTGAGGGCGAAGTCGTACTGCTGCTAGCTGGATGGGGTGTGACAGCAGTAAGGTGTTTCCCTTGGATGACCAGCAGTGCCAAGCTGATGCTGCCTTCTCAGTGGAAGGGGGGGTTAGAAAAGGTCGGCCCCAAAAATAACACACTCCACCACGCCCCACGGTCTGCCGGGCCGGCGGTGTTGGTTCACTTGTCGTTTCCTTTCGCCCATCCGGCCCCAAAAATACAAAAATTCAAAATAATCATACTCAAAAGGCTGGGTGTGACAGGCCTCAAGCAGATGTCCGATGGGCTCTGCGGTCACACAAATCTCTTTCAGGTACCTTAAGAAGAAATAGCCTTCCACGGTGTGGGCAGCCGGGAAGTGTCAACCGCCCTCACAACTCTGTCAGCACCCAAGTTTCTTCTGACTGCTATCCTCCTCCTCCATCATTACCTTCTAATCTTCCTTCACGTCTCTTAATTAATGATGCTGCATCATCTTCAATTTCTCCTACCTCTGCAGCCTTCGACAACGATCTGAGTCCACAGAACAGCATCCCTGGTCTCCTTAAACCACGCTCCAAATTACATATTGGAGCCTTCAATGTCCGCACCCTCCGTCAAATTGGCCAACAGGCTTCGTTGGCAAAGACTCTAGCAACTCGGGCATGGATGTGTGCTGTGTTTGTGAGACACGCATACAGGACCCAAGTGTGGTTATTCACCTGACCTCTCCTGACCAATCTGGTGAATCTGCAAAATTCACCCTTCGAGTTTCTGGAGATTCGATAGCTAGCTCTCGTGGTCTTGCAGGTGTAGGTATAGCATTAAGCACCAGGGCAGAAAACTCACTACTAGACTGGATCCCAGTTGATAGTCGCCTCTGCGCTATGAGGCTGAACGGCACAGTGAGAACTAAAAGGAATAGTGAGACTCGCCGTTGTCTCTTTGTAATCTCTGCTTACGCACCCACTGACTGTAGTTCGGATGAAGTGAAGGACGAGTTCTACCATAAACTGTCTAACCTCCTCTCGAAAGCCAAACGTTCGGACGTAGTGGTTGTTGCAGGTGACCTCAACGCACAGGTGGGTAGACTGAGTGAGGCAGAAAGGCACTTAGGTGGCACTTTCGGAATCCCAGCTGAACGTACAGATAACGGTGATCGCCTATTACAACTATGCTCAGATAACCGCCTATTTTTAGCCAGCACAAATTTCAGACATAAAGAAAGGCACTGTCTGACCTGGCGTCCACCGAGCTCGACTCAGCGATGGACACAGATAGACCACATTGCTATTAGTCATCGCTGGAGAGGATCGGTGGAAGACTGCCGCTCCTTCTGGAGTACGTGTTTGGACAGCGATCATGCGTTGGTCCGAGCACGTATATGCCTGCGTCTCAATGGACGTAGAAAAAATTTGGCAACAAAACCACTACGAGTTCTGCTGGACAACGAAAACACCAAAGCCGTGTTCAGTGAGAAGTTGGCTAGGCAGTTATCGGAACAAAAGACTGTCACTCATCCAGAAGAAGCTTGGTGCCATCTTCAGTCTACTGTAAAAGCAGCACTGGAGACTGTAGCCGACTCCAAGATAATGGCTAAAAAGAGCCAGTGGATATCAGCAGCTTCTTCCAAACTAATGGATGCACGTGAATGCATCCCTGCAGGCTCTGAGTACAATGAAGAGCGAGCGCAACTTAAAAATAAACTGACGAAAAGTCTGCGCAACGATCGTGAACAGTGGTGGGCAGCAAAGGCTAAAGAGATGGAAAAGGCAGCGGCGATCGGTAACAGTAGACAGTTATTTAGACTTATTAAGGAGACTGGGGGGAAATGGTCAACAACAGTTAGTGAGGTTATAGCGGAGAAGGACGGATCGGCGATTCACTCGCAGGGAAGGCGACTGGGACGATGGGCAGAACACTTTGAGGAACAGTTTAACTGGCCTCCAGCCACCATTGCGCTGCCCGCTATCCAGTCGGACCCTGAATGGGACATAGAGACAGGTCCCCCAACACTAGAAGAAGTTGAGAAAGCGGTAGGTAGCCTGAAACGGGGAAGGGCAGCAGGACCAGACGGACTACCTGCTGAGGTATACAAGAATGGTGGTAGAGTTCTCTTAGTCAGGCTAACGGAAGTGTTAGCCAAATACGATCCCCTCCGACTGGTCTAAGTCACTCATCATCCCAGTCTTCAAGAAAGGCGAGAAGTCCTCTTGTGATAACCACAGAGGAATCAGCCTGACAAACATAGTGTCTAAGATCCTAAGTTCTATAATTCTCCGACGCCTGAGTGGAGCTCGGGAACAGCAAGCCCGAGAAAACCAGGCAGGCTTTAGACCTGGCCGTGGATGTATCGACCAAATATTCACACTGCGCCAGGTCCTGGAACATAGGCATGCTTACAGACGCCCGACAATAGCTGTATTTCTCGACCTGAAGGCGGCATTTGACTCCGTTGATCGAGAAGTCTTATGGCAGTGTCTGTCACTGAAAGGCGTGCCTAGTAAGTACATCACCTTATTGAAAGCTCTCTACTCGAACACTTGTGGGCATGTTAGAGCCTATGGTGAGTTGTCCAGGGAGCTATACTCATCAAGTGGTGTCCGTCAAGGATGCCCACTATCCCCATTCTTATTTAATTTTATCATAGATATTCTTATGGAGGTTTCCCTCTCGTCACCTAATTACAAAGACGTTGACCGGATCACAGGTGAATTTTCCTTAGATCTAGAATATGCAGATGACATAGTCCTGTTAGGTGAAGACGCTGACAAGATGCAGAGTCTTCTGAACACTTTGAGTGGGAATTTGAGAATGTTTGGGATGCGATTTTCACCACCCAAATGCAAATTTTTGCTCCAGGACTGGTCTTCAGCGGTACCGCGGTTAACAATAGAGAGTGAAGTGGTTGAGTGTGTTGACCACTTCACTTACCTGGGAAGTAGGATCAACCTGGTGGGTTAGTTGCCGATGAGATTTCTGCACGGATACAAAAGGCTCGATTGGCTTTTGCCAATTTGCGCCACCTATGGCGCCGCCGTGATATTCGTTTGTCTATTAAGGGTCGCGTGTACTGCACAGCAGTCCGCTCTGTTCTACTGTATGGCTGTGAAACATGGCCATTGAAAGTGGAAGACATGAGAAGGTTACAAGTGTTTGACCACCGTTGCCTTCGTAGTATAGGACGTATTCCGTGGTGTCACCATGTGAGTAATGCAGAAGTTAGGTGTAGAGTTTTAGGGAGAAGAGGTAAGTCAGTCGACGAGGTTGTGAACCTTCATCGACTGAGATGGTTGGGACACGTACTACGTATGCCTAGTCACCGATTGCCTCGTCACACAATGTTGGCTGAGGTGGGTTCAGGCTGGAAAAAGGCCCGAGGTGGCCAGACTAAAACATGGCACCAATGTATGAAGTCTCTGACTGTTGGTTTAAGCCATGTAGGACGATGCAGACTAGGTGGTTGGGGTCCACGGGACAAGAGGAACCAGTGGTTGGAGACCCTAGGTGATATGGCTCAGAACCGAAGTCAGTGGCGCAGATGTATACACACATTATCCTCATCTTAACAACGCTATACCGAATCTCACTATTTTGTCACTCCTCTTTCCTTTCTTCTCGTACTTTATATTTCTTTTGACTGCATTCACTTATCTTCATCCTTCACCTCACTACCTTTTTACTTGATGTGCTGATATGAGGTGTGGCAACTCGGACCGTTACGCAGTAATGCCTGGTCCTATGTTGATAATGATGATTATCCTTATGGCCCTTTCCTAGTTAGCTTGATAAAGATTACGCTGTATCACGTGACTGTTAGCAAAAAAGCTGGGTGCATCTACCTCTTCCACTTGCGCTGGTAAGAATTATTTTGTTAGATGACTGAAACCCTCTTCTCTCACATGTCAGGGCAATGAAAAGAGTACGCTTAGAATGTTTGTGAAAGTACGACTTAATATAGGTATCTCTTATACCTGATTTGTACCATGACCTGTGTGAGGAAAGAGCAGTTAGAAATGAACTAATCAATCAAATTTTGAGCAGCAACTGAACTAAGAATTATATTACTTACTGTTATTTACAGACTGTTAATCTGATGGATACCACGACTATTTAGCTCATTTTTTCCGTCTTTGTCTTGTTGGTGCTACGTTAGGCTTGGAATTCTGTACCGTAATGCCGAAACAACTTTCCGCATAAAATCGTCACCTGGTTATGGAAAGTCATACTTGGCAAAGTATTGGCTTCAGCCTGCGTATAGAGGGATGATGTTCAATGTAAATTCACTCGCTATCTATTTAGCCAACCTCGCCTGGTTAACTAGTTCACTAGTTACTAGCCGGTTCTAAGCCCGGGTAAAGAGGGAAGGTTGGGCATAGGGCTAGCAACCCTACCCCGTAAAACAAATCTAACCGCTAAACAAACTTCAAAGCACAAACGATATATAAAAAAAAAAAACAAACTTATTCCTCGCTGGAATCGGAAAGGCGAAATGACGCCAGTTGGTGAAAGCCTCCGGGAAGCCAATCGGCCGATGTGTCTTCTCTCGATGAAAGCGAAAGTAAGAATGGGGACATGGAATGTCCGCACGATGTTTGAACCCAGCAAGGCTGCCCAGATTGCAAAAGAGATGAAAAGGTATAACATCGAAGTGCTTGGGATTTGCGAAAGCAGATGGAATGGGAGTGGACTCTCCAAACTGTCAACTGGAGAATCAATAATCTACTCCGATATGTCACCCAGACCACAACCACGAGCACACTGAGTTTGGAGTGGCTATCATGATGTCCCCCTCACAAGAGCATCGAAGGCTCTCTCATGCAGTGGGAACCAATCTCTTCTCAGGATCATGACAGCAAGGTTCAACTCAAAATGAAAGAAGGTCACAATCATACAATGCTTTGCACCTACAAATAATGTAGAGCAAGAGAAAAAGGAGGAATTCTACAGACAACTTCAATCAACACTGGACAAGACCTCGGTTGGCGATATCAAAATTCTAATGGGCGACATGAATGCCAAACTGGGAGGGGACAACACAGGAAGAGAACTAACCATGGGTCGAGAAGCACTAGGTGAAATGAACGAGAATGGAGAATTGTTTGCAGAATTCTGCACATCCAACGATTTGGTGATTGGAGGCAGCGTTTTCAAGCACAGGGATATCCACAAAGCGACATCGATTTCACCAGAAAAGTGGACACACTAAAAATCAAATCGACTTTATCTCAATCTCAAGAAAATGGAGATGCAGTCTACTTGACACAAGGTCAAGAAGAGGAGCAGATGTAGGTTCACACCACTATCTAGTGCAAGGAACCTTCAAAATCAAGTTAAAAGCCTTCAAGGAAGCTGGTGATAGACCTCAATTCAAGTACAACACTCGGAAACTGAAGGATGAAATTACAAAGGAGATCTTCACGGCAGCCATCAAGACAAAATGGGAGACATCGAGCAACATCCCTGAAGAAACCTGTGTGGAAGAACACTGGAAGTCTTTGAAAGCTATGTGGAAAGAAACCTGCACAGATGTATTAGGAAGAAAGAAGAAAGAAGATAAGGAATGGATCTCAATGGATACATGGAAGCTGATAGAGGAGAGGAGGATGGTGAAGCAGAAGATAAACCAGTGCAAGGATGCTCAACGACAAGAGGAACTGAGTACAGTGTATAAAACACTGGACAAGGAAGTGAAGAAGAGTGCACGGAAAGACAAAAGACACTTCTACGAAACACTGGCAAGTGAAGCAGAACAGGTTGCAGGTAAAAAAAAGAGAGACCTGACGACATTGTATCAAATAACCAGGTTGCTTTCTGGGAAGAAATCAACGCAGACGAAGCCAATAAGTGATGATGACAGAAATTTAATTACGAAAGAAGAGAAACAAAGGAAACAATGGGCCGACCACTTCAAGAAGCTCTTGAATCGAAAAAAAAAACCACCACCTGCACTTCGTCCAGAAATACCACCTACAGCAGCTGAACTACAAGTGAACATAAATCCTCCAACAAAAGTAGAAGTCGTGAACGCCATAAAGCTACTGAAATGCGGGAAAGCAGCAGGACTAGATGGAATCCCACCAGAAGCACTGAGAACGGACGCAGAGACAACAGCAGACATGCCCACACCACTATTGCAGAAGGTGTGGAAGGAAGAGAAGGTACCTGGCGATTGGAAGAAGGGTTACCTTGTCAAAGTGCCGAAGAAGGCAGACCTCAGTGTTTGCAAGAACTGGCGCGGAATCACTCTCCTATCCACCCCAAGCAAAATATTAGGCCGCATCATCCTGGAGAGGCTTAAAGATGTACTGGATTCAAAACTACGACCGGAACAGGCAGGCTTCAAAAAGTACAAATCATGCACGGACCAAATTGCAACGCTTCGCATTATCATAGAACAGAGTATAGAATGGCAATCAGCTCTCTACCTCAACTTTATCGACTTTGAGAAGGCCTTTGACAGCGTCGACAGAGAAGTAATTTGGAAGCTGCTTCATTACTACGGAGTACCGCCAACCCTTCTCCGCCTCATTCAACAACTATATGAAGATGCCACATGCCAAGTAATTCACAATGGGAAGCTCAGTGATGCTTTTGAAGTGAAGACAGGAGTGAAACAAGGTTGCCTACTGTCCCCCATGATATTCCTGATTGTGGTGGACTGGATCGTGCAGCAAACAGCGGGCAGCGTGAAGAGGGGGATACACTGGACGGCGGAAAAGAATCTAGAAGACTTGGATTTCGCCGATGATGACTTGTGCCTGATGTCACACAAACTTTAAGATCTACAGGCAAGAACTAACAAGTTGACAGAAGAGGCAGCGAAGACGGGACTTCAGGTGAATATAGAGAAGACAGAAGTGATGAAGATACCGCACCACCACCATCAACAACAACAACAAACTCCAATCACCATCAACGGGAGAAACTTAAAGGAAGTAACCTCTTTCACTTATCTAGGAAGCACTGTTTCAACTACAGGTGGTACAGCCACAGACGAGGATGTCAAAGTCAGAATCGGAAAAGCAAGACAGGCTTTCATTAGCCTGAAACCAGTGTGGAGATCTTCTGCACTGCACTCAGCATGTGGAACAAGATACGGATTTTCAACACCAATTCCGTCAAGTCAGTGCTTCCATGTGATGGTTCAGAAACTTGGCGCGTCACGAAAAGCATTTCCAACAAACTACAGTCATTCATCAACAGCTGCCTACGCTTGCTCGCTACTGAAGATCAGATGGATTGCCAGAATAATGAGAATAAGCAACAAGGAGCTCTGGCTGGGAACGAACCAACGAAGCAACAACCTATCGCTCAACAAATATGCAGTGGGAGGAAGTGGAGATGGATTGGACATGTACTGAGAAGGCCGACTGGGGACATCACGCGTCAGGCTAGGCCAGTTGCTCGAGTGGAATCCCCATGGGAAGCGACGAGTTGGATGTCCGAGGTGAGGGTGACATGGAGGAGATCGTGCGAGGAGGAAATGAGAGCTGCTGGGCTGTCGTGGAGCCAGGTTCAAAAGATTTCAGAGAACAGAGTAGAATGGAGACGTGCTACTGAAGCCCTATGTTCCACTAGGAACCCAAGGGACTAATAATAATAAAAATCTATTTAGCCATCTCGAAGAACCTGATTGGTAGAGGTGTAAGAAGACTAATATTAATTTACTTCAGCTGAAACACCTGAAGCCAGAACTTAGTTGTTTTCTCATATTTCGCATGCCAATGAACGTCCTGACCGCCCCCATATTTTTGATCTTACGTCTTTATGTAACCTACGCAATCATGAATATACTGCATTGCTTGACAGATTCCATCCTAAACCGAGGTTAGGATTCTTCAAGATGAAGTATGGTAGCAGTGAATAAACCCTAACTTCTTATCCATCCTTGCAGGATAACTTCTTGCATCGTTTCTCTTGCAGCACATTAACTCCATAACCAAGAACTCTGATATCTTCAGTGATAGATACTGTGTTCTTCAAAACCACCAGAAGATGTGAAGAATCTAGTAAGGGTTTTTTATGATAAGCCACATGCAGATTTTCATTATTTTAGACGTCATCGGCCGCCATCCCAGGCTAGGCTGCCCGTATTTTTTCTTCTGGCCTATCTCGGTCTGTAATTTCATGAACCATGCATACAGTGGAAGCGGTAATTTCACAGAGACTCTGTTTTTCAATCTTTTCAAAGTGACAGTACTAACCAAAAATGTGAAGTCAGAAGCTGTGTTAAGAAATTACCAAGTTTCCTTCCATTTGAACGGCATCCTCACAAACAAGGAACTGCGTATATAATCATCTAATAATACTTTCTTTAATGAGCAGGAGTGACCATTTTGTTATCAGCTTCAAGTACATCTGCAAAGCAGTACCAAATCATCTCATAGACCAATGCCATAGGAACTTCAGATGGCGTGACGATGTAGCCATTCACAAGGCTCTACAGCAAATAGATTGGGAAGCTTGCCGTGGTTAACAAGAAATTCACACCCTCATACATGCCAAAATTACATCTAATATACACTAGTCATTCCCGCTTTCAGCTGTAAAGTGGTAGGAACAGCCAAAGCTAGTGCGCTACTAAGTCGTTTGGCATTTGGGGTTAAAAAATACACCACTAGGGTTTGCGAGGAGATTAACTAGGAGTTTACTAACAAACAGCTTAGGCAGACAGGAAACGTTCGCATTAAGACCCTTAAATTTATTAAATATTGATGCAGATATCATGTCAGTAACATTCTGCATGTAATCCGATCAGCCTTTTTCGCTACGCTACATCATTCAACCACTCCAAAGCAGGAGCTACGTAGTCCACAGTAGGCCAAGTAGCAGTGACAATTAGACAACAGATTTGTAGGTCGGTCAAGATTTACAGACTCCTCTGCCATAGACTGAATCTGCAAATACTCATGGACGCCTCATAGAAACGGGTCTGATACGTTTGACTATTGAAGGAGTACTTCATAAGATAACAATCTTAAAAGAGGTACATCTCTGAGTTCAGTTATAATCCACGCCTATGTTATCTAAATAGCGTATCCACTGTAAAATGACGGGGTGAATAATAACGAGTACGCGAACGATGCTAACGCGATGAGACACCTGGAATGGACAGTAATAGCGACTATTCTCCCTCAAAACCCTATACTTCACCGAGCCACGTAATTAAGAGAACAAAGACCGGCCTGTGACTATAAGGAAGATACTTTATTGGACAAAAATACATAGTTCATATACAGTTTTGTTTAGACATAAAACCACTGGGTCAAAAGCTAAATATTAGAGACATATAGAGACATGAAGAAGTTGAAGCAAAAAGACTACCACCGTAGCGGCTAATGACTTAAAATGTTGATTTTCATTCAGACCACTTCTTATCACACTGCTTGCTGAACCATCCAAGAAATTACTCTTATACGCAAACTTTGGGAGCTATGCGTTACTTCGTCTTCTTTCAAAAATGGCAGATGAAGCAGCTCAATAAATCACAAGCTTATGACGCTTACGATATATTCTAATGTGATAGACTTGGTAACCTACGAGGGTTTAGGAAACAGCGTGAAAACCAATAATTTCTCTGCACCCCACCAACACAGTCTTGAGAAGAGGTATTCATGTACCTCCAATTCGTGAACGTAGTAGACGGTTGGAATTGAAGTTCTTATCGCCAGGGTAAAAAAAGGTGCAACATGCCCCACTTTTTAACATCCTTCGATCATATCCATCACAGCTGTCTGAGCAACGACTTCAGACGAAAGGGAATCTGTTAGCCAATAACCGGCTGGTTGTCTTCATATTTCAGTGACTACCGATTTGATGTCTGCACCAATTCCGTTAAACTCCAGAAGACGAAATGCTTTTAAAAAGTCTCGCAAGGTTCGGCATTCGTATCTCTCATGTCCCTGATATACAAAATTGATTGTCTCTGCAAAAGTCTCCTCAAAGTCTGCTTTATGGGGATACTAGCTATGGAGAGGAACCAAAGATGAAAACGATAGGTTCATTTTGCAAGATTATTTGATCTGACTTCAAAATGCAGCACTTAACCAAACTTCAATTTAGAAGAATGAAAGTTAGAAAATCTGCGTATTCATGCTTCTTAAGCATTCAAACTCAACGACACACAGCTTAAAGCATTCCGATAGAAAAGGATCTTGGATTCTTGGTCCTCCGTGACCTTAAGTCTTGGGATAAGAAAAATGCACTCTTTTACAATCTGGCATTTCTAACTGAGGGAAGAGTTCGTGATAGTTCAACCACAGGTGTTTCCACATAGTTCATAAAGCTTCACCTAAAAATAGGATTAAGTCTTTTCTCGTTCACTTTAAAAATAAAACCATTTGAAATGCATCCACAGTACCTACACTAAATCAGCTTGAGGAATTATTTTCCGACTCTACAGGGAACCGATGGAAGCACGTCATTCCAATGCTTTGGAATATAAACAACCAAAAGTGAAGTTATGATGACTTATAATATATGATAAACTTCAGACCTCTCTTTTCAACATCTGTCTAGGCTAAGCTCCAACATGAGTCTTGAGTAAAACATCCAAAAGTTAGAGCTTCAACGAAATGAGGATGTTAAGAGTGACATTAACTTCCTTACGACTTCCGAGACTTTGAACGTTGTCCTCTTACAGGCTGTTCAAGCTCGTCACCAGAGTTGTTCAAGCACAAACTCCATCTCTACTTAGAACCATAATGTGAGCATACAGATTAAGTTATTGATAACCTATCAACTTTCATCAACCTAACCTTTGCTCTGATACCTGGTGTCCCAGATAAGGGAACTATTGGTTCACTGATTCTATACACAGAAGTATTTTCTTTCCCATCACCAACTATTCGTAATCAATAACCTCTAGGGACTTAAGTGGTTATCACGCTGTTTATCAGCATACCGAACAAATAAATCCAGTTGTCGAATATGGACAGACCAAACCTAGCATTCTGAAACACTTTGGTCCTTTCCACCCAATCGGTAACTTTCATGGATTGAATGGACTCTTTCTTTCGCAGGTACGCTATGTGAGCCGTTCAGCGTCTTGCTGCGTTACGATACTCCTGCACAATTTTAAAATGGATTTGCTTTGGGTATCTAGGTTACCTGACACTCTTCCAAAAATACACGATCCTCTTCTAACAACCAACTCAATGGTTTTCTTTTGTCTCCAACTAAGAGGTTTCGAACTTGTGGATGACGTCTGCATTTGTTAACATTCCTTTTTCAAGCCACTATAAAACAACACTATCAGACAAAACAAGATAGCATATATCTCACCCTCACGGAAGCTGTCACTTGAATTTACCCAACATTTATTCAAAATAAATATAAATAAATATCTGAGAAGCGACTAACATATGTGAAGGACCACATTTCACTCATATCTGAGTCTGCCGGATACTTCAATATTCCTTTGTGGACAGTCATCTCTGTAAACAGTATCGAGCTGCTTCTTCATAGTCGCTTTTACGCGTACAAAAGTAACCAGCGTTATGAAACAATGTGTTCATGTCTCTTAATTCCGAGTTATCGGTTGACTGCGCCCATGTAACGATCCTGTATCTCGAGAAGTATCTCATCCTGTTATTGAGTTATTTGCGCCTAACATGCTCGCCTTTACATTCCAATAGAATATTTATAGCATACTGTTTTGTAAACTAGTGATTTATATTCTTGATGAAGAAAGATTAGTTACGTCGAGGACTGGTTTCATAAACTTTTCTAACGTCAGGTAGTGGTATAATTTGTGATAAACCCTATTCGCTTGTGTATTGGTTGCTTTCAACACGTGTGAACCATGATGGCAGTATTCGAGTGGTTTAAAAATATCAAATGGACAATAGCAAAAAGCTTTGACTCAAGATCGAAGTGGTGCATGTGACAATGGGATAGGATCAAACTTACGGTTCAGTATTGGTCTGGGAGCGTAACCCTTTGTGTTGCCCAAGACTTACAGACTTGTTAATTTGCCGGCCTTAATTATTAATAGTAATAATAATAACCTATTCCTGAATTCACAAGTGCATATCATTTTCACAGACACGGTTACAAAAATTAATAATTTAAAATCTTTGGTAATATTCTTTAGATATTTTTTCTACCATCTCCTTTTCATCCCAGGCAGTGGAAATTCCCACTCTGAAAGAAAGAAAATTTTACATTACATACGAATGGTGCACTTAAAGTTAAATCTTAAGTTTATGTTATGCTTACAAGTTATCTGGCAGAAATGAAAGTCATGTTTAATGAATATGTAAGAGCGTCATTCAGAAAGAAGAGAAAGTAACTCAGCAAGTTCTTTCTCAAAAAAAGTAATGCTGGCCAAATTAAAAGCCCTTAGAGCTAGCTCTAAGGTATGCAGTCTTATATCACTTCTAAAGAAACGTCTTCAAACAATGAGATATGCAGTACTTGGTTCATAACGAGGTAGTCTGCGGCAACCCAGCCACGATTTGTGAATTATTGGTGACTGGTTTGGGAACTTCAGTTGTGAGACGCCTATTCCCATCAGTAGCATGCCACTCTCCAGCAGCCAATTCGTGACTGTAGAACTTACCTGCAAAAATGTAGATGAAGTCATCAAAAGCCTGAGACCTACAAATGGAATGGGAATAGACGGCCTCGACTCAATAGCCCTAAGAAATAGTGGACAGGACCTTTCCTTGATTCTGCTTAAGTTGTTCACTCTTCCGATGGAAAATGGGACGTGTCCTACTGAATCGAAAACTAGCTTTGTAATTCCACACTACAAACCTGGTGACGAGGCTAGTGTCAGCATTTACAGACCCATCAATATAACCCGTCATATCGCGAATTATGGAGGAATTTGTAAAAGACAGTGTCTGAATACCTACTAGCGGACTTTATAACAAAGTCTCAGCACGCCTGTATGAAAAACTGACCACGGACTACGTGTCACTTCTACTTCTTCAACCGCACTAACAGCGGACGTGAAGCACGCAAAACAGTACTTGTACTCCTGTATATCGAATGCATTTGACGTGGTTTCGTATAATATACTATTCGAAAAGTAAAACGCATTGGGTATTGGCAACCATGAACCAAGCTTGCTAAAATCACTTCTCAGCGATTGCACCCAAATAACAAAAATCAATTCACTTCTTTCTACTCCGAGATACACCACAAGTGGAGCTAAGCAAGGTAGCGTTCTCAGGCCTCTTTTGTTTATTGTCTACACTAAGTGTTTGCAACGCTTTGCCAAAGGTGATGCTTTTCTATATGCTGACGACCTAAAAGTTGTTTACTCTTGTTATAGCTATGAGCTAGGTGATACTATGACTGCTATTCGACATAAACTAGTAAAGCTTTCTTTTGGTGCGCTGACAACCTTCTACAGTTCAACATCAACAAATGCGGATGGATCTGCGTTGGCAATAGTAACCTTGACTTGATATTTGAAGTATCTGGACAACAGTTATCAAAACTTAGTTCTGTCTCAGACCTAGGGCTTAGATATCCTAGTGACTTGAATTTCTCTGAGCCGGCAGCGTATAGCGAAACTAAGTCAAGCAGACCCATAGGATGCATCATTCGTAACTTTTATAGTACTGAATCAAGGGTCCTACTCCGCAAAGCATGCATCCGTCCAATTCTATAATGCTACTCATTTGTCACAAGTAGCTTCCGAATAGACGACAAACTAAAAATCGAAGGGGGTGCAACGTCACTTTGCACTGAGAACACTAGGAGCTGACTACAGCCCTGACTACATCTTCAGATGCAACATGCTAAGACTGGAACCTCTGGAAGCGGCGAGTTAGAATGAATTTTATATTTATTATAAAATACTTCGTAAGCAAATGCACTTATGCGGTCCAGGAATTAAAATGGTCGTAACATCCACATACAATGCATGTAATCACAAACTATTAGCTAAAACTGAGTGTTGCAAGATCAATGTGCGGGGTAACTTCCTCCTCAGTAAGTTCTCTCACATCTGAAAGAGATTTCCTGAGGAGATACGTACTGCAAGTGCATCACCTATCTTTAGCTCCTCACAGATGATAAGTCTATCACTCGCTTAGTCACTATATATACGTTCTGGGCTAGTGAAAACATAATGGGACCTCTGAACATGTAAAGTAAAGCTATCACCAATCTCAAGTACTTTTGCCCTAGTGGACCCAAACATCATTGCACAGCGTGTTTGACTGCCATTCCACCAGCTTAAGTTGTGTAATCAGTAAAGTACACATTAGTAAAGTATATATCATCTCGGTGTAGTCAGTTTCCCCCGTACGTCTACAAATAACAACGGTATATATAAAAAGTCGCACGAACTTCACGTAAGAAAATAATGAGAGTTATTTCTATGTGCATAAATTAAAGTGTACATGTAGCTTGAGTGTCTCTAAAAAGATAGGAACTTCCCTCTTCGCAACTTCGTCTTGTGTGGTATGTCACTCTCCGGTCTCTGCTCGTGCTTTCCTTTTCTTCCTTCTTTCAGCTTAAGCTTGGAGAGAAAATCTTTTTCTCGGTAGGTGCACCTATTTTCATCCAATACAACGAGTATTCCCAGCAGAATTAATCTATATCACCTTTAAAAGTAACATGGTGTCCTGGATATGCATTGATATAGCCATACACGTTGGTTATATAACTGTGGATACTTCATTGTTACTCCGGATTGTATAAATGGGTCCTTTGTGGTTAGCAAACTAAAAACTGAAGATCATTCTAAGTAATAAACTATTATATTACTAATCAGCAAACTATGCGAATGGACTAACAACGTTGGTTGGTTACAACGCAGACTTTGAACAATGCGCGCTTTTGATATTGATAGTGGAACTTATCTATGTGATGGGAGATGGCAATCCATATCCGTCTCATGAATTTCAGCAAAGTTCAGTAAGATTATGCACACTAATGACTTGATATGTAAATTATTTAATACTAGATACTTTCAAAAGTTATGAATTTGACGGTGCTTGTTAACTGGTATCCCTCATGTTAAGCCTGTTAAATGAAGGCGACATCTACTATTATCTAAACTTTAACACCCTATGTACGCTGTAAAGTAATATTTCCTCGTTCATTTCATAACTAGCAGGACCTTCGACAGTTTTTTAAATTGAGTTTAATGACATTCCATCAGTACCACTCAGGGCTCAAATCTTGTAGATATTTTGAGATGTATCAACGTGATGAAGCCTGTAAACTGGCTTCTCTCATGTTGAAATACTTTTTTTAACACGAGAGTAAAACATTAATTTATTTATTTATAAGAGTGGATATTCTTTTCATATCATCTTGTATTTGAGAGAAACCTTGTGTTAGTGCTGCGGGGGAGAAGCTGCAGACTGTCTTTCAGTTTGTAGAGAAAAGGTAAAGTGTTCCATTTCTGACATCACTGCGGATATCGTTTAGGTAATTTGGGAAAAGTAACTGTCCAAGCACACTACTTTGGATGCCACCGCTTTGTGTAGGTCTAGGAGAGGAGTAGCAACTACTTAAGTTCATTACTTCGAAGCGACCCTCTAAGGACGTTTCAAGCCAGGACGGTAAGGGGTCCTGGAAACCACATGATTGCCACTTAGCGACTAGGTATTTTCGAGGGACCTTATCAAATTCATATTTGAAGTCAAAGAGAAGGGTACTTACAAACAGGCCTAGGTCACGCTTGCTTGTAACGTCGTCTAGATGGTCAAGACTGCTGGTAGCGCATGCTCAGCCTTTCAAGAATCCGTGTCGCGCTAGCGACAGAAATTGGTTTTTCGTCAAGCAGTCGACAACTTCTTTCACAATCACCTTTTCCACAGTCCTAGATACTACTGGCTTGATGTTTATAGGTTGTTAGTTCTCTATATTAGATGTTGGTCCACATTTATGTTTGGGAAACATGTATGGCAGTTTCCGGTTCTCAGAGTAATTGCCACCGGAAAAAGACACGGTAAAAGGCTTCAAGAGGATCAGCGGTGTGTCCTCTCTGCCTCTTTTTGACGAAATGGTTGAAATTCCATCAGGCCCAGGACTGTATGAGACTCGAAGTGATGCTGCAGCTACGGAAATGTTTTGCTCAGTGAAATGCACAGTACTTATTGACACAGTTAGTGTTCATGGCATACCAATGAATTTTTTCTCCCCGTGTGCAAAACGGCTAGCAGCCTGATGACTGAACGGCTCGCAGATTTGTAGTGGGTCGTCGTAGAGGCTCCCGTGGTCCATGAATAAGCTAGCAGCACTATTTTCGGAGATGCCTGTAAGTGTTTACTTTAGTCTCACTAGTGCTTCTGTATTACTAGTTTAACTGTACTGAACGTGTTATTGTTTGATAACTTCTAGTTTTTGGGCGTCATGCGATGAAAAGTCATTGGACTTACAGTACTCTCTGGCATGGTTGCGCATGCGGTCGCGTAATTCCTTAGGTATAAATTCGACTCTGTCTTTCTTAGTTTCTATTTTAAGCGGTGTGGCAATGTGGTCTTGAGCTGTGACTATATATTCAAAAAATGATCGCATAGTTCCTTAGCTGAACTGTTGGTAAAGAAGGGGCTCCAATCTAGGCAGTGCAAAAACAAATGCAGTTCCACTCATTTGGCGTACTTGAAGTGTCTACACAGTATCGCCGCTGCTTTTGGGCTAATTTTGTGCTAGATATGTTGAAGTATCCATAAAATACCCTGTGGTCGCTACCTGGGAATTGCACACCCGGCTCAGAGTTTTGTGGGCGTTTCCGCTTGTTAGGACGTAATTGCAACTTAGCGGTGTGAAGTAAAATGTGCCAAACATATATTTTTTTACTTACAAATTTCTTTTTCCGGGGCACTATTTTTCTTATTTACGGCAACGAGAAACTCCTCGTACATCCTCCTTTTCTATGACCAGCTTTTCGTTACCATGTAATGAAACTTTCTTTAAAGAACGGTGAAAATAAGCGTAAACTTTATTTTCAATATACTCGTATATATATATATTTCCCATTTTTTTCGGAGCGTTTTCATGGAATTAAAGACTTTCATTTATATTCCAGGTGCAACGAGCACTGGACGGAAAGTCAAAGAAAACCGAGGATCGCAATCGACGTACAATTCGATTTATTGTACTTTATTTTTAATTGCCACGACACCCTGGAATAAGTTCAGACAACCGGGAGCCACTTCTCGCAGTGAGCCCGTCGGAAGAGTTTTACCAGTGGAGAGACCACTGGGTTTTTAGTTCCGGCTGGTATCTTCTTAAAGTCCTCACGAACCCACTAGGGGGAGTGATCTATAGCGTCACACACTCTACCAAAATCAATAGCCTAGGGTTTGACGACTTTCGACATTGATGCTGACCTTGATAGTTTAACTGGACTCGCTAAGCTGAAGGCACACGGTCAAGCATCCTCGCCATTTGGCACGCTGTCGTGTTACGTTGCACTGCTCGTGCTCGACTCTCTAGCCAGTTAGTTGGAACGCATAGGCACCTTGGCACAACCACCCAAATATACTATTCCATCCTACTACGCTATTGTGTCCTCCTTTGGTCTCATATTCGTGGGTATATAACAAGTCCGAATTGTCAGTGATTGGTCTTTGCGTCTGTCAAGTTCACAGCAGGACAAATTCTGAGCAGTCTTACAGCTTCCTCTGTTATTTACAGAAAACCGTTAACCAACAAGAGTAAAATATGAGGGTTATTGTTCGTATCTCCTGATGGATAATTCTAGCCGTATTTGCTTTTAATACATCCACAATATCGCTTGCGTTTCTGTGATCAGATTCTTAACCGAAGGCTGGTAGTTCCCTTGGATTTCTGCCGCCCTCTAAACACATTACCGACATCTGCTGTAACCAGCGGCGCCCACAACAATGTTGGTAACATTTCATCCTTACAATGGCTGCTTCCGGCCACTTCTCCGCCTAACCAACGATACTACTGGTGTTGCCTTCCACTTCATTTGCACTTGACGGAAAGAGGCATTTTTAGACCATTACACCTCTCATTCGAAAGTTGTGAGACTACTATATGTCTTTTTAATTTACCTTTTTACACAACTGGAATGACACATAAAACGTACAAATTACGATGTCTGCCTGCCAACGCTTTGCTTGTGGAGGATATTTCTACTTGTGCATCGTACATGTTAAAAATGCGGATCCTGCTCGTACCCACCATGATGTCTGAGAAAGAGTCAGGGGACTACAGAAAGTCCCTATGAACTTCTTTCTTATTTTGTGTGGGAACAGTAGGACGCCTAGGACGAGAGTTTTCAGTGACGAAGGCATACATCTTACCAATTGTTATTCCAAGAGAAAACTTCAAAAAGTAGTTTGTACTGGCGATGTTCAGGGTGCCGACAATAATTACAATGAGAGCCTCAACCATCCGCCCCGGGGAATAACGACGTCCTTCTTCTCCATCGTAGCAGAATAAGGTTTGTTTGGCCACCCTGAAATTGTCCAGCGCGCAAAGGGTTTCTACTAGTCGCTCCCGTAGTTATCATTTTAAGCTTGTTCAAAGTTGCCGAAAAATTTGGCTGCTAACAGAAAATGGATCACGTCACAGTCTTGGCAGGTGTGAGGTCCTTAGGTAATTCGATATAACTTAACTAGGTATGTGTTTGGCAGCCAGTTCTCAAGACTGAAACATAAATACGAAGAGAAGCGGAAGGCAGAGGTGGAACATGAAAAAGATTAAGCCGGAAAATGAACACGTACTGCATCCGAAAGCTTGAATATAAGATTTTATGCTCAAAAAAGAACTTGTGGAGCTTGTATTCGGGGGGCTAGTGGTGTCCAGTTGTGGCCTGAAAAAATTAAGATTTACTCGTTGAATAACACAATAAATGTCAATAAATAGTAATAAAAGTCTGAATAGTCGACACACAAGCCCATCTTCTAGACCCGAGTGGTGAAGTGAAATCATTAAGGTCTCTCAAGAAGAGGCAATGCTCGTTTAACTCTATCGAAACCAGACAGCATACTCTGAAGATCAGAAGGGTCATATGGAGATTGGCACAAACATCGACACGGAAAACGTGTGCAAGAAGAAAGGAAAAGTCAGGAAGGAGGGGCTGTAGAAAACCAAACCCCTGTAGGCAAATATAAAATGTTTTACTTTACACATGAAGTTGAGAAACATATACCGTTGTAGCGTCACACACCCAACAAAATCAATAGCCTAGGGTTTGACGACTTTCGACATTGATGCTGACCTTGATAGTTTAACTGGACTCGCTAAGCTGAAGGCACACGGTCAAGCATCCTCGCCATTTGGCACGCTGTCGTGTTACGTTGCACTGCTCGTATTCGACTCCCTAGCCAGTTAGTTGGAACGCATAGGCACCTTGGCACAACCACCCAAATATACTATTCCATCCTACTACGCTATTGTGTCCTCCTTTGGTCTCATATTCGTGGTATATAACAAGTCCGAATTGTCAGTGATTGGTCTTTGCGTCTGTCAAGTTCGCAGCAGGACAATTCCTAAATTGGCGAGCCCGACGTGATCACATGTCCCGACCAATGACAAATATTGAATTGGTGAGCCTGTTCCATTTTTATTTGTATATTGTTTTCATTTCGATAACATTTATATATCCGTTTACCACACTTTCTCATGCCCGACCACACTCCCAAGCTTATTCGTATTAAGTCGACTACGAATACGATCCAACTCGTGCCAGACGATGCAGAACATGGTTTCTGTATGCCGAGGCCGATTTTCGAGAACAGGGCGTCTCAGACCCTCACTCTCGATTTCTTGCCTTCATACGTTCACTACCACGGAATTAAACAGGTACGTTACGACACACATGTTTAGTGCCGAAGCAAGTGATTTTTATGTATTTCTCATGGCCGCGCCTTTGGAGAAAAGCGATCTCACAGATCGCCAGCACCTAGAAGAACGGCTTCGTAACATCTAGCTAGGCAGCAACTCAGCTACTGAAGTCCTCGCACGCATGCGAGAAGTTGTGGGTGCACGAACATTCGACGATGGCCTTTTCCAAGAACTATTTCTCTCAAAGCTACCACAACCGGTGCA